>BLBF01000002.1:70071099-70096407 GCA_015471245.1 Laticauda colubrina | reverse complement strand
ACTGAATTAAATGTGTTAAGCAAAGATAACCTTTATTAACTGTCTTAAGTAAACTGTATTACTTTATTAAATAAGCAAAATGAACCAAGTAAAGTGTCTTAAGCAAAGATAAACTGAACAAGTAAACAACTCAGTCTCTGGCACTATTCTCAGTCACTCTGAGTCATGTCCATGGTCTCAGCTGTTAAGCGGGCAGGGACTGTGGAGATGGCTGTGGCTTGAGTGCTGGTCTGAGGCACCATTGGGGTGCTTGGCCCTGAGAGTACAACAGGGGATGGTGTGTTCAGGAAGCTCTCCAAGAGCTGACTCAGTCCTGTGAGGTTGAGAGGCCCTTCATCAAGTCCCTGAGAGGTGAGGCACAATACTGATGAAAGATTGTCCATTGACGGGCTTGGCTGTGGGGTGGAGGAAGGAGGAGTGTAGTGGAGCTGTCTGGTCTGCAGCTGAGTGAGGTGTGGCATCTGTGGCGTGTGATGAACCTACCTTGGCCTGGACTGGGAAGGTCTTTTTTTGCTGTGGGAAGTCCTGGTAGTAGTAGCCTTGGTAGGTGAGAGGCTGTTGAAAGCCGTGGAAGGGCTGTGACATAGCCTGGGGTAGAGGAGCAGACCTGGACTGGGTAGTAGCAGCTTCAGCTGGGCCTTGAGGGTTGTGCAGAAGTGCTGTTATCTTCTCCTTCATCACCTGGTACTGGGCCTTGGACAGGTCCCTGAGGCTGTGGCTCACGTAGGTGAAGGTGTGGCGGCCCGAGGATCCTCTGTCCAAATAGACCAGCTGAGAGAGAAGTTCTGTTCTGGTCTTCATTGTGTCCCTGATCTCCAACAGGACACTGTGGTTCTGGCTCTCCAGTCTGCCTCTCTTCCTGCATCCTGTGGAGCTGGGTGTGGAGGTGGGGGTGGGTTGGTCTCTGGTGGCTGCTGCTTCTTTCTCCATTTGTGACAGGGGATCCTCCAAGTCTGCCAGCATGGGGAGTGTAACTGTCGGGGGTATCTCTGCCATGGGGTCCTTTGAAGATACCTGCCTGGACAGGGTAACTGGCTCCTGGCTGGAAGAGGACTGGCTGTCTGTGCGCTGTCTGAGGGAGAGGGGTATCAGAGGGGCTTCTCCTCGGTGGCGGATCTCACCCTCCAGGAAACTGCACTTGGCCATAACATTCATCTCCCGGTCAGTGAGCTTGACAGCGGCCTGCCCAGATTTTTTGTGGTGTAGCTTGCTATACCAGGTGTGCATGTGCTTCCACCATCCCAGGAGTACATCTGCAGTGTAGCCCAGGCTCTCTGCCTTGTCTCTCCACACTGCCTGCTTCTTCTTGGTGTCCTGATAGAGTCTGTGGCCCTTTCTCCCGAGGTACTTATTCTCCCTCAGTCATTCCAGCACTTCATCCTCATGGTCCTTGGAAACAGTGTACTGTTTTCTCTCTCCCTTTTCCTTCCCTTGCCTCTTCCTCCCTCTGGCAGAGCCTTCAGCAGGAGGGCCTTCAGGGGCTTGAGCAGCAGGGCCTTCAGCAGCAGGGCTTTGAGGGCCTTGGCGCTGGTCCACCACAGCAGTAGCACCAGCAGCACTAGCAGGTTCAGAGTCAGTGCCAGGGGGTGGGATGCTGGTTCTGTTCTTCTTGCCAGGGCTGGAACGAGTAGTCACAGGCTTCCTCTTCTTGCCTGACTGATGAGCCATGGTGTTCCTTGAAGATGTATATTGTAGCACGTCTTTCCTCTGAATGCTGACTGCATGCGTGCTGCATCCTTTTATATCCATGGAGCTGATGCAATTCATACTCCCCGCATGTGCAGTGAACACTTTGCATCCGATATACATCCACGCGGCATCTGCTTTGCTTCCTATAGGCATCCGTGATACATCCGCATCATCTGGTACGCATCCGCCCCTTCCGCTATGGGTCCGCTTCGCAATTCTCCCCCGGAACCCCTTCGGAAATGTCATCCGCTTCCATCCACTGTCATCTGCTGGGGTTTCTGATGAAGATCCGTTTAACTTCCCCACTACATACTATCCACGTCCGTTCTTTTACATTCTTTTCCATTCTGTTTATGCAAATTTTCACCACTTTTTGGAGCGGATGACAATGGATGGAGCCACCCCAAAAATTTTGCTCATCCGCTGTGTCCTTTATGCATACGTTTTGCATCCATCGGCCAGTGGGACCTAGCCTTAACTAACTACCTGTAAAAAGGACACTTTTTAAAAAAAAAAATGTATTGATTGTTTTTTTTACCCATTCATTTTGAGAAGCAGAATGCAAATATGCATCCAATGGAAGGTCAATGAACAAAGCTTGTTAAAAATTTAATATCATAACAAGTCTCACCGTATTTTGAAACCTAAATTATCTGAATTCATTCACCTGTTTTCTTTCTCTTTCTTTGGATTAAAAGTTTTTGTTCTGATTTTGATTACTTCATGAAGAGAGATCCAGTTTCTCACATTGGCTGCTTTCAGATAAGAAATACGTACCAACCTGGAGAAGAGTTGGACAACCAGAAGAAAACAGCCATCTTTGGAAATGTGTAGCTAAAAGTAAATTAAATCTTTTAATCCTAATTAAATATTTTTAAAGCCATGTAACTAAGATGTTTCTTTGAATCCTAAGTGTTATTTTGTTCTACCTGCCTTGGCCCTATATGTGTTGTCATACTTAGAGGTTTGCCAGAGTTAAATTCTGCAAGATCCATAAGACTTCCCTTTTTCTTTTCTCTCATTGTCTTTCATTTCCAACAAAAAAACATTTTTGTTGGACCTCAGCTAATTTATTGCCAGATTGCTGTGGTTTGGTCACATAGAACTCTATTATTTTCCTTTTATGACAATAATCTTCTGCAGTCTTTACTTTCTGCAAATGGACAATCAAATGGCAAAAACTCTTAGGAAATGTTCAAGAAGACACGAGGAATTAAGCTGTGTCAAAGAAGCAGAGGTCGTTCTCACTTATTCAAAGTTACAACAGCTAAAAAGGAGATTTACAGTATAACTGGTCCTCAAAGTGTGGCCAGAATCCAAACAATTATGTAATCACCAGTTTTAACCTTCATAGCTGGCTTCTAACATGCAAAATCAATGAGGAAAGTGGCAAGAAGTTCCAAGTCACATTTAATAATCTATCGTGATTTCCTTAATGACTTCATCGAGAATTGATGAATTGATTTCATACGTTTAGTGCTATCATGTGCCATTTCATTTAATGACCTAATGCTTAGCAACAGAGTTGTCAGTCCCAATTATGGCCAGTAAGTAAGGACTAGCTGAAGTTACTTTTTACGAAGAGGACAACTTCATGAGCTTTGGCAAGATATTTTCGATGTGAGGTGGCATCTGAGGTATCCAAAGAAATATTGCAAGTTTGGGAACAAAATGATTTATAGTCTCTAGGATTTAGAATTAAAGGGAAAATATATATTTCAAAAACAAAACATATCTGGAAATACATCCAGGACATGCATAATTGCTTAGATGCTATTTAGTGAAAATAATGAGGGCTCTAGCAACATTATCTTTGCTGAGAAGTGAATGCAACCTAGGTTAGGATGACATTTTTTCTCTTTAAATAAATCATCCAGCTATGTTCTTACCCTGATGCCAGAATGAGAGGGAGGAAGCATATAAGCTTCCTTTGCAGAATATAAATTCTACTACGAAGGAAAAAGTGAAAAAAAAGTAGTTGAATGATCACATCTGTGTTCTACCCTCCTTCCAAGGAGATACGCCAGCTTTCTCAAGAGTAAACTAACTTTACAAAAGTGATCTAAAATAGGTTAGGAGAATGTAGAATGCCCCAAATATTATACTGGCCCCTTAAAAAAATGGTTTACATGATTCAGAAGAACCCTAATTGCCCAGAACTATTGGAAGAGTCACTGTTTCTGTTTCAAGCCCTTCCATCTCTGGAACCCTTGATGGCATAAACACAGTTATTGGAATGTTGTAAACACAGTTATCAGAAGGAAGATTCTGGTTATGTGAATGTTAAGGCCCTGTCACACTGCCCAACGGATGCAAAACAGACACAATGGACGAGCAAAATGTTCCATCCGTTGTTATCCGCTCTCAAAATGGGCAAAAATTTGCATAACCAGAGCGGATAACACGGATGGGGGGAGGACGCAGGGCATATGGAAAGCGGATGCGGAACGGAAGCCCAGCGGATGGAAGCGGATGAGAACGGATGGCACATCCGCTGGGGTTCCGGGGGGCCTCAGCAAAGCGGACGTGGAATGGAAAGAGCGGATGCAGAGCAGACGCCGAGCGGATGAAGCGGATGCACAGTGGATGCACAGCGGATGAAGTGGATGCACAGCGGAAGCCTAGTGGATCCACAGCGGAAGTCTAATGGATGCCTGGCATTAATTGTGCATGCGGGGGGGAAGCATTGCGTAAGCCCCGTGGATATAAAGGGAAGCAGCTCCCAAGCAGGTCACCATTTGGAGGAAAGACCTACTGCCGGATACATCGAGTCCTTGCCTGCCCTGCCTGCATGCCTGCCTGCAAGCCTTGCTGCCAGCCTCCCTGCCAGCCTTGCTCTCTGCCTGCCTGCCAGCCTTGCTGCCAGCCTGCCTTCCAGCCTCCCTGCCAGCCAGTCTGCCTGCCAGCCTTGGTGCCTGCCTGCATACCTTCCTGCCAGGCTTCCTGCCAGGCTTCCTGCCAGGCTTCCTGCCAGCCTTGGTGCCAGACTTCCTGCCAGCCTTGGTGCCTACCAACCTCCCTGCCAGCCTCCCTGCCAGCCAGCAACCCCACAACCATGGGGAAGAAGCGAAAGACTCAGCAACCTGCCGCCATCCCTGTCAAGAAGGACCGGGCCACCCTCCTGCCCCCTGTCCTTGACTCTACTTCTGCTGGGGCTTCTGCTGCTCGGGCTCACTCTTCTGGTGCTGGAGCTTCTGCTGAAGCTGCTCCTGGCGGTGGTGCTTCTGCTGCTGCGTACTCTGCTGAAGCTGCTCCTGGTCCTGCTGGTCCTGCTGGTCCTGCTGGTGCTCCTGGACTTGCTCGTACTGCTCGTACTGCTCATGCTCCTGGACTTGCTCATACTGCTCGTGCTCCTGGTCCTGCTGGTCCTGCTGGTCCTGCTGGTCCTGCTGGTGCTGCTGGGGCTGCTGCTGCTGGGGCTGCTGGGGCTCCTGGTGCTTACTCTGCTGCTGCTGTTCCTGGTCCTGCTGATCCTGCTGCTGCTGCTGCTGCTGATGATGATGATGATCCTGCTGGTGATGATGATGATGATGATGATGATGATCCTGCTGGTGCTGCTGCTGCTGGTGGTGTGGAGGAACAGCCCCTACTACCTGGGAGCCCCTCTGATGAGGGCCCATGTGGTCCTGCTAAAGGGAGGAAGAGGCGTATGTGGGGATGGGAGAGGAGGCAATACTTCATTGAGGAGGAACACGAGGATGAGGTGCTGGAGTGGCTGAGAGAGAATGACTATCTGTGGTGGAAGGGATACCAGCTGTACAGGGACACCAAAAGGAAGCAGGCTGCTTGGAGAGAGAGGGCAGAGAGTATGGGTTACACTTTGGAGGTGCTCCTCGGCTGGTGGAAGCACATGCACACCTGGTACGGGAAGCTGCACCTGAAGAAATCTGGCCAGGCCACTGTGAAGCTGACGGACAGAGAGACCTACATCATGGCCTGGTGCAGCTTCCTGGAGGGTGAGATCAGCCACCGAGGAGCACCAGGAGCCCCTCTCACAACCCTCTCTCTCCGGCAGCCTGCTGAGAGCCAGTCCTCTTCCAGCCTAGAGTCAGTCCCTGTCTCCAGGCAGGTTTCTGTGGAGTGTGCCACAGCGGAGAACCCGCGGACAGCTGTTGTAACCGTGGTGGAGGGCGTGGAGGACTCCCTGGTGCGGTGGGAGAAAGGAGACATCGAGTCCACCACAGTCGTAGCCGCATCCACACACACCCCAGCTCCACCTCCACAGAAAGGCAGAGAGCCAGACAGCAGGAGGGGCAGAGTCACACTGTCCTGCTGGAGATCAGGGACACCATCCGCACCAATATAGATCTCCTCTCTCAGCTGGTCAGCACTGACTCCTCATCCTTCAACCGCAAGCCCTTCCTCACCTATGTCAACCAGACCCTCAGGAACATGGAGGAAGCTCATTACCAGGTGGTGAAGGACCGGATCACCGAGCTTCTTCACAACCCTCCAGATCCAGAGGAACCTGCTCCCACCCAGTCCAGGTCTGCTCCTCCACCTCCACCCCAGGTGATGTCCCTCCCATTCCAAGGCTTCCCACAGTCCCTCACCTACCAGGGCTACGCCGACCAGGAGGTCCAGCAGCACAGGCAGCAGCCCTTCCCAGTCCAGGCACAGAGTCATTGGGTGACACCGTTGCCACCGGTTCCACTGATGCCACCGATGCCATCCACGCCAATGATGCCACCGATGACAGCGATGCCAGTCCACACCCAGCTGCAGACCAGACAGCCCCACTACACTACTCCTTCCTCCACCCCACAGCCAAGCCCAACCTCAGTACATCTGACATCAGTACTGGGGCTGACACCCCATGGCATGGAGGAAGGACCTCTCAGCATCACGGGTCTGAGCCAGCTGTCTGAGAGCTTCCTCAACACACCATCCCCTGTTGTCCTCTCGGGGCCAGGCACCCCAATGACGATACAGACCAGCACTCCAGCACCACCCACCTCCACAGCACCTGGACCCTTCACCCCTGAGACTGGGCACACCTCCGAGTTACCAATAAGAGTGCCAGAGACTGGGTAGCTGGCTACCTGTGGACTTTATTTGGACACTTGACTTGGGTCATTTTTCTTTTACAGCTTGTTGTTCAAAAAAGTTTATCTTTGATTCACACACTTGCTTCCTTTCTTTTTTTTAATAAAGTCTTGGTGGAAACATTTAGAATTGGTTTAAGCCTTTGCATGCTTGTGGGATGGGTTAAGTTAGCAGTGGGATGGGCAGGGATACCCGTGGTATGGGTAATAGCTGTGGGATGGGTAAGGATAGCAGTGGGATAGATAAGCCTCCAGTGCAAGCATAGTGGGACTGTATGGTCCACCCTCCCTAGTGCCACACCTATGGCCCTGTATTATCAATAATAATGTAATAATCATCCACACATGTCAACACAAACACAACTCTTTATTAAATGCCCTGTTCATTGTAGGACAACCAAACATACATGGCCCAATCTCATCCGTGTGATGAGACAGGCTGAAGGAAGCACCCATTAATCATCTATCATCCTGTCTTGCCACTCCACCGCTCCAGCTGGGGAGTTGCACCAGTGTCTCAGGAGGTTGCGCTGCTTCTTCCCTTCATGTGAAGCTCTGTTGGGGCCTTGCACATCCACAGTGTCTATCAGGTTTCGCCCTTGCCTCCATTCCCCAGGCTCCATGTCCCCATTGCCTTGGTGGAGGTCCACAAGCCTGTTCTGCAAAATTGGGTAGCGGGTGCGCATGAGATTGTGCAGGATGCAGCAAACTTTCACAATCCTCCTCACGGTCTCTGGGTGATGCTGCCTGGTGGTGAGAAGTACCTGGAACCTGTTGGCCAGGATGCCAAAGGCATTCTCTACCACCCGCCTTGCCCTGGACAGCCTGAAGTTGAAGATCCTCTCTTTACGGGTGAGGCATCTGGAAGTGTAGGGCTTCATGAGGTAGGTTCTGAGGGAGAAGGCGTCATCCACCATGATGAAGTAGGGCACATCTTGCATGTTGTTGGGCAGGGGGTCTGGATCTGGAAAGCCCATGATGAGGTTGCCTTCCAGCCCCTCCTTGAGGTCACTGGCATTGTATACCTGGGCATCTGAACATGAGCCACTGCCTGAAGCATCGATGTACATGAACTTGTTGTCAGCATCGACCATGGCAAAGAGGACGATGCTGAAGAAGGCCTTGGAGTTAAAATAAGTGGAGCCCGACTTGAGTGGTGCTTTGCAGGCCACGTGCTTGCCATCAATGGCTACAACGGTGTGTGGGAAGCTCCACCTTTGATACCACTGCTCTGCAACTTTCTTCCATCCTTCATCAGTGGAGGGGCACTGGAGGAGCTCCTCCTTGTATTCTTCGATGATGGCCTGCACCACTTCTCTGACCACAATGCTGATGGTGTTGTGTGGCACCTTCCAGCCGTACTGCATGCTCCTGTAGGTGGTCCCTGAGGCCAGGTGGCGCAGAGTGAGTGCCACCTTGAGCCCAGGTTCCAGGCTGGGCCGGAAGTTGGTGTTTGCCTTGGCCAACCTGGGTGTCAGCCACTGCACAACTTTGTCAAACATGGCTGGAGGCATCCTCATGAAGTTCTGGAATGCCTGAGTGTCTTCGTTCCTGAGCTCCACCATCTGCTTGTTGTACAGTCTGTACTCTGCTCTTCTCCCAATCCATCTTCGTACCCAGACGCTTCTTGGCCGCCTCCTTTTCTTCCCATAGTAGAGTTCACAGAGCCTGTGGATGGCTTCGTACTGCTGCAGAAGGATGGTGGCTGCCAAAAGACTGTGTTATGATCGACGGTTGACATGACTGGATGCTGTGGAAGAGCAAGAATGAGATGAAGGCTGCAGAGGTCTGCACAGCTGGCCTGCTGGTCTGAAAGTGAGATGCAGACGAGTTGCTCTCCCTTTTTATAGGCAGTATAGGTATCCCTTTGCATCCTCTAGGCATCCTCTAGACATCCTTAATATCTGAGATAGGTCCCCTCTGCAAACGTTTTTTCCATTTTAAAAGCTTTGTTTCCATGCTGCATCCATTCTGCATCCGTTCTGCGTCCGTTCCGCTTCCTCCCTGCGTCCGAGCGGATGCGATTTGCGCGGATGCGGTACGGATGCATAGCGGATATAGCGGATGCGTAATGGATGCAGAACAGATGCGTTGCGGATGCGTAGCGGATACAGAACGGACGAATTGGATACATTTTCCACGCAAAAGTTTTGAGCAGCTCAAAACTTTCTGAGCGGATGAACCTTTAATAAACGGATGCTGGATGGATAGAGAGGAAGCAAAACGGAGGCAGTGAGTACATCGCGTTAACCAACGGATGGCAAGCTTTTTTTCCATTTTATATCCTCTTTGCATCCATTGGTGCAGTTTGACAGGGGCTTTAGAGAGATAGCTAGTAAAACCTCACTCACTTAAAGTTTCTTGCTTTAAATAACACCTGGGTAAAGCTTAAGTCCCATTCAATTCAGAATGGGACTGAAAATCATCCAAAATTCAACAATAGCCATCATGTTGTTAATCATTCATTCATTCATTCTCTGTTTTCATGAGATGCATAGCTTAATAAGGATTTACTCCAGTATACTTATTAATAGAAAAAAAAAAGAATAGATTTTGTATTTGCATGCAGTACTATTTCAACTCCTCTCCTCAAGATGCTGCTATAGGGCATTACATGCCAAAACAGTTAGATTCAAAGATAGTCGTCCCCCCCTTCCATCTCTGCTAAACACCTAATTCCCACTACACTGTTTATGCTTAAGGGTATTTAACCACGTAGTAGAACTGTATTACTATTATCCTTCTTATCTTTCCTTCTCCTATTGGTATCTTATTATACTACTTCGTTGTATGTACACTGAAGGTTTATGCAACAGAGACAAATTCCTCATATTCTGTTTTATTCAGTCATCTGAACTGATACAGTGATGTACATTATGACAGTTCAACTTACACACTTCCTGGTAATAACAAGAAGAGTATCTGTGGTCATATTTGGATTTTCTTTCTCATTAAGCAGTGTATTCTGCCTTTCTTAATGACTTTAGGAGGATCTTTAAAAAATTGATCTGTGATACTTGACTATGGTCCAGAGATATTGTTATTGTGAAATACTGCTTTTATACTTTGAACATGTGTTTTAGATGATTATGCTTTTTAGAGTTTTAGAATCTGCTTTGAGAAGCATTTTATCCTGAAAAGACCATAGATCTTTAAAAAATCATATTAAACATTATTTGTCTTTCCTGTTGAAAAAAGATGTATAATATGATCTTTTTAGACATGTAGTCTTCTTTTCAGAGTGAAAAGTCAGTCATGCCCTGAAATCCAACATTATCTGTAATTTACTGTTTTTTCATGTAATGGTCTAAATGGTTTAAAACTTCTTTTCAGCTTATCAAGAAATATATTTTCCAACACAATATGCCTGAAAATTGTTGCTGTCAGTTAACCTGCTTGCTAAGTTTTTAAAATAGTGGAATTAGTTCAGCACAACCTTTTATATCTGTTTTACTTTTTATTAACCTATATATTTAAATGCAAGGGGCCATAATAAACTGTTGCCATTTTCTGTGATATAAAGCCTGTATGACAAGTGTGATATCTAAATTCAGTTCAAGTTTAGTGATTTTGTCTGAATTTTATTGAACAGTGTTTTTAAATAGGTATCTTTAAAAACATTAGTCACAGAATGAGAACATTGCCATTGCCATTTTTAATTGCCATTTAAAATAACTTCTCATTTAAGTACAGTGATTGTGTATGCAACCCATTGTGAGATAAGCAGCCATATAAATGTGATAAATAATAAGGGAAAGGATATTAGAATCGCATGTGTTTATTTAAAACTCTTTTGAATAGATTCCCCTAGTTTCTTAAAACTTCTCATGATTTTATCTTGCTATAATAGACATATAGGGAAGAATTCAACTGCAGAATAAAATGTGGATAAGACCTGTCCCCTATAACACCATGATAGTTTTGGGATAGATAGCTGATCAGTGAAATTCCTATAGAACTTGGTACCTGC
The DNA here is from genome assembly GCA_015471245.1 of Laticauda colubrina. Lineage (NCBI taxonomy): Eukaryota > Metazoa > Chordata > Lepidosauria > Squamata > Elapidae > Laticauda > Laticauda colubrina. The sequence goes on along the minus strand of BLBF01000002.1, from coordinate 70,085,703 downwards.
ATTCTTCCTGCCTCCAATCTTATCCCAATCAACACATATTTGGAAGAGATAAACTCTTCTGCCAGTGAGACATCTACAGCGCTTGTTGAGTCAATGCTTTCATGCAGAATTAATTCTTTGACCCTTTTATCAGAAACTGATTTGGCCTTTAACAGCAGGATTTTTAGACTGGAGAGGATTCCAAATAGCTACAACTCAAAGTCCTGGATATAAATGTAGCAAAACACTTTTATTGCACTTGCACTGTTGTGCTATTCAACCTCCTTGAAGATACCCCACTTGAGAAACAAACTAAAGCTTAAATTTAAACCAGAGAAAGACATCACAAATAATCCAATTCCTCTTTTTAAAATTGAAAACAAACAATTTAAGGGAAATAGTATTATTTTAGCATTTAGTTGGCATGATTACAGAGTTCAATTTAGGTAGGGTACCTTTCTAATATCTACCTCATTGATTATGAAATGCTATTTCTTTGGTAAGTTTAAGTGTTCTTAATTCTGTTTAATTCTAGTTTATGCAAGAGATCCTGCAACTGACCTTACTACTGCATTCCATAGGGCTATTAATACAAGAGAGCTAGATTATAATATAAGTCTTGATTATGTTTGATGGTAGAAACCTGGATAGTTTACTGAGCATCCATAAATACATAGGCTCTACCAGCAATACTATATGCAAGTCTTTTGTTGAAATATATCAAAAAGATCAAAAATTATTACTAAAAAAGCATGATCCAAAATGCAAGTTTAGGAGAGCTATGTTCAGTTTTCACTTGAAATACTCCATCACATTGCATCAGCTTTAACCAGTCATCCTCCATTGCATCTTCTTATATTTGATCAGATGTGTCCTGGCATGACTGATCTAGTTTGATACAAAGCAGAACTGTGTACATTCCAGGTCAAGAAGTCTGAAGTGTATACAGGGGAAACTAAAGTTAAGTTTGATGTTCTATGTTGTTTCATAAGGAAAAAAAATCCAATATGATAAATCAAAGCTTGGGTAAGATGTGGGTGGACAAACACTGAAATTTACTACCATTGGTTCCATGAGATGCACTTTGTTTCAGTTCTATTCCTTTCTATTTATACTGTACTGTTTAATGTAATTTGTCTTTGTTTTGACAGCTAGAAAAGAGGAAAGATTAAGATGTAGTAAGTGGAAAAAGAAGACCTAATTCTTACTAAACATATATTCTCACAGCAGATCTGAGCATAAATTAATCCTACTTTGACTGTGAGGTTTAATGGAAATTGTGTTTTGTTTTGACAGCTAAAAGAAAAGAAAAGAAGAGATGAAGAAAATGCAAGTTGAACTAGTAGTTACAGTCCTTCATGTTATTGTATTTCTATTGAACATGCAATTACATATTAATAAAACTAGAGCTTTATTTAATTCCACATTTCCACAATATCATTTGGTTACATACTTCTTGAATCTATATAAATTGCATGCATACATTTAACTTATATTAATGAATAAATGATAGCATTTGGACAGATAACTAATACTGTAGCTTCCCTTTTTACATCTCATTTTGACTTCTAGTATGAAAAGCACAGTTTTGAATTATGTGCATAGAAAAGAAATGTTCACTGCTTTTCTGAGCAAAGTGCATGGTAGTGTGAAAACATTTATCATCCTAGCTATGGCAACTAATAATAGTTTAGAGCTTAGTTTAAAAATCAGGAAAAATCTACAGATAATTTCAGGGAGTTTCAGGATGTTAGGAAGGCGGCCTACAATGTGGAATCTGTAGGCTCAATCTTTTAGGAGACATTTGTGCAGGGTAACTATACTCAACCCAACCTGAGAAATGTATTTTATTACTGCTGCAACAATTTTGTATCTTCATTGGTTCAATGCAAACCATTGCCCAGATAGGTGACTCCTTTTCTTCCTCTCCATTATTGGTGTATTTAAGGAAAATAGTTTTTTTTTTTTTAAAGGAGATGAAGAAGGAGCAACAAAGCTAGATTATACTTTATGTTGATCAGCCTCCTAAGTTGTGCAAAGATCTTAGGTAGGTTTCACACTGGATTTTGTTGTCCTTTCTTTTGAAATGTTTATGGCATACAATTTCAAGAAATTACTGAGCAAGAAGGATTGTTCCATACTACTAACCTAGAAAAAAATGACTTTATTGTCTGAAAGTCTGAAGTTTGTTTTTCAGATTTGGAAATTAAGTGTGAGTATACACATGAGGTAGTAATTGTTGCTATATGTAGAGAAACAGAGAGAACGGGGGAAAGTATTGAAAATATTCTAAGTATTTCTCAGCAGTCATTTACATTTGGAATACATTTATTTTAGGTTCCATACACTGTTTAAACTCTCAACAATTCATTGGTAGTCATATTCACCAAGGGAGAAAGTTCCAATATACAAGAAAAAGACTTTTGTTAAGGGCACACAATATATTAGACAACTGTGAGAGAAAATAACAAATGTATACCTCGGTGATCCAGATTATTGACAAGACAAAATATAGAACACAAGTGTCACATTGCCTAAAGTACACAACTTTTGGATTTGTTTTATATTCAGATTGTGGAAAATATGCTAAATGTAGACAAAACACTGTATAAAAATGCACCTTTAATAAAAACTTAATTAGAATATTTAAAGAAAGAACCTTAAAAGATGGGAGAGGTTGGAAGTATGTGAAAAAAATTGTGTTTGTTATTTTTCAACTAAGATATAGCAAATACATTTTTAAAGTGACATGTAGCAAGCATTTGGAAAGGTTCGTAAGATGTTGTTTTGTACTTTGGTAGTTTTGATATAGTTTTCTACTTCCATAATGAACAACCTTTTGTCTATTTTTCTAGACTATTAAAAGTAGGCCATGCTTCAATGTGTGTCATATTCAACAGAAACAGGAAACACAAGATCATTGAATTACTTCTGTTGGAGAATGTGACTTTTGGGGGTTGTTTCTAACTTGTAATATTGTAGGGTAATTTTGGGTTGTGTCAGATCTGGAATTATCATGGACTTTGCCAATTTGATGCTTTTCTAAATAAAAGAAATCTTTTTAGAAGATGGACTTGGTACTTTTCTTTTTAAATGGATTTCATCACTTGGAAACCTGACACTTAGACTTATATACACTTAGACTTATATACGCTTAGAGAGGGCTAAAGCCCTCTCTATTTTTTTTTTTTTTTAAGAGTCAGCATATTTTTCCCAACAATCTGGGTCCTCATTTTACTGACTTTGGAAGACTGGAAGGCTGAGTCAACCATGAGTTGGTGAGAATCAAAATGTTGGAAGTTGGAACAATTAGCCTGCAATACTGCATTCTAATCATTGCACCACCATGGCTAAGGACTACATAACAGCCTGGTTCATAAGGGACAATCAAGAACTAAAAAGGGAACAAAAGAATCAAAACTCATCCCTAGCAGCAATTAACACCCAAATGAACATAGATTAACAACAAGAGTAACATCAGATCAGCAATACCCCAAACAAGGAACTGATGAACAAGCTAACAAGCCCAGCCAAAGAACTACCAAGACTATCCTACAACAGTGACAGAGGAAGCCACTAAAATATAAATTTAGAGAAAACTCCATGTCCTATTAGCACTAATAATGTTTGGATAATGAAACATCGGCAAGAAAGCAATCAAGATCAGAGAGCATCAAGGACTAATTTCAGACTTGAGCTACAAATATTCTCCTTTATTGGAAACAATAAATCCACCCAGATACTATAGAACTTTGCATAATGAATCTTACTTCTACCACTTGCTTAATTATTCTATTGAAAATGGGAAAGAATGGCTGAGTTGTGTCTTGCAGGCCTTTCACTAAGATTGGGCTACAACAGTGAGCCAAAATCAAAGACCTATTCTACCCACTCTTACATGAAGTAAGAAGATTCCTGTCAGATTTTCTGGGAAAAAAACTTAATGTAAATATACATAGGAATATAAATATTCCTATGTATAAGGAATATAAATATTCCTTTACAAGGAAGTAGAGCTTAATGATTTTATTCATATAGTGTCTCTTTCCTTCTAAGTGTGTATAAATTAATTTAGCAGATAAACATGTTTATAAAGAGGTAGAGGGGGAAAAAGATGACATTATCTGTAATATACAGTAAATGGATTATACTTGAAGCACTTGAATATATTTTCTGTTCTACAATAAATGATTTCATTATAAAGTCCAAATTAAATAATAAATGTTTTTGATGCTATCAACCTAGGCAAAAAAAAAAAAATCATAATCTCTTTTTCTTGCTTCAAAACCATAACATTTTGAAAATACCCACAAAAAGCATAGGAAGGTAGTAATTTCCTTAAGTTAAAATATTGGATTTTAAAAAGACTCATACAAATCTTCTGCAGAAGAAGCAATTAGGCTTACAGATTTTATCTGATTTGTCTGACATTTGTCTAGCTTTAAAATTGTTTCAAACAGTGATATTCAGACATACTATGAATGAAAAATTACATTTTGCATATTAGCAAAAAATGGCATATTAGCTTTTGCAAAAAAGCTATGCAATAAATTCTTGTATAAACTTTTGCATAAAAGCTGATAAATCTGTAGCTAGGATTAGATCTAGACATTTTTGTGCTCTTGGTAGAGTCTTGTTCTGGCACTGTGTATGGTTTGGCTCATCTTCTAATTTTGCTAAAAATTTCCAAAAGGCACCCTCTCATTTCTTCTTTTCTTCAAGTTTTTGAACATTACAACCCTAATTTTCAAACCAGACATATTTACCCTATTTATATTGCAAGCTGATATTAAACCTTTGAGGGAGCATGCTAACTCACAGAATTTGTTGTAACTACTTGCTGTTTTTTATTGTGTTTTTGAAAGACTACAATTTTAGCACCCCATAAAATTTGGCATCCCTTTCCTGATGCCTACTTTATGTAGCTTAGATCCTGCCCTGTCTATAGTAATGGGGAAACATGCAGAATAAAATTGCAAAAGTCTTAAATTCATGCAGACCTATTAAAAAAAGTAAAATAATTAAGATGAAGTTACAAACTGCATATATGTATCTATATACTCATAAAAAGAAAAAAAGAAACATCTCCCCCGACTCCATAGGACAGATAATTTATGTTTGAGAAACATCAAACTGAGAGGAAAAGTTGAAATGGAAATAAATATTTTTTCCTTGTCAACACAGTGCCAGAGGGTTTTTTCAGCATTTCCAGTTGAATTTGATATGAACATTAAAGAAGAAACTTTGTCCAGTAAATGGTCAGGCATATCATCATTAAAATATGGAAAGTACTTCAAGACAATCAGCTCCTCTTCTAATTTCTCTATTTTGTTTTCATTCCCCACCCTCCCGGGTTGTGTCACCCTCTGAGTTGTTTTGTTCTCCTCTGTGGCCATCTCTCACTTACTCACTCTAATCAAAATCTAATTGAAACTTAATTCATCTAGGCAAGGTTCATTAAATAAATTAAGTTAAGATTAAATTAATTTTTCGAACAAGTGAGAAATTAAAGTTCATTATCATAGTGTGTGCAGATATCATCAGGAAGAAGAGGCTGAATATGAATCTTTATGTAACACAATAAAAAATAAAGGCAGGAAAAAGAGCATCTGGTATACATTTATCTGTATATTTTTAAAGCTTAACCAGGTATGTCTTTTGTTTGATAATCAACAATCATAACAGAGAAGGAGAAAATGGGTTTCTTATTGGAAAGAATGCATCTTCTGGCACTTCAAACTTTTGCAGCCCGAATTTGCATCTTTGAAAATTGTTCCAGTTGCTTTTTTTTAATTTTAATTTTTTTTATCATCTCATCCTAAGGATAATAAATATCTAAGCAGAATTATACTGTGGTTGTGTAGCATAGGCAGCTTTCATAGAAAGGGCAGATTCTTGGGATTATTTCATGAGCCAAAATTAAAACCAAGCCATGCAAGCAAAGTATCACTGTATATTAAAACAGATGCTGAATTTTGATCTTCTAGAAAGCAGTTCCCTACTCATAAGGAATACACTATAAAAAAAGTAATTTCAAAGATGAATAAGCAAGGGTGAGATTCTTTCTATTGTGAAGAATATTAACCAATGTTCTTAACCATTGTATGAATCAAAACACTGATATCAGTTGACAATCGCTATTTTCTGTTTTTCAGAAGAAGATTTGTAAACAGAAAACATCACAATAATTTACATATTGGAGAAGATGAGCATAACAATGAATACATTGTTATCAACAACTTCATGTTGGGGAATTGCTTGCAAAGAGCAGATATTGGGAAATATAAAGGTGTAAAGAAAAAGTGTAAGAAAATACTTGCACCTTTTTTAAAAACTACAGTTTACATGGAAACTGAAGAAAAGAAATGTTAAAAAAAAAGTAAAGGAGAAAGAACTAATATCATGCATTTATCTATGCTTATTCAAAAACAATGTAAAGTTATTACATTTTATGGGATTTACTATTAAAAATACAGGTGGCTTAACTGATCAGTTTTCATTATGAAGAACTTTTTTCTAAGCTTTTATTTAAAAAATTAAACAAATAAAATGTGCCATAATTTATACCTGCCAAATGCAGGAGAGATAACTATTCCCATTATGCAGAGGCTCAAACTGCTTACTGTTAAAGATGAGGTGATTGTCAGACAATAGTGCTACCTTACACATGGCTAAACACTCAGCAATTTAAATCCAGACCTCTGAGTAAATTACTCAAAGGGTGCATCTAAGTAGACAAATCTGCCAGGTCTCTTTTTCCTGTAAAATGCTTTTCATTATACATTTGAAGAAATCTGCAGAATTGGTTAAGTTCTTACCAAATCATGGATCAGATGAATTTATCCACACAAGTCAGGTTGTTCCACTTGTTTCCAGCTTCCTAGAAAGTCACCCAAGAGCACCCATAGTTGGAGTCCAAAATGAAGAAAATAGCCAAGATTATATGATCAAAGCCCTACTCTATTTTTCTACACATGTTGCATTTTTAAAAAGTAATAGCTTTGATTACATAGTTGAGAATTGTATTCCCTTCTGTAATTCTCCCCCTACCATCATTTGAACATCAAGTATTATGGAAGTTCTTTGTTTCTTCTGACCCAGTTTTACATTGTTCTTCTAAAGTTACCCTAAGAACTCTAACAGGAACAAAGGAATGAAGACAGGAACACAGGAATGAAGAATGCAGTATTTAATGTAATAGTATAGGATACAACTGTCCAAAGCTCCCAGAACAGAGGATCACAAAGTTGGTGCAAATGAAACATCTTTTTTTGAATTGCCATTAAGACATCTACATCTTCCAGAAGAGTTGGCATAGCTGCTTCCAAACCTTTCTGAGATTGTCTACATATTTTTATACATGAGCAGCCATTTCACTCATAATCTCAATAGAAATGTTATATCTGTGTGTATGTGAACATACAGGACCTGGGAAAGGTTTTGAATGAATTATGCTCATCCTCTAGGGTAGGGGTTCCCAATCTTGGCAACTCTAAGGCGTGTGGACTTCAACATCTAGAATTTCTCAGCCAGTCATGAGGATGCCTCAAACAGATTGCTTCATAAAACATGGTATTGTTTTGTTACAAGCTGGTCCATGGCATATATATGAAATGAATCTTCTAATTTTCTGTATATAGTCTTGTCTCCAACAGAGTCCTTGGCTTCCCAGGTTTTAATTAAATTCCAAGGGAAAACATTATGGGAGAATTCATTCTATTTGCTTTTTTCCATTGCAGCAAGTCCAAGGGAAATCTTGCCCTTCAGAAATTGTTGAATGTTTTTTTCCTTCCTGTAGTGAAATCCATCCAATCCCTATGTACCAGCCAGATTAAGCAGCTCTCAACAAGTAGATAGGGATTGGAGCAATTGCCCTGTATTGACTGCTTTTGACTGTTTTCCTGCTTGGACAGTGTCTTGGGGAAATGAGTCCATAGTCACTTGTCAAAACTTTTCATGTATTGAAAGGGGCTTTAGGCTCACTGCCTGCAATAGATGCTTTCATACAGAGGTCTCCAAACTTGGCAACTTTAAGACTTGTGGAGAACTCCCAGAATTCCTCAAACAACCAAGTTTGGAGACCCCTTAGTAGATGCAGAAAGATTCTGTGCAGCCAGTTCAGCTGGACCTTCTCAGCATATCCTTCTTTGGGTCCAGCTGGCTTCTGGAAATCCTTTAGGATTCCTTGTAGTCAACTCTGGGATGCCTTCCAGCCTTTTGCTACAACACTTGCTAAGCAATACTCTTCTCAGCCTTTACCTAGAGCATGCACTATGAGGAAAAGGCTGAGAGAGGCTCCAATGCAGATCAAAACAACATGGCTGCTTCTTTTCATCTTAAAAGGTACCATTGTTATTCCACGAAGCAGTTTCAAGGGGGAACTTTGGTGCAAGTTTCTATGAAGTTAATTGTTCCTAAAGCTTTACATACAGAAAGTATGCTAGCTAACACCAAATTGGTGCAGATAAATTCAGATTATTTACCTATTAAAGTGCAAGGACGATCATCTTCCTTAATTAAAAAGAAGCATGTCAAACATCTAGCAAGTCAAAGACTTTGGTTTCAATCTGTGGAGTGTATAACAAGTCAAAAAAATATGTACATGCATGCCACATGAAGCATATGGTGAAAATATTGCTTCTTTCAGTGTTGCTGATACTTGATTCAAATTCACCTCTGTTAAAATGCACAAGAAGTCACTTTCTAAGTTGAAAACTTCAGATTTCCCCCCTCCTGTCTCCTTTAAACTGCACAAAGAACATTGTTTAGAATGTAAGAATATCTCCCTGGGAATTCACATTAGTTCTCTATCTAGAATTGTTTTGACAGGAATTATGTTAGACAGGTAATTTTTCATCTATTAGTAATTAAGTTAAAATGATTGGAGGGACTTAGTCAAGTGTCTAGATGAAATGGATAAGGTCTTTTATGTGTCCTAATGGAAAATGTCTGATTAAGTGATGGAGGTCAATTTAATTAAAATGTTCCACAGAGTGAAAGAGATAAGCAAAAATACACTGGAAACTTCAGAGGGTCCTTATCAGATCAACCCTTCGAGGACTGGTCTGTATGGCATTGTGATGGCAAGAATGATGGTATGCCAGTCTCTCAGAAGTGGCTTTCCTGTTTCTAATCTTTCCTATCAAATTAGAAGAAGTAAGAAACACTATGTCAGTAGCTTCCCCCAGGACTTCCCTTAATTTCATTTTTTCCAATGTTGTGTCCCTCTGCAGAGATGTGATTGTGATGTATGCTTCTTGATAGAAGCAATGCCCTAAAAGGAATATACTGTATTACAAAAGTGCATATTTCTGTGGTGATTCACAATAGTTGCTGTCTAAGCAGTACTATATTTAAGGCGAGGTCCCACTGGCCGACGGATGCAAAACGTATGCATAAAGGACACAGCGGACGAGCAATATTTCGGGGGTGGCTCCATCCGTTGTCATCTGCTCCAAAAAGTGGTGAAAATTTGCATAAACATAACAGAAAAGAATGGAAAAGAACGGACGTGGGTAGTATGTAGCAGGGATGTTAAGCGGATGTTCATAGGAAGCCTAGCAGATGAAAGTGGATGGAAGTGGATGACACATCCGAAGGGGTTCTGGGGGAGAATTGCAAAGCGGACACATAGCAGAAGGGGCGGATGCATAGCGGATGAAGCGGATGCATCATGGACGCCTATAGGAAACAAAGTGGATGCCGCGTGGATGTATATTGGATGCAAAGCATTCACTGCACATGCGGGGAGTATGAATAGCGTCAGCTCCGTGGATATAAAAGGATGCAGCATGCATGCAGTCAGCATTCAGGGGAAAGACGTGCTGCCACATACATCTAGCAGGAAAACCATGGTTCCTCAGTCAGGGAAAAAGAGGAAGCCCGTGCCTACACGTTCCAGCCCTGGCAAGAAGGACAGAACCAGCATCCCACTCCCTGGCACTGACTCTGAAGCTGCTGCTTCTCAAATAAAGGTTATCTTTGCTTTACACATTTAATTCAGTTTACTTGGTTCATTTTGCTTATTTAATAAAGTCATAAAGGTGACCCAAGAAAGTTCATAAAGGTTATCTTTGCTTAAGACACTTGGTTCATTTTTTTACCTTAGTGAAGTGTTGGTGAAAACTTTGAAAAAATGGTTAAGCCTTTGCATGCTTGTGGGATAGATAAGGATAGTTCTGGGATAAATAAACCTCCAGTGCAAGCATAGTGGGACTGTATGGTCCACCATCCCAGCTGCCACATATGGACCTTTTTTATCAAAAACAATTTATTCATTGATCAACACATTTCAAAACAAACAAAGCTCTTTATTAATGCCCTATTCATTGTAGGACCACTCAACATACATGGCACAATCTCATCAGTGTTATGTGACAGGCTCAAGGAAGCATCCATGAATCATCTATCATCCTGTCTTACCACTCCACTGCTCCAGCTGGGAAGTTGCACCAGTGTTTCAGTAGGTTGCGCTGCTTCTTCCCTTCACGTGAAGCTCTGTTGGGGCCTTGTACATCCACAGTGTCTATCAGGTTTCGTCCTTGCCTCCATTCACCAGGCTCCATGTCCCCATTTCCTTGTTGATGGTTGATAAGTCTGTTCTGCAAGACTGGGTAGCGGGTGCGCATGAGATTGTGCAGGATGCAGCAAGCTTCCACGATGCTCCTCACAGTATGTACCTCATGCTGCATAGTGGTGAGAAGTATCTGGAACCTGCTGGCCAGGATGCCAAAGGTGTTCTCCACCACCCGTCTTGCCCTGGACAGCCTGTAGTTGAAGATCCTCTCTTCACAGGTGAGGTATCTTGAAGTGTACGGCTTCATGAGGTAGGTTCTGAGGGAGAAGGTGTCATCACCAATGATGAAGTAGAGCACATCTTGTGTGTCATTGGGTGGAGGGTCTGGATCTGGAAAACCCATGATGAGGTTGCGTTCCAGCCCATCCTTGAGGTGACTGGCATTGTATACCTGGCTATCTGAAGCTGACCCGTTGCCTGAAGCATCGATGTGGATGAACTTGTAGTCAGCATCAACCATGGCAAAGAGGATGATACTGAAGAAGCCCTTGTAGTTGAAATAAGTGGACCCTGAGTTGGCTGGAGCTTTGCAGGCCACGTGGTTCCCATCTATGGCTCCAACGGTGTGGGGAAAGTTCCACCTCTGATACCACTCTTCTGCAAATTTCCTCCAGCCTTATTCAGTGGTGGGATACTTGAGGAGCTCCTCCACGTATTCTTCGATGATGGCCTATACCACTTCTCTGACAACTTTGCTGATGCTGTTGTGTGACACCCTCCATGCGTACTGCATGTTTCTGTATGTGGTTCCTGAGGCCAGGTGGTGCAGAGTCAGTGCCACCTTCAGTCCAGGGTCCAGGTTGGCATGGAAGTTGGTGCTAGGCTTGGTCAACTTGGGTCTCAGATGCTCTACAAGTTCATCCTCATGAAGTGATGGAATGCACGAGGGTCTTTATTCCTCAGCTCCACCATCAACTGGTCATACAGTCCAAACTCCATTCTTCTCACGATCCATCCTCGGACCCACACAACTCTTGGACATGTCCTTCTCCTTCTCTATAAAAGGTGAAACAGTCTGAACAGGTTTTGGTTCTGGTGATGAATGATCGCAGCTACCATACGAACTGTGTCATGATCCATGGTGGAGAACAATTGATGAAGTTGAAAACCAAGACCAAGGGTGAAGAGCTCTGTACTCCACGGCTGCTGGACTCATACTGAGATCCAGGTGATTTTCTCCCCCTTTTTATAGGAAATATCGGTTGTCCGTGAGGTGTCCTTCTACATCCTCTAGACATACTGCAGATATCCTAAATATCCAAGATACATCCCAGATACAAACGTTTTGTCCGTTTTAATCCTTTATATATGAGATACATACGCTTACATCCTTTCTATTTCCATGCTACTAACGCTGTGTAGATGTTCCGTGCACCTTTCATTTCCTCCCCCTTTCCCTTTTCAGCTGCAGCAGATGTGTGAGTTGAGGGGATGGCCAGAGGATACAGAGAGGAATACAGCAGATGTTTAATGGATGACAACGGACATAGAACGTTTGTTTCCCGTATATGTCGTGGATGTACATCATACGCAGCAGAAAGTTCATCTGTTCACAAAGTTTTGTGCAGCTCAAAACTTCTTGTGCGGATGAAATCGCAGTGGACGGATGCTTGAGGGATAGAGCATTTGAAAAACGTATGCAGTGAGTACACAACGGATGCATCGCGTTTTCCAATGGATGGCAAGCTTTTTTTAACATTTTACATCCTCTTTGCATCCATAAGTACAGTGGATCAGGGCCTTAACCTATGTCATTAGGTATGGTTTTAACTGCACTGTAGTGATGTCTTCATAATTCAAAGGTTTAGATCAGGCTTCCACTTCCCAAAACCTAGATGCATTTGCCAAAAATCTTCAGTGGAGTTACATGGCAGACAATGTTGTGTTAAAAGGAGCTAAATTATTGAGTATGCAATGGGAGAATATTCAAATTGGTTATATTTCATTTCAAATAAATTTATTCTTATAAATAAATCAAATTCAGCTTTTGATTTGTCCTATTATTTTATGAAATGTAGGTCCTGGTATCCTTCTGACAAGATATTCAAAGGCTATCAGTCCCATAAATAGGGACTGACATAAACAGCAATTTGGTGCCTTTGAATCAGTCTTCAATTCTAGCAACTATATGGATAAACTTATACAGTATTCTTGGCACTTTTCTGAAGTTGGTGTTCATTGTCTTCTTCTTAGGACCAAAAGAGGATGACTGAACCAAAGTGGCTTAAATGCCTAAAAAAGACTGGAACTCAAGTTTCCCCAACATTTCAGGACCTCAGCTATATACTAAATGTTTTGTTTCCTATATTACTGAAGATTCAATTATGCTTTTCTGAATGATTTTTAAAAGTTCCTTAATGAAGCTTATAGAGGTGTGATTTTGAAGTCTTGTAATAATTGTACAAACTGGCCTGCTGTCTGATTGTTAATTTATTTTTTCAATCATGTCTGATTCTTGGAGACAGCCTGAACAAGTCCCTGCAGTTTTCATGGCAAGGTTTTTCAGAAATGGTTTGTCATTGCCTTCTTCCAAGGCTGGGAGAAAGTGACTGGACTAAGGTCACTTAGCTGGCATTATGCCCAAGGTGATACAACATGGTACCCCAGTTTCTAGCCTGATGCTTTAAACATTTCACCAAACTGGTTATGCCTTATTAAATTTTTAAACATTGATGTGCAAAATTTGGGCCTTGTTAAATATTGATACCCAAAATTTGTTCTGATGTAAGCACCACAGATTCTGTTACTTGCATTTTCTATCCTGCAAAATCCAGTTTCATAAAAGTGCTCCAAATCTAGGGTTAAGATTTGAGACAGAAGAGCAAGCAGTGGTTTTGTTGGCATGGAAAATGCCTTTGATATTGTATATTTAAAATTTTATGTTATGATCAAACATGGATTTCTTTTTAAATTGAATATCATGTTTTAATACATTAGGAAACAGTCATTATTAAAAAGTCTTTATGTCCTCATATTTATAACTTGATAATGTAACCACTGGTCACATTATCCAATTAACCAAGAAGAAAATTATAACCAGCCACATAAGCAAAGAAATCCAACAGATGATCATCCCGAGAGAAAAATCTTCCAGATGCCCCAAACTATTTGGCCTCCCAAAAATACACAAAGAAGGCATACCTCTCAGACCCATAGTCAGCTCCAAAGGAGCACCACTACAAAACCTAGCTAAACACTTAGCAAAACACCAAAGCCCCATGCTATATACATATATATATGTTTTTTTAAGCTTTCGCAGGTACTTACATGTGTGCTGTTTAGCTTCCTTCGGGTATTATCCCACGTCATTGTACTTCTGTTAAAGTTGTAGCAACGTTTCAGCAGAATCTCATCTGCCATCTTCAGGCTTCTGTGTAGAGTTAGTTCCTGGTTTCAAATTTGAGGCTGGTCCATTCTGATTGGCTATGAGCCTGGGTCTGTGTTCATTGGACTTGGAGTTTGATTGATTGGTGTTTCTGGTTTCTTCTGTCTGTTTTGTGGCTTTGATTGGCTGGCAACACTCTGTTCTTGTGTTGGAGGCTTTCAGTGCAGCTTGGCTCCATGTGAAAGGATGGCTGCTCTTCATTAGCAAGCTAGATTTCACCTGGGTGCTTGGTGGGGGGGTGTTTGAGCTGGAGGCATCAGAGGGAGTTTGTTTGTGCTCAGGTGTTTGCCTGGCTTGTGGTGTGGAGATCTTTCTATTTGAGAGTGCAGGTTTCCAAATGATTAACAGTCTTCTGGAATCATCTCTTCTATTCATGCTTTCAGGTCTTTTTTCAATCTCTATGGCTTCTCTGATGATTCTGTGGCTGGGGTTTTCAATAGTGGCTAGGGTTTTAGTGCCATTGAAGTTGATGTTGTGACCTGTGGTTTTCCTGTGTTGGACTAGTGAGGAGCTGTGTTCAAGCTTTTTTACTGCATTTTTGTGTTCATCTAGGCGGGTACTTATTCCTCTATTGGTCTGTCCAATATATGTGGCCGGGCATGATTTACAGGGAATTTCGTATATGCCTTGGTTTTCTAGGTCAATTTTGTCTTTGGGGTTCCTC
>BLBF01000002.1:70029880-70066099 GCA_015471245.1 Laticauda colubrina | reverse complement strand
TTTTCTTTTCCATGGGGCCAAATCACAAATGTGTCATCGATGTATCTTAGCCATAGTTTGGGTTTGTGGGTGGCATTAGCCAGGGCTCTGGATTCGAATTCTTCCATGAACAGGTTTGCAATGACAGGTGACAGTGGTGATCCCATAGGGGCTCCTTCAATTTGCTTGTATCTTTGTCCTTTGTATATGAAATATGTGTTGGTTAGGCAGTGTTCTGTTAGTTCCATGAGGTCTTTAGCTGGTTGGTATTTATTTTTGATGATTTCAAGAGTTTCTTTTATCGGGACTTGAGTGAATAGTGAAACCATGTCGAAACTTACAAGCAGATCTTCTTGTTCTACGTGTAGATCTTTGATCATTTCTGAGAAGTCATATGAGTTTTGTACACATGAAGCTGCAGTTTCAGCATGGGGCTGTAGTTGTTTTGCTAAGTGTTTAGCTAGGTTTTGTAATGGTGCTCCTTTGGAGCTGACTATGGGTCTGAGTGGTATGCCTTCTTTTTGTATTTTTGGGAGGCCGTATAATTTGGGGCATCTAGAAGATTTTTCTCTTGGGAGGATCGTCTGTTGCATTTCTTTGCTTATGTGGTTGGTTATAATTTTCTTCTTCGTTAATTCTTCCAGATATGTGGTTGGGTCTGTGTTTATAGGTTTGTATGTGGAGTCTTGGAGTAGGTCTGTCAATTTTGATTTTTTCCATTACTACTGTGGCATTCCCTTTGTCTGCTGGGAGTATTATGATGTTGTTATCATTTTTCAGGGTTTGTAGTGCTGTGAATTCATCTTTTTGCAAATTACTTTTTGATGGTTTCGTTGTGCATAAGATGTGAGTAACCTGGTGTCTTATTTTGTCAGCTTCATCTGTATTTAATTTGGTTAGGCTGGATTCTACTGCACATATGATGGATTCTGTTGGGATTTTTTTAGGTGCTATGGCATAATTGAATCCATTGGTTAGGACATCTGTTTCTGTTTTGGTGAGTTCTCTGTTGGAAACATTATATACTAATTGTTTCAGGTGTTGTGGTGAATTGTTGGGGGTTTTCTTGTCATGTTCTAATTTTTTTAGTTTCTTTAAGTGTTTTTCATTTTTGTAAGTGGTTTCAGTTTCAGCTCTCCAAGTTGTAAGTTGTTTTATCTTATCCCAAAGTAGAGGGTGGATTTTATTGCTCAATTCCAGGTGTAGTGCTTGCAAATCTTTCTTTAACTGATCTAATTGGAATCTTTTACTGTGAATTTCATTCCTGAGTAAAGCCATCTCTGTTCTTTTCGGCATAGGTTTGGTAGCTGCTGTGTGGTGATGAAATGTACTAATCTACAAAAGAACAGATGGCACACTGGGACACACCATTTACCAGAAGAAAACACACACCAACCACTACCTCAACACCCAATCCCACCACCACCCAGCACAGATAAATTCTGTGGCTAAAACACTAATTACCAGAAACTTACGCCTGGCAGACAAGACACATATAAAGACTGAACAATGCACCCTGACTGAAGTATTGACAGCCAATGGCTTCCACAAAAACAAAATCACCAGCTTGATCCACAAAAACACACCAAGACATAACAGAGACCTAGAAGATCAACAGACCTATGGAACAGCTGTCTTGCCCTACATAAGAGGTACCACAGATAAAATCAGTAAGATACTACACAGGCATCACATCAAGACTGCCTTCAAAACAGACAAAAAAATAGCAGCCATCCTTAGAAACCCCAAAGACAAAATTGACCAAGAAAACCAAGGCATATACGCAGTTCCCTGTGCATCATGCCCGGCCATATACATTGGACAGACCAATAGAAGAATAAGTACCCGCCTGGATGAACACAAAAATGCAGTAAAAAAGCTGGAACACACCTCCTCACTAGTCCAACATATTAAAACCACAGGTCACAACATCAACTTCAATGGCACTAAAACCCTAGCCACTATAGAAAACCCCAGCCACAGAATCATCAGAGAAGCCATAGAGATTGAAAAAAGACCTGAAAGCATGAATAGAAGAGATGATTCCAGCAGACTGTTAATCATTTGGAAACCTGCACTCTCAAATAGAAAGATCTCCACACCACAAGCCAGACAAACACCTGACCACAAACAGACTCTCTCTGATGCCTCCAGCTCAAACACCTCCCCCACCAAGCACCCAGGTGAAACCTAGCTTCCTAATAGATAACAGCCATCCTTTCACATGAAGCCAAGCTGCACTGAAAGCCTCCAATACAGGAACAGTGTGTTACCAGCCAATCAAAGCCACAAAACAGACAGAAGAAACCAGAAACACCAATCAATCAAACTCCAAGTCCAATAAACACAGACCAAGACTCCCAACCAATCAGGATAGGCCAGCCTCAAATTTAAAACCAAAGGCTTTGAGACCCACATCCATACAGAAGCCTGATGATGGCAGATGAGATTCTGCTGAAACTTTGCTACAGCTTTAAAAGCACTACAATGACCTGGGATAATACCCAAAAGAAGCTGAACAGCACACACACACACACACACACACACACACACACACACACGTATGTATATATATATATATATATATATATATATGTTTTTTTAAGTTATCGCGGGTACTTACATGTGTGCTGTTTAGCTTCCTTCGGGTATTATCCCACGTCATTGTAGTTCTGTTAAAGTTGTAGCAACGTTTCAGCAGAATCTCATCTGCCATCATCAGGCTTCTGTATGGATGTGTGTCTCACAGTTCCTGGTTTCAAATTCGAGGCTGGTCCATTCTGATTGTCTAGGAGCCAATATAAAACTACCAAGTTTTTTTTCATATATATTGCATATATGCTTAATATTATAGACAGCTATACAGGATTCACTTCCACAATATATAAAAAGTTGAAACTGTTTTGTTCTTCTTTTGTTATTCCCTGACATGCTTTTCAGGTATTTCTGAAGCCTTTGTTAGGTTTTTCACTCTGTTGAAGAATATATTAAAAGCCTGTTTCTGTTGTTTTCCTTGGTAAGGCTGTAGAAAGTGAGTGTGTTTGTGAATGCACATTTGATCTTGCTGAGAAAGGTGTCTATGACTCCCCTTCCCCATTCCTTCAGGGGAAGAGATGGGTAATTGTTGAGGTAATTCCCTGTTAGGAGAATGAGCGCATACAGGGAGACGTTTAGAGAGTTGTGTTGGAATAATACACACAAAGTACACAGATATACTGTACAGTAAATGTCGGTTTTTACTTCCAGAAATGTTAAACAAAGTCCAATATAGGCAGTCCAAAGTCATTCACAGGTAAAATTAGTCAGTTTTCATCCCAGGGATAATCCAAATATCAAATTCCAGTGTCAAAAACAGTTCAGTATCAGACTTACATTAAATCCAGAAATATCAGTCAATTAGGAAAAATGGAGAAACGGCAATACTTTCCAACAGAAGGAAACAAAAATACACTCTCTTCTGAGACTCAGATGAAGACTAAACAACCCAGGTTTCTGGCTCCATCTTATGGCCATTTGAAAAACCAATTGCAGTTTTTGCAATCTCTTAAAGACATAGTACTAAAATGTTGATCCTGGTTTATATATTTCTAACCCAAATATCTGTTAGGTGACTTATATTCCTAACAGTAATCACTATGCTTTGTCCTTTGGGTAGAAAAGGAGCTGCCGATAATTCTATGTCAAAATCTGGCCTCCATTTCCCCCCAAACTTTTCATTTATTGTAAAAGATGCTTGTCTTTCTCTGTTTAGAATTTTATACATATATATACTTGCCTGCACTGTACTTCAGTAGTTATTTTTTCTCTGCTACCTATTATATTCATGCTGTTGTTTTATCTTCTTTTTTAAGGTATTTGATGTAAAGCTATTCAACACCACAGACAATACTATTACCCTTCAAAAAGACCTCAACTATGTATCAGAATGGTCAAACAAATGGCAGCTTCAAATCTTAACAAATAAATGCCATTTGTCCTACATATTGGCAAAAAAAATATATCAGAAAATAAAATATAGGATGAATATTCAAGATCTTATTGATGTTCCAAACTCTATCAAGGTCCTTGGAGTACTCATCTCTAATGATCTAAGTGCTAGCACCCACTGTAACTACATAGTCAAAAAGGCATTACAAGTTGTTAATCTCATCCTATACAGCTTTTTCTTTGATAATATCACACTGCTAACTAGAACATACAACACATTTGCTAGACCAATACTCGAATACAGCTCATCAGTCTGGAACCCACATTACGTATCTGATATTGACATAGGTGAGAAAGTCCAGAAATATTTCACAAGAAGAATTCTACACTCCTCTACTCAGAATACCTTATGCCACCAGACTTGAAATTGTAGACCTAGAAAACGTAGAACTACACCACCTTTAGTCTGATCCAAGTATAGTACATGTAAATAATAATTTAACTTAATGTATTGCAATGTCCTACCTGTCAATGAATGCTTCAGCTTCAACCATAACAATACAAGAGCACACAATAGATACAAACTCAAGGTAAACTGCACCAAACTTGATTGCAGGAAATACGACTTCAGCAACAGAGTGGTCAATGTCTGGAATACTCTACCTTACTCTGTGGTTTCTTCCCCAAGCCCCAAAAACTTTAACCTTAGACTGTCGACTAGTGACCTCATCCCTTTCCTGAGAGGTCTGTAGGGGGTGTGCATAAGCGCACCAATGTACCTACCATCCCTGTCCTATTGTTTCTCTTATTTTTCTTATTTGTATCCATTTCATGTATTCATAACTATGTTTATACTTATACCTACTATCTTGTAAGCAACTGACAAATCAAATAAATCTAAATTTAAAATCTAATGTTCTTGTGTTTGGTCTTTTTTATAATGTTTTAGAAATTCTTCATGTTTTAATTGTGCTGAGCTCTGCCCAGAGAATTACAGTTACTAAATGGATTAAAAATAATATTACTAGAAATGTTGGAACTCTAAATTCTCTAGTAAAGAATTGTGTATACATGTAGAAAAGAGATAGAACCTCAGCTTAGATGCCACACTTACTATTTTACAGATTGTTATCCTCCTTTGGAGGTGTCCCTGATCAAAGGGAAGAAAAACTGTACATGTATTCATACAGAATCTACACATCAGAAGAGGCACCTGGTATTAATTCCATCTTCTAACTCAAATTTTGGCACTATGCAACTTGTTCTATTCTGTCTGTCTTTAAATCTCACTCCACAGTCAAATAGAAGAAATACATTAAGTTAAATTATTATTTACATTTAGATGAATATCCTATTATGTTGCTATTACAAAAACTATGAATTCTAAATGTGTTATGTTTCTTTACTATTCTGGGGAAATTATTCAGTTCAACACAAGGTTCCCGTTAAACTAATTCTGTGGAGAAAACATATCAATCAGAGTGCAATTAATACTTCTTATAGAGAACAACCCATTCATACTTGTAAAATAAGATCTGGCAAGAGAATAAGGACTGTTAAAAATAGTTATTGACTTTGGACTTGCTTCTATAGCACCGGTCACTGGCTTCAAAATGATGGCTGCAATATGATACCTGCCCCTTTTATGTGCATGCAATGCACAGAATACATGGTCAAAAAAGGAAGAGTCTTTGGATGCTCAATTACATAGAACATTTTGAAGCCAGGGATTGTTTCCACAAACAGCTCTGTTTTGGTTCACTTTACATGTGAGACAGAGAGACAGCTTGGTGCTGAGATATATGGGATAAAATAATAATGACAATATAGAAAGACCAGAAAAATAATGACAGTGAATCATGTCCTTCATCTTAGCAATGTTGATCCACTCTACATACCAAGGAAAATAGATGGGTGTGAAATATTGTAAATACACTAGACAGTTGAAGAAGAAAAATGTACATTGGAAGACTATCCTGAAAGACAGTGAGGAAGATGCACTGAAGCTAGCATACCAGGAAGGCTTCATAAGCACTGGGAAGTTCAAATTGGTCTACAAGAAAGACTAAATGAAGAAAAGAAAATCGCTATGATAAGTCAAAATATTACATGGCCAGTACATTAAAAAAAACCTCTCTGGAAAAGCAAGTAACAAGAAGATTTGACAATGGCTAAGAACAGGAAAGTTGAAGAAAGAGACAGAAAGGCTAATTCTGGCTGCAGAAGACCAAACATTGAGAATAAATGCACACAAAACCAGAATTGAGAAGACAACAAAACCTGCTTCTGCAAAACAGCTGAAGAAACAGTGGGTAACCTAGTTAGTTGCTACAAGAAGTCCATACAGACCAGCTACAAACAACAGCATGAAAAAGAAGTAACAAGGATTGAAATATCTGCAAAAAAATCTTTTACCAGCAAGAAAGAACTGGTGGAACTACTGTGTTTCTCCTATAATAAGGCCGGGTCTTTTTTTTTTTTTTTGAGCCCCCAGAAAATGACTACGTTGTCTTTTTGGGGGTGACTTAATTCCCTCCGTTGCATCTTTGGGTGGGCGGGCAGCGACAGCTTGGATGTTGACCTTGGCATTGGTGGGGCACTTTGTATCGGGATCAGTGCAGGCAGCACCATATCTGGGTGTGCAACAAAAGTACTTCCTAACGGCAAGCCCCCCCACCATTCCCCCCGTTTTGCATGTTTTAATATAGGCCTTAATTTGGGGGGAGGGGCTTAATTTCATTTCATACCTATAAAACATGCTGGGACTTCCTATTGGGGGAGGTCATATTGTTGGAGAAACAGGGTATAATTTAGACAAAGTAATAAAAAAGTGAAGAAACTAAACTACTCTGATAGTTTAGGATTCAAAGAGACAAGTACCTGCCACAAAACACCTCAGGTGTTAAAAAATGTTGATAAGAGAGACCAAAAAAAAAAAGGTCTGGATATCCAGAGACAGCAGAATAAAAGAGAAAGAACTGGAAAAAATCTTAAAGTATAAGGACCTGCAAATATAGGTAGAACAACTGTAGCAAAAGAAAACAAATATAGTCCCAATCATAATAGGCATCTTGAGTGCAACCATAAGCAACTGTCACACCACTTGATCACCATTGTCATTGACAAAATTACCAGCAGTGAATTGGAAAATGCAGCTTTTCTTGGAACAGCTTACAATCCTGTGACAATACCTTTAACACTATCAAACAACATATCCTATCCCAGGTCCTTGGAAGGACTCAATAGACAGACAAAAATATTAAATCCAGTTTATACATCTGGCTGACCATAACAATTTCTACATGGAAGAAGATTGCTTACTCCTATCCTAGTACATTTTAAATCTGAAAGGTGTTTTTGTATCGAAGGCATAGCCCTGTTTTTTTGAGATACAAGTCTCCAAAAGGAAAGAAGTCTTGGGACTTCTTTTTATCCATCCAAATATCTAGCCTCACCACCTTTGTTTAATGTCAAGTGCTTCTCAACTTCCATTCACTGAATCCTTGTATTAGTCCATGACTGTCATTTTGAAATGGCATCTTTCTAAAGAAAACAGTTAACTATCTACAGCTAGACTTACAATGTACTGAGTTCATCTCTCCATGAGCTATGTTGCTGGGGGTTGGGTGGCATTATTTTCAGTATAGTTTCCTGTTTTTCTTGAAACTGTTTCTCTACTCACCCAAGTAGGTATTTGGTTTTAAAAGGGATACATTTTCTGGCTCTCAAAATAAAATTGAAAACTTATAAATATTTTTATCTATTCTCTATCTCAGGTTGTCTCAAATATGCACTTTCTGTTCTTTTGTCAACTGGCTTGCTTCATTTAAAAATGCTGCAATGCAGTGAGCAGACATATGTGAAATAAGCTGAATTTTAAGATTTCCATCCCTTTAGAGGCAAGGCAGGACAATTTTAAACTATTATCTTTCAATCATTGAAGCTTTCAATTGAATCATTCATACACCAGCTGTGTTAGAGTATCTAAGGGTATATTAGCTTTATGCAATATGTAAGTTTTACAGTTAATGTTAGTCTTGGTGCCAAATGACTACAGACTCATGGGTTATGACATTGTAATATCCTGTAGGTTTTCAGAACCACAGAGATTAATAGTAGTAGTAGTAGTAGTAGTAGTAGTAGTAGTAGTAGTAGCAGCAGCAGTTGCAAATCACACTGGCGAAAGAATTAA
Organism: Laticauda colubrina; assembly: GCA_015471245.1. Taxonomy (NCBI): domain Eukaryota; kingdom Metazoa; phylum Chordata; class Lepidosauria; order Squamata; family Elapidae; genus Laticauda; species Laticauda colubrina. The sequence goes on along the minus strand of BLBF01000002.1, from coordinate 70,058,001 downwards.
AATCTACTAGAATGAGTTAAAACAAATAATGGGATGAAAAAGTGTAATAAAGCTAAAAACCTGTCAGATGATGATCTAAGTTTACTGCTGTCTATTTGTGTCTGATGCTCTCTATCAAATACAATACATTTTAATGGAAATAATTTTATTCTGAATAGCAGTAAAGCCTAAGTAAACTGTACTGGCAAACATATTATTAAACCCATTTCTGTTTCTAAAATGGTAATCAGGAAATTCCCCCTATCACATAATTCTGAGCAGCAAATAGAATGTAGATTTTTTCAAAAAAAAAAAAAATGCCTGCAGAAACCACAATTCCTGACCTTCCTTCCTATTTTAGTAAGATGCTAAGAATACAAAATGAACTCTGTAAATCCACCTGTTACAAAAACTTGTTTACACACAACATTTGCACACAGGGGTTGCTGACGTTTCTTCTCCATCAGCCAGGACATGTGAAATAATTGCTCCAATTATATATGTTGAGATATCACACAATAACTTTACAGCTTTATTTGGTGTGTAAATCATTTGCTGTTTTACAGTTTTGCTTCTTAGTCTGAAAAGTTTAAAAAAAACCCAACCCTTTAATGGCCATTGCTATTTCATGTTTTTCTGAGACAGATCTATTGTCTGCAGTAGTATGGATAAATTGGACAGGAATTATTCATTTAAACAGATTTAAACATGAATTAGATCAAACTGTATGGATCTTATTTCTGGTGCAATGGTTGCTATAGCAATGGTTGCTAGAGCAATCAATGCAGTGCTCTAGATTGTCAACTGATACAGTTAGTCCTTGACTTATAACAATTTGTTTAGTGGCCATTCAAAGTTACAATGGCACAGAAGAAAGTGATTTATGACTGGTTTTCAGACAACCGTTGCAACATCCCCATGGTCCTATGATCAAAATTCAGATGTTTGACAACTGACCCATATTTATGACTGTTGCAGTGCTATGGGGTTATGTAATCACCTTTTGTGATCTTCTGACAAGCAAGGTTAATGGGGAAGCCACATTCACTTAACAATCATGGTTACTGACTTAATAACTCCAGGGGTTTGCTTAACAAAGGTCATAAAATTATACAAAACTCACTTAACAAATGCCTCACTTAGTAAAAGAAATTTTGAGCTCAATTGTGGCCATAAGTCAAGGACTAAGTGTACTTCAAGAAATTGGCACTTAGGTAATTTTACTTGTACTTCAAGATTAGCTAGCACATAGATTGATCGTAATTAAACATTCTTCCATTAGAGAAGCAGAGTTCAAAATATCACTCAGGGAGCAAATCAGATGATCTAAGCCAGCTATTATTTAATCTATAACATGTTTTCAATACATAAATGTCAACAGCATTAAAATGCTATTGGTCTAATTTGGCAGAAAACAGATGAATGACAGAAAAGATTAGCCAGGAACACAGCTACATCTGCTCTTCTTCAGTGTTTATTAGACTTTAGTCAAGTGTATGTTTTCCCAACAATATCCAGTATGAATCATGCAAACGTGGTGGAATGGGTTTATTGTGTGTTTAAAGAGGTTAAGAACTGTTACTTTTATAAGACTTAGAAACTGTTCATGGATTATTTACTGAAAATGAATAAAAGTGAATTGGGGATTTGGGGATTTACTGATTAAAAGGTGTTGTTATACTGTTATAGGAAGAAGATAAGCAAGACATGTAATTTAGATTGTTTAAATTATGTTTAAAATTTCTGCAAAATTTTGAAGTTGCTTTTCTTTATTTTTTCTTTGGGAAGGGGGTTTGCTGTCTTTCACATTTTCTTTTAATCGTTTTCCTTTCCCCCCATTTTTCAGTTTACATTTCTGTAGTTTTTAACTCTTGGGTAAATTTTCTTTCAATTATGGAAGGGTACAAAAGAACATTGAAATTTTTTTTTTCTCACTCTCAACATTTGAAAAATATTATTTACCAACTATTATCTAGATTAGGTAATGGCATTTGACCCATTGGTCATCATGATATAAAAGAGATGTTGAGATTCTAGAAAGAGTGCAGAGAACAGAAACAAAGATGATTAGGAGACAGGAGGATAAAACATATGGAGAATGGTTGCAGGAATTGGTTTAGTCCACTTGTCTACTGAAAACAAGGACTAGGTAAGGATGATATGATAACAGTCTTTCAATTCTCAGGGCCATAGTGTCTCTTGCTTGAGCAGAGGGTTGGACTAGAATACCACCAAGGTATCTTTCAACTCTGATATTCTGTATTCTGTATTCATAAGCACAGCTCACATTCTGAATGAATGTGGGAGAGAACAGGGAGAAAAAAATCAGGTCCAACAAGCAATTCCTGTCATATATCCAGATTGCACCATCACAAAAGAGACATTTTGAGAAACAGATCATACGTGGTCTGGCTTATTGTGGATATTGTATCATGTTAGTTGCTTTCAAATTATCAAATTACTTTTCTAGAAATTATTTGGTTCTTTAAAACTGTAATATGAAGACACACAAATCAGCCAAATTACGGTTTTAATATATGATTCAACTTGAACTGAAATTAAACCAAGAAATATTGCTGATCTGTTAAAAACTTACCGGACTTCCCTTAAAATTCTTCAAGCATGTATTATGTACAATAGGGATCATAATGGGTACAGCCCAATATACTTTTGCAAATTTACTGGAACTGATTTAAAACATATCTGCTGTTGCTAAAGGCCCGGTCCCACTGCACTTACGGATGCAAAGAGGATGTAAAACATTAAAAAAAGCTTGCCATCTGTTGCAAAACGCGATGCATCCGTTGTGTACTCACTGCATACATGTTTCATACGCTCTATCCCTCAAGCATCCGTCCACTGCGATTTCATCCGCGCAAGAAGTTTGTGAATGGATGAACTTTCTGCCGCATATGATGTACATCCGCGACATATACGGGCAACAAACGTTCTATGTCTGTTATCATCCGTTAAACGTCCACTGTATCCTCTTTGCATCCTCTGGCCATCCCCTCAACTCACATCCGCTGCAGCTGAAAATGGAAAGAGGGAGGAAACAAAAGGTACATGGAACGTCTACACAGCGTTAGTAGCACGGAAATAGAAAGGATGTAAGCATATGCATCTCGTATGTAAAGTATTCAAAACAGATAAAACGTTTGTATCTGGGATGTATCTTGTATATTTAGGATGTCTGCAGTATGTCTAGAGTATGTAGAAGGACACCTAGCGGACAACCGATATTTTCGAGAAAAAGGGGGAGAAAATCATCTGGATCGCTGGAATGGTGGACCATACAGTCCCATTATGCTTGCACTGGAGGTTTATCTATCCCACAACTATCCTTATCTATCCCACAAGCATGCAAAGGCTTAACCATTTTTTCAAAGTTTTTACCAACACTTTATTAAGTAAACAAAATGAACCAAGTAAACTAAGTGTCTTAAGCAAAGATAAACTTTATTAACTTTCTTAGGTAAACTTTATGACTTTATTAAATAAGCAAAATGAACCAAGTAAACTGTATTAAGTGTCTTAAGCAAAAATAAACTTCATTAAACAAGTAAACAACTCAGTCTCTGAGACTATTCTGATTCAGAATAGACTATTCTGCGTGCATCCTGCATCCTTTTATATCTGCGGAGCAGATGCAACTCATACCCCCTGCATGCGCAGTGAATGCTTTGCATCCGATATACATCTGCACAGCATCTCCTTTGTTTCCTATAGGCGTACATGATGCATCCGCTTCATCTGTTATGCATCCACCCCTTCCGCTGTGCATCTGCTTCAAAATTCTCCCCGGAACCCCTTTGGAGGTGTCATCCACTTCCATCCGTTTTCATCCTCTAGGCTTCCAATGAACATCCGTTTAACATCCCCGCTACATACTACCCATGTCCGTTCTTTTCCATTCTGTTTATGTAAATTTTCACCACTTTTTGGAGCAGATGAAAACGGATGGAGCCACCCCCCGAAATTTTGCTCGTCTGCTGTATCCTTTCTGCATACTTTTTGCGTCCATCGGCCAGTGGGACCTAGCCTTTAGTTAAATACTAACATAAACCTTTCAAGTCTGATATTAGGTTGGGAATGAATGCTTCTAAGACACTAAATATTAAGTTATTTTTTCCTTGGAGATTTGCTTTTTTTAACATCTCTTGCTTCTTAGTCCCAAACTATGGAAAAAATAAGGTCTACAATATCCATTTCTTGTTACATTCCCCCCCTCCACACACACAGACCAATGTTTCACAAACCTGGCAACTCTAAGCTGTGTGGACTTCAACTCTCAGAATCTATGTTCCAACTATGCTCCACCCAGCATAAGGAATTCTGGGAGCTGGAGTCCACACTCTTGAGGTTGCCAAGGTTAAGAAACTCTGTCATAGATAATTATGCCATAGATAACTGTGGAAACAAAAATTATGGAGTGAATAAACTTTTCATTTGATCCTGCATAACCATGTTTCTATTCTTTTGATATTCTATTGCTATATTGCTTTTGTACTTTAGGTCCTTCCTACATTTCCTCCTTTCTATTCTAATGTGTCTGATTCTTATAGACTGCCTGAACAAGGCCCTGCAGTTTTCTTGGCAAAGTTTTTCAGAAATGGCTTGCCATTGCCCGCTTCCTAGGACTGAGAGAAATTGATTTGCCCAAGGTCAGTCAACTGGCTTTGTGGGATGAGAACTCACAGTCAGAAGCCTTAACCATTATACTGAACTGGCTGTCTCCTCACATTGCCTATAAAAACATTCTTAAAGTCAGAACTGTGCTCTAAATCAAGTGTCCCTACCTGGATTACTCCCCCGGCCACCTCAGAATCAGAATAGAGCTGGGAGATCTTGGAGGTGTTCTTGTTCAGCCCCCTGCTTAAGGAGGAGATCTTATACCATTTCAGAAAATGATGGTCCAGCCTCTTCTTAAAATCCTTCAGTGATGGAGCACCCACAAGGACTAAAGCCAAGCTGTTCCACTCATTAATTGTCCTCACTATTATGAAGTTTCTCTTCAATTCCAGGTTGATTTTCTTTGTGATTAGTTTCCATCCATTGTTGCTTTCCCAGATATCAACTTAGATGTCAACTCAGGGGAAGGATGTACATATTAGGCATATTAGGCTCTGAGCAGCCATCTTTATGGGAAGTGCATTGGCAGCAAATAGTCCTGAATCCTGAGGCTCCAGGTAGGGAAAGCATGCAGCTACAGCAATGAGGAAGAGGAACCGCCTTCTGCATCTGATCCAAGAACAAGTAGGGCAGAGAAAAGACATGAGCCTCAGGTCAGCCAGATTATTTGCAAGGAGAAAGCCTTGTCCTTTTTGATGGGCTGCACAAGCCAGAAACTGGCTATTTAACACAGCAGACAGAGGTGATGCTGGGACCAATGTCTTTATTTCCTAGCTCTGTGTTTTCTGGTTGTTGTGGTTCATGTATCACTTTGGATTGATACTGTGGCTTGATTTGGACCATGCCTTGGAAACTCTGGACTTTCTTGCCTTGTGTTGTGGATTTAAATTTGCCTGGTGGATTATTTTGATTGAGAAACTTTCAAGTGACTTGTGGACTCTTTGGCCATTGCTCTGTATACTAGCATTGGTCTGTTCATGGCTGGACTTAATTGGGACAATTTGGAGTTTGGGTGAAGGGAATTTCTGGGAAAAATTAATAAACTAAATAAAAAACAGTTCCTTGTTGGTGTGAATGGGTGGGACAGCACACAAAACCCCAGGCTATGACATACCTAACCTGCCTCTCATGTGGCCCAGATGTGAATAGGCCATGGCCAACTAGTGTGTCATAGCCTATTCACATCTGGGCCACATGGGAGGCAGGCTAACATGCACATGCTTGTGGAGCATGAGCATGTGCATGATTGTGGATAATGTGTATGATTTTGTTTGCTAAGGAAAATGAAAATAAGACTGCCTCTCTATTAGTCAAACTTCATTTGCAAATTGAACATACCCTTCAAGTATATATAATGTTTATTTATACTTTCTGACATTTAATGGGCTGTTTTGATTTTATCATTAAAAAAGAAAGTACAGTTACTTAAAATTGCCCTGGATTATAGAATGTATTTTTCCTTTATAAAGTGAACATTCATTCTTTCCCTTTCAAAGAGGAAAAAGTAACACAAAGCCAATTTAATAGCACTTTATCTTTCAAACTCTTATTTTTATGTTTTTAAAAATTCATTGTTGTCAGCCATTCAGTTGTGACTGATTCTTGGCCATTCTATGGACCAGCACTCTCCATTCCCCTCTGTCTCACACTGCTTCCTTCAGATATGCCATGTATCTCAGTGTCATTCTTTATAATGTCCAGCCAGCTGGTAGCCCCTTCTCCTTTTTCCACTGAACACTCCCAGCATAATTGATTTTTTGAGTGATTCAGCTCAAATGATATGACCAAGTATGGCAGCCTCTGTTTGGCAAGTGTTGGTTCCAAGTGATAGTTTTGGTGAGGTCCAGTAGAGGACTTCTTTTGTAGTTCTGAGGATGCATAATAGTCTCCTCCAGCACCATAGTTCAAAAGCGCCCACCTTCTCATTTCTGCCTTTCTTGGAGTCCAAGTTTCACAGCCATAAATAAATAAATAGTCATTGGAAAAATTATGACATAAACTAGTTATTACATTAATGAATGGCCTGCAATGACCAACACAGCCTCTTTGCCAGCACAATGCCCCGCTGTGCCCCATTTTGGTCCTGGAAATCCTCCTGCACCATCATGGAAGCCAAAACAGAGTGTGTGGTTGGCTTGCACAGCACCCCCATGTCCCTTTTGGTTTCCAGATTGGTGCAGGAGGTCTTCCAGTTTCAAAACAGGACACAAGAGGTGCACACGAACCCCCAAAATGCAATGTAAGCACCTCCTGCACATTTGTCCCCCTACAGTGGTGGGATTCAAATAATTTAACAATCAATTCTCTACCCTAATGAGTTCTTCCAACAACCAATTCACCAAACTGCTCAGAAAGTTGACAACCAGTTCTCCCGAAATGGTGCAAACTGACTGAATACTACCATTGCTCCCCCCACATGCATGTGTGCATCCCTGTACCCCACTCTAATGCATGCATGGCAGAGACATGAAGACCACCTGGCCAACAGCCAATGCATTCACATGCACGATGGAGCTCGGCTTGGGTGATGGCTGGCATGCCCGCAGAGAGGGCCTTGCATGCCACCTGTGGCACGCCTACCATAGGTTCACCATCATAGTTATAGATACTCACAGACAATTGCGGTATAAAATGAATTTTGTTGTTTTAACTATAAAGAGGTCAGATGATTATAATGAGAGAGTTGGCTTACTTCTTAGTTTCTGTTCTAATCCACACAGATGTAAGAGATAATAGCTCCTGTACTATGTCCTATTGCCTAATTGCTACCACATTCTTTGTTTTTGTTTTTATGTAGATTCTTGCCAAAGTGCAGACAGTAGATTCAGTGTTGGTTCAATTACAAATTAATCACAGAATCTTGAATCTTACAAGGAGGCATTGATTATGAAGGTCCTACTGGAGAATCATTCTTTCTTTGAAGATACATTTTACACACTGGAAATGCTTAATTCTGCTTTATTCCATATACAGTGGGACTCCAATAAAAAAGTTGAGCCATGATCTACCTGATTTCCAAAATAGACCTTAAATATGACTAACAATGGGCACAAAGTTGCAGGATACAATCTGTGTCCAAGGAAAAATTGAAATAGAAGTTCATTTGTTATAGCAAATACATATCCTTATTGAAGGACTGGAATATTTCAGTGCACAATTTCATAAACTAGAGTTGAGCATTACCAATTTGTGCTTGAATGAATATACATATCCCATGGTAATGTTGCTGGATCCAATCTGGGTCCATCATTGGGTTCAGTGTTTTGAGCTTTTGGACTCATGCTAGAGCCCATTCTCTCTTACCAGGAAGTTCCCAAAGAATGGGTTCCAGCAAAAATCCTCTCATTGGAGAAAGGATTGTACACTTAAAAAAAAAAATAGGACAGTCATTGCTGCATTAAATAAGGAGAAAAAAAATCAGGTTCCACTAAATGAGCATTCATAGAATTCTTGTTGAAAAAAAGTCAAAAAGCAAAATGTGATTCATAACTGAAGTAGTAGTGGGAAACTTCAATATAATGGCACTGTGCTGTATTGTACTAATTATTAGTAACAAGGCAATCCTTTCCTAGTTATTTCTCTAGTTATTTCTAAGTATGCATAAATTGGAAATTCCTGATAACAATTTTATGCTCTGATGAAGCACAACCAAAAGAAAAGCCATCAGAAGAGAAATATGTCCACCATGTGGTTGTTTCTTTCCATGCCATTCAACATGCTAACAAAGCAAAAAAATAAAATAAAATACTGACATATATATATATAGTTTAAAAAAACAACAACAACAAGTGCTAAAACAAGCAACCCAAGCCACATTCAAATATGAAAATACTAGGCTGGAGAATTACTTCCTAATTACTTGAGATAACAGTTTATGTGGGAAATGGAGGCAGAGAAAGAGAAAGAAGAGAAAGAGGAGGCCCTACCATCATCTCCCATTCTATCACTAGTGAACTGCACATTTGTGATATCTCAAATACCCATACTGTGCAGTTCATAGGGCCCTTCTGTCATCCATAATCAATATAATTTTTTTTCTCTGATCTGTGAAAAAAGGAGAGATTCTATGTCTGCCCCACTCCTCATTGGCTTTTATTCTTATTTAATTTGAGCTTTTTTTCCTTATATAGTGCTGTATATTTAAATACATTTCTTATCTTGGCATATTTACAGTTGCTATAACATAACATTATATTTATTACTTATAGCACATGTGATATAAATCTTTTGTAAGGCAGCATGCAGAAAGTGAGGTGGTTGATTATATTGCTTACTACAAATTATGGCTCACTGGCTGCCACTAAAGTGAAGAAGATGGAAGTATTTCCCTTCCTCCCTAGCTTTTTGGTGAAGTATCAGAGTATTAATCATTGTATGAAGAGTGCACTCCCACGCATGCTTACCTATATTGAAAATAAGGGAGCATAACTGTGAGTAGGAAAAAGGTCAGAGATCAGTAAACATATTTCTTTTTTTTGCATGAAGAATGTTTTAGATTCATTTCTGCATAAAACATGTTGCATAAAACTTTGGAGTACAGTAATATATATAAAAATATTCAATGTTTGGTTAGATGAACAAATACAGGCTAGTCCAAATTTGTATAAGATAACTTCCTGAATGGAAATGTGATTGAGACTGGCTTGCTAATGCAGGAGTAGGATTCTACCAGTTCGCACCTATTTGCTAGAACCGGTTGTTAACACTCTAAGCAGTTTGGAGAACCAGTTGTTAGAAGAAATTACTGGCCTAATCCTGTAAGGAAGGCAGGAAGGAAACATTCTGATGTTGCTTACAGAAATTGCCTTTCCATAAACCCTTATTACATTCTTGGCAGGACTAGACTTCCTGTCTCAGGAACTTCTCTGGAGTTTTTTTCCCCCCTTTGCTGGTACTTTGCTTGTGTGGAGTGACCATTCAAAGTGACAATAACACTGAAAAAAGTGACTTATGACCATTTTTCACACTTATGACTGTTGCAGCATCCTCACAGTCATGTAAGGCCAGGGGAGGAGATGCATGCCTCGATGTGAGTGATATTGAGTTGTCCACACCCAGCCAATAACATAACCACCAAGCCATGTCCACCCAGTCACATGACCACCAAGCCATGACCACCAACTAAGCCATGCCCACAGAACCAGCTGTTAAAAAATTTGAATCCCACCCCTGTGCTAATCTCTTGTCAAAAAATATGGTTAATCTGGAACTCTTAGATTAACTCTTCCCAGAGACCATGAATTCTAGTTCCATCTTAAGCACAAAGTCAGCTAAGCAACCTTGGGCCTAACACTCTCTCTCAACCCTAGAAAGGAGGCAAGTGCAAATCACTTCTGAAAACCCTTGCCAGGAAAACTGCAGGAATTTGTCCATGCAGTCTCTGAGAATAAAACTATAATCCAATTTAGGTAGATGAATTTGAACTCAACCCAGTGCAGAAACTCATGGAAATATTGCTAATGGAAAGACTGAAAGATTTTGCAGCACAAAGTGACAAATTACAATGTACATCCAGAACACAGCTCTATTCATTCTTCTCTCAACTCTGAATCAGCTTGAAGTATAAACAGGCAATTATAAGCTAAAAGTTATATTTTAGTGGTAGACCACAGATTGGAATTCTTAAGTTTCCACTAACAGCCCTTAGGATTAATGCTTAATGGATTTCCAGCAGAACAATTCAAGATTTCTGTCTGAAATACTGCACTGGAAACTGGCCGCAATTATACTTGATTCAGAAAGACTAATAGACTCATGTAGTAGAGGACGTCTTCTTATGTAGTAACAATAAAATATATGCGATCAAATCAAATCATTCTTGAAATGACAGCTAATATATAGTCCTCTCATATCAGTAAAACAGGAAAGAATAAGTTATTTCTGGCCATAAAAGATGTGAAGTTCACTCTATATTTTTTTTCTTGTTACTTCTTTGTTGATTTCTTTGTTCAGAACTGGGGTTTTCTGAACTCAGAATATTTTTTTCTCTGTTCCTAGCAACTAAAGAGGAGAACAGGAAATTCAAAACATTAGAAGAATATATTCATACTGAATGATATGATAGAAAGAAAGTAAAGCAAGTTCTATAACATGCATATTGTTGGGCTTCAACAACGCTGCTGACTAAATGAAGCCCAACACATTGCTGTGGTGGAAAGTCCTGAATCGATGTCGGTGACAGCCAACGAAGCCAGGCATAACCGCCCCTCCCCACTTTGGTGCGACGAGCTGGGAAACTGTCTTATCAGTTTGGCGTTTTGCAAAGCTCTAGCAAAACACCTCCCACTCCTACTAGCTGGGAAATATCTTGGGATGTCATTTTGGCTGGTCAGCATTCCACATAGGGGATATCGAATGGATCGGAGTGGAAGGACGACACTCGGGCAGGGGAAGGTGTTATTTGGGGGGTTGGGGGGTTGTACATGAGATTGTTGTAGATGGATATTGGGTGTTTTGCTAAGGGCGGATGTTAGCTAATTAATGGGGGATGGTGAACGGGGAATAAAAACAGAACTGAGAGACAGACACTCTCAGCACTGGCTTTACTCAGACTTTCTGTTTGTTGCTGCTGTTGGAGGAGGCCAAAATAAACACACATTGCTACATCAAGACTGTGAGTGAAGTGTTTTATTGAACCAGTTTCAACGACCTCCCATAGGAGCTGACACATATAGTTTTTAAAAAGAGAGATTTTTTTTTGCTTCTTCCAATACATTTTTGCCAGTTTTTTTATATCAAATTATGCCTTTAATGACTGGCAAATCAATTTTCAGGAAAGAAAATCAAAGCTACTTCAGAATAGCAAGATACTCAAGCGACAGCAAATAAGTTTTTCCATTATATTTTCCAGAAGAGTCAAAAAATGGCAATATTAAATATATGAAAAAAGGAAACTAGTTTCTCTTGCATGTTCTACAAGATCCACAAACAACCATGTTTCTTCAGGTACTGGTTGGAGAAAAATGTTGGAAATCAAAAGGATTTCATTCTTTCTCTAGCCTTGATGGACCTTTAGCACTCTTTGTGATCAAATATTGGTTTGTTCAGTAATACTAAAGAACTGTGTAACAACTAGTGAGCAAAATGGATTCCATATCTGAATTGAAACTGTTTCCTTGATATAGATTGAACTCTAGGGGACATCTTTGAATCTGTATTAGCCAATGTGATCCTGATGCACTATAATTTCTTATAGAAAAGTACATAACAACATAATTAGTAATTGTGTTGCAATAAGTATCATGAAAATTGATGTACTAGAGGAACTTTTGACAGTTTAACCAGATAATTACTGACAAAAGTACAATTTCAGTAAGAATTGCAATACATAGCAATTTAGGTTTGAATGATATTTTTTTTCTCTTTTTTAGAGCTGTGTTTAAACTTAATAGACTTGTGGATTCAAGCTGAGGTGATCATGCCATGTGGTTATTTTATGCTCCACAAAAGACAGTGCAAGGTTGAAACAATTGGGATATGTGTAATGTACAAGAGAACACATCACAGATTATTTACAAGCTGCCAAGAATATTTAATGACCTGCATAATATGAGATATTCTTGAGTAATAGGTGGCATATGTAAATTCAAAGGTGGGGGGAAAAGATGGCACAGTTTAATATCATCATGCATTATATCTTTTAGCTTTTGAGATTTGATAAGAACTATCTTAAGGACAATACTGGAAGAAATCCTCTACATTAACATGGCTGTGTTATATTAAGAATGTTTATAAGTAAGTCTAGTATAGATTTTAGTTGCACACACATGTACATAATTTTAAACTAATTATTTCATTTGTGCATATGTATTTCATTTAGATTTCTACCATGTTTGTCTAACATGCAGTTAACATTATGATGAATAAAAAGTAAGAATGCAGTAAACCAAATAGTGTCATTAATGATCTAATAAACCAAAATTCAGAGAACACAGCAAAAGTGATAACATATCTTTGTATGCATGGAACAAACTTTCAAAATAGACACTGGTAGTTTGAATGTGAATTGTTTCTCTCTGTGTGTCTGTCTGTCTCTCTCTCTTTCCTGTCCTCCCTTTTTCCTTCCCACTCTCTGTGTTTTATTTAGGATATGAATGAAGGTATCATTGATATGTTAAAAAATAATGGAGACAATGAATTCCCTTAAAAAATTATCTCCTGAGTTTTACATTTCAAATTTCTCTGTCATTTTCTCTTAAAATTGTTTTCTAACATTACATAGCTTCTTTGATAAAATCCTGGATGTTCACACAAAGGCCAAATATTTCCAAACATTTCTGTACCCAAGTGTGTTAAAGAGAACCATATTTTTCTCAATCTGTTTTATCTATAACCATCTTTATTATGCTCTTTTAGGTTTCCCAGATGTCACTCCAAAATTGTAATTTTTCATCTTTTATTATAATGTATGTTTATAGCATTTTCAAGTGATGCTTTGTGAAATAAATGCTATATTTGTTTGAAACTGCTGATTTGTTTGAAATTGATTTATTCTACTTTTATATTGTTCAATTTTCCCTCGAATAGTTGTGACACATTGCTTTAATTCTTCTGAGATTCTTTAGTCATCTTAGTGCCAAGATGATATCTTTTCTATAAACTTTCTTTGAACTCATTATTTTTCAATTTTCTTTCCTTCAAATTCTTTAGGTTGCTGATATCAGTTCATAATTTATTGATTTTTGTAATCAAATGTTCTATTTTGTTGGATGTTTTTGCTGTTTTGCTTTATTGCATGGTATGCCAGCTCTGATGTTATCACTGCTGCTGTCCTATAAATTAGTTGATTTGTTTCAACCAATATGTTTGTTTCAATATTTTCTACTACCAAATTTGTGACTTTCAAATTTGTTGATAATACTTTCCTAGTTGTGGTTTTTCTTTAATAGAAGAACCTTTCTTTTGAGATTTTTATATATTTAATAATCTTTCTTTTCAGACATTAAGAAAATGTGATATTATTTTTAAAAGCTTTTATTTGCTTGACAATCTTCGGTTTCACTTATGTCAAGGATAGGCAACTATGGTCCCTTTATGACCTATGAACTTCAAATCCCAGAATTCTTAAGCCAGCATGGCTGGTTCCAGAATTCTGAGAATTGAAGCCCACAGATTGGTAAGGGGACCATAGTTGCCTACCCCAATTTGTGTTATTATTATGAACGTTGTTTACATATTCAGCTAGGAGTTTCATCAATACTTTTAATTTAGTTACTATTTTTATTCTAAGGAACAATATTCATGGATCTATGAATTATTGTTCATCCTTTTCTGAGACTAAGTATTTTTGTTTTCAATACTTAGTTTTGAAATCCCTTAATTTTAGATTTCATGATTTTTTTTTCTTGAACTGACCATTTATTTTACTTTTCTGGCTCTCCTAACTATTTTAAGCTGGCCGCTCTTGTTATCTAGCAGGAACAGCTGACCCCTGTATCCCATTTATCTCCTGATGCCCAGGCATGGTCCATAATGATCTGGATAAGAATTGATCCACTATGGAATTTTTCTTTTCTGTATTCATCACTGGGAATGAGTTTGGATTATATTCAACTAGCCACTCTACCAAGATTTGTCTATTAGAATTGAACTTGCCCGTAGCTACCATCAATATAGCTCTTGTTTCATTAAGCCAGATAGGCCTGCTCATTACATTGAGAATTTTTTTCTTTTTCTTTTCTTTTTACAGCAAATAGCTAATTGAATATGCAAGGAAAACTAAGAGAAAATAGCAACACGGTTGCAGCATGATGATGATGATGATTCTAAAATTCTAAGTCAGATCATGCTTAAGGCTAGGTCCCACTGTCTGACGGACGCAAAACGTATGCATAAAGGACACAGCGGACGAGCAAAATTTTGGGGGTGGCTCCATCCATTGTCATCCGCTTCAAAAGTGGCAAAAATTTGCATAGACAGAACAGAAAAGAACAGAAAAGAATGGAAAAGAACGGACATGGGTAATATGTAGCGGGGATGTTAAATGGATGTTCATAGGAAGCCTAGCAGATGACAGCGGATGACACCTCCAAAGGGGTTCCAGGGGAGAATTTCGAAGTGGACGCATAGCAGATGAAGTGGATTTATCACATATGCCTAAAGGAAAGAAAGGGGATGCCGCATGGATGTATATCAGATGCATCCTTTCTATTTCAGTGCTACTTTCTATTTCAGTGATACTAATGATGTATAGTCTTTCCATGTACCCTTTCTTTCCTCCCTCTTTCTATTTTCAGCTGCAGTGGATGTGAGTTGTGAGGATGCCCAGAGGATGCAGAGAGGATACAGTGGACGTTTAACGGATGATAAACGGACATAGAACGTTTGTTGCTCGTATGTCACAGATTTACATCGTACATGGTGGAAAGTTCATCCGTTCACAAAGTTTTGTGCAGCTCAAAATTTCTTGCACGGATGAAATCGCAGTGGACAGATCCTCGATGGATAGAGCGTATGAAACATGTATGCAATGAGTACACAACGAATGCATAGAGTTTTCCATCGGATGGCAAGCTTTTTTTAATGTTTTACATCCTCTTTGCATCCGTAAGTGCAGTGGGACAGGGCCTTTAGTGGCTTCATGAAAATTGCTCAGTGGGATAGTTGATTTTGCTAGAAATTTTCACATTACAAAGCTGGTCTATTTTAACAGTGCAAAAGAGAACAGTGTACTTTGCTGGCCCATAAAACTAGATCAGTATATGAACCATATACTGTATTCCAGGTTTTTTTTGCATCTGTCAAATAAGAGCTTGTTCTTTTTCTGCATCTTTCCACATCTTTAATTTTAGCATCATTATTTTTTTCTTATTCAGTCACCATTTTGGAACACATGTATATTTGCTCTTTCCACCTTTCTATATTCATATAAGTTATCCCATAATTAACAATCCTCTGGAACCCTCACATTTCTCTGGTTGAAAAGGAGTTAGAAATCAGTAATCAGTGCCTCATTCTCTTTTCTTACTGATATATTTGTAGTCTTTTTTGGGGAGGTTTGTTTTTTTTTGCAATACTTGGGTATTTTGCAGCAAGAGAAGGCAATATTTTTGAGTCTGATGATTTAAAAGGCCTTTGAGAAAGGTTTTTATGAAAAGCTTTTTAGTAAACGTATTTGTTGCTGGATAGGAAGAACTGACATTTTATTACTTGCTCATTAGCTAAAAAAAAAAAAAATGGAGGTGGGATATTGGGATAAAAGGACAATTTTCCTAGAGCAGGAAGCAGTTTATTTCAAGGATGTATATTAGGAATTGTGTCTGTAACCTGCACAAAAAAGTTTTGCAATGAGCTGGCTAAATTTGAAGATGATACCAAATTCAAATACTAGTATGAGTGGTAAATAAGAAAAAAAATGATACCAAATAATTCTAGAAGAATCTCTTCAAAAGGAGTGAACTGTCAACCAAATAACAAATATATTTCATTTTAAGTAAGCATATCAAATCAAGTAAGCAATTTATCAAATCAAATCATATCCCCAGAAAGCCTAACTATATTTGGTATATTTCCAATTGCCCTATTTTTAAAAAATGGAGAAGAAGACAATCAGGAAAAGGATGCCCTTTTGGAGATTCTGGTTTAGAAAAAAGTGACAGGGAGTGACATCACTGAAAATATCAAATCATGGATAAATGGGAATAATGCTGTTGTCAGCATTCCAAAGAAACTTCCTACCTCAGTTCAGTACTCAGGGACAAAATCCATCCAAGTAAGAATTTATTAAAAAAAAAAAAAAAGTCATGTTGGCACATCTGGGAAAAGCCAGATCTGAAACTTCCGGGTTTTCCCTCCCCAAGTGAAAATCAAAGATCCGTCCACTGCACCCATCAGTCCATCACATGGTTCAATCAAACATAGTTCTTTCTGAAGCCAAACCTTCACCCACTCCCATCCAGGTGCAGACTTGTGAGAAGAATGTTGTTAAATCTAATCTATTACTCACTAAGAATTCCCCCCTCCCAAATTCCCAGGCACTAACTGTGGCAGTCTCGAAGCTTCTAAGAAAATATATGGCTAATGGCTTCCATAATTTGCAGCTGTTGTCATTCAGAGTTGCTGCCAATTGCAGTAGTACAATTTTAGAGACCTTGAGATTCATTTGTCTTGAGATCCCCTTAATTGTGGTGTGAACATTCCTTGGTAATGTTTTCATAATATTGCTTTCTTCTCATCCATAGCCCATAGCTGAGGTAGCTTAAAGCTATCTTTATTTTATTCAGTTTTAAAGTCAAGTTTTTTCTTTTATTCCAATACAATTTCGGTCAAAGATGCAATCACATTCCTGTTAACAGCTGAGGAACTGGCTCTTCACTTGGTCACTTTCTGTAACACGCCACCTCCCTGTGAACACTAAAAATACATTTCCATGTCATTTTGGCTTAGGCTAAAGGAAAGACCAGAAAGCTGGCTTTTGTGGTGGATATCTTCAAGTCCACATCATGAATATCAACTGGTTGTCACTAGTGGTTTTATTTTATATACATGGGATTGGTACCATCAATTCTTCTCTTCCACGTATGTAACATATCAGTCAGCTCTAGCAGTCTTTTGAAAGTATGTTAAATCCTTGTCCAAAAATAGTCCCGCTACCAAATTTAAATTAACCGACAAAGAAATAAAAGGAGTCAATTGTTGGTAAATTTAAATTTAACAGAAAATAGTTTGTCACGGAAGTGACTGCCTGCAAAGGCTCCTGGATTGGGACTGAAAGGTGAAAGAAGCAGCAGCATCCGCCCCATATTTGGGTAGACTAGGTTGCCCTGATAGACAGGTCTCACTGGAAAAACACTTAGGCCCATTTTCCAGGTTGAAAGGATGGAAGATTATGCAATATACCAGAAGAGCACCTCCTTCTTACCTCTGTGCCATCCCTCTGTACTTATGACATTTCAAAAAGGAGTGGAACATCCCCACTTGTAAACCAGCTCAGACAATTCAAAAGCTACATGGTTTTTCCATATCAGGAACCTACTATACTTGTCCATCCCCTTCTATCACATTTAAAAATAGATTGTTTTTTTTTCCCCAGCAAGCAGGTGGTGCACAGTAGGAAGAAAAACAAAGCCAGATATTTTGCTTCACTCATCTCACATTAAATTTTGAGGGCAACAGTACTCACAAATCTTGGACCTGGAGCTGAATAGGGCCTGGCAGTCAGGCAATAGAATATATGCCAGTTTATTTTTCTGCCAACTGAAGTACTGGAAGATAACACATTAAGGTGCTTGTGAGGCAGAGCCGAGTCATACATGATTATAAGTTACCATCTTTTTTTCAGCACCATTAAATCACCCAAAGAAAATAAAGAGAACAACAAGAACAACTTTACATTGCCAAATTCTTTTATGCCTTTAAATATTATATTCATCAATTTGTTTTTGTTAACATGGATTTTAGTCTGAAATCTAAGTACATTATTACAATCGGCAAACATTAAAGGCCCTGTCACACTGCCCAACGGATGCAAAACTTTTGTAAAAAGGACACAGCAGATGAGAAAAATGTTCCATCCGTTGTTATCCACTCTCAAAAGGGGCAAAAATTTTCATAAACAGAGCGGATAACACGGAAAGGAATGGACAGGGAGAGGACGCAGGGCGGATGGAAAGCAGATGTGAAATGGAAGCCTAGCAGATGGAAACGGATGAGAGCGGATAGGTCCCCTCTGCGAACGTTTTTTCCATTTTAAATGCTTTCTTTGCGAGCTGCATCCGCTTTCATCCTTTCTCCGTCCGTACTACTAATGCTGCACATCCGTTCCACATCCGTTCCGCTTCCTCCCTGCGTCCATTTACCACTGGAGCAGATTTGAGTTGCGCGGATACGCAGCGGATGCCTAGTGGATATAGCGGATGCATAACGGATGACAACGGATGCAGAACGGATGTCTCCTGTATGCATTGCGGATGCAGAATGGATGCATTGGATACATTTTCCGCTCAAAAGTTTTGAGCAGCTCAAAACCTTTTGAGCAGATGAAATGTCAGTAGACGGATGCTGGATGGATAGAGAGGAAGTAAAATGGAGGCAGTGAGTACAGAACGGAAGCATCGCGTTAACCAATGGATGGCAAGCTTTTTTTAACATTTTACATCCTCTTTCCATCTGTTGATGCAGTGTGACAGGGGCTTAACATTGTGTGATGAAGCTAAATCTAGGTGTGAAAAGGCAATATATAATTTATTTAATTAGGTGCATTTGAAAAGTTGCTTCTCCATGTATCAGTTATCTCTGATGTTTGTCCCATCCCCATTATTACTTGGTTGTAATATGCCCTTGTTTTGATTCTTTATTATAGTTGAATGAAATAGAGATGGACTGCTGTGAACCTAACTTGGCAGATGTGAAATTACTTCTAACATCCTCAGTGAATTATATTTTCCAACACTAAGTTTTGATTAATTTATACTTTGTAAGAAAACACATTCTTTTGTTACAGATTTGGTCAAAGAATAATTTAAATTATTATTAATATATTAAATAAATATCAAGGCCCTATCCATACATTTTTAAATACTCTTAATTCAAACATTGAACAGATTCGGACCTTCTTGGTTTCAAGGTCATTTAATAAAATGTGGCCACTTGCATTCAGTTTAGTGGTACAAATTATGAGTTTAGCTGGCCCAGAAGCCATACCCTAAAACCAGATAGTCATGGAGCAGGGTAACAATAACTTTGATCTGATCGAAATATATGAATTATTATTAATGGGGTTATTCCCATTGCATATAACATTCTCTCCATGTTGCTAAGTTAATAATGTACAATGTTTTGTGAGAAAGAATCCAGGATCTGTCCTTCTGACCTAGCAGGATGACGTAGCTAGAGTTGAATCAGCATTTGACATGTTAAAGTCCACATGAGGTAAATAACTCCATTGCCTACAGGAAAGTTTCACCAGGTGTGAAAAAGTTCTGAAAGGATTTCAACTAGTAGCTGGCTTTTTTTGCCAGGCTTTTGGGATCTAACGTGGTAACTTAAAGTTCTGCAGAGTTTTTATTGTAAATGTAAAGAAAGAGTTAAAAAATTTTCCCCCGCCTATACTGAGTAGCTTTGACATTTTTGGGAACTGCAGTGTAGGTCTTGGAAGAAATGTGCAACCTTCCATCAAAAAATACTTTATTCTGAGATATAAATTTGGATGAAGTGAGACAGCACTGTGTTTCAAGTGCTAAGAGATTAATATAGTGAAAGGATTACATAGGAGCAACTTCTGAAATAAGTAATTATCTTGCATGAATACTCCACTCCCAAAGACTGGCAATAACAGATATAATTTCCTGTGATACTTCTTTTCTAATGAGAAGAAAGAATATTCCACACAATCGGAACAATTAAGGATGATTCACACATGGTTCATAGACAACAGAGTAGCATATCGATTAAGATTCATTCCCCACACCAACATCAAAGTATATCCCACCTCTCTTTAGTCATGAATTGAGCTCCATTTCTGCTTAAAAAAGTGGGGATTGGATAGCAAACAACACAGCATGAAGTCTGTGTTGTATGGAAGTACTGAAAAATACCAGCAATAAAAAATACGTGTGACAATATTTTTCATTTTTGTGGGGGGGTGGCATGAGTTTCTTTTATTAGTATAATTCAGATTTTAGTATTAGAGATTAGTTGTTAGACAACTTAACTAAGAGAACACATGTTCATAAGGCAGTAGGCACGTGGTTACGGTCTAGTGGTTCTATGTGGAATTGTTATCCTGTTCTGTCCAGTTATGAAAGTTACTTTTTTGGGGTTCATGGTTGTGATGTCAATTATTTAGTTTTTCTTGTCTATTCTACAACACAAAAGTCCTGTTAGCTGGGGAAAAAGATGAGACAGGAGAGCTATATATACCACCATGAGCATCTAGAGTGTGATATAAATACAGCAAAGAAAGAAACCAACAAATAAATAATTTGAACTTGCTCTTTTTCCTAAATACTAATCTAATATGTGTTGTTCTATATTTAGACCCAACAATTATTCACTGCCATTTATTGTCCCAAAATCTAGCCCTTTCTCTGAAGTACCTTTAGCGATTATAGTTACAGAAAAAGCAATTGTGCAAAGATATAGGTTGATGATAAGAACATCTTCAGTTCTACAATTATATGAGTGGCCATATATAACAAACAAACCAGTTTCATTTGGACAGAATAGAATCTATCATCCTTTTCCTGCTAACCCAGACTTTGCTTCATTTTCAAGATTTTCCAGTGAACTCTCAAATTTTCAAGAGCCAAGTGTCAAAATAGTTGAATCTGAAGTTGAATTGCTGAACAGAATTCATTGTAAATGTGTAGTTGGTTTATGAACAGCCAACAGTCCTTCCCTACCAGGACAATTAAAGCCATTTCTCTAGGACTTCACATCTTTCTGAATGTCTTTTGATATTTTTAAGATTCTTGATATGATATTTTTCAACTCCAAACACAACTTTTCTTTGGAAGGGGGAGTTTAATTATTTCAGAATAATAAGTAAGATGACATTGACATCAAGACATTATTTTGGCTAACTATTACCCTCCCACTAACTTTCTCCTGTACTGATTAATTTAGACTTGATATTAATGAATTCTCCAAGCATACTATTAAAAAAATCAGGGTCTCCTCTAATTTGATTATCTTTCTGCATGCCTAACTTTGCACCCCTCTTTTCATCTGTAATTTTAAATAATTTGGAAATACAATGTCAGGATTTATCCACAAAGAAATGTTATTCTGCATCAATATTTCCAGGAAATGTCTACTGTGAAAAACCACAGAAGAGATCAATACTAAAGAAAATCTATAATGTTATAATTAGATTACAACAAGCATGCCTGATTATTGTTTCCACATTGGTTATCTCTGCAGTGATTTTTCTTGTCAGAAACACTGTTTTATTGAACATTTATGGGATTATAGTATGCTGATATTATTAATTTTTTTGGAAGGGGGAGTTTAATTATTTCATTGTAGGCAGAATAATAAGAAAGATGACATTGATATCAAGACATTATTTTGGCTAACTATTACCCTCCCACTAACTTTCTCCTGTACTGATTAATTTAAACTTGATATTAATGAATTTTCCAAGCATACTATTAAAAAAATCAGGGTCTCCTCTAATTTGATTAACTTTCTGCATGCCTAACTTTGCACTCCTCTTTGGAAATACAATGTCAGGATTTATCCACAAAGAAATGTTATTCTGCATCAATATTTCCAGGAAATGTCTACTGTGAAAAACCACAGAAGAGATCAATACTAAAGAAAATCTATAATGTTATAATTAGATTACAACAAGCATGCCTGATTATTGTTTCCACATTGGTTATCTCTGCAGTGATTTTTCTTGTCAGAAACACTGTTTTATTGAACATTTATGGGATTATAGTATGCTGATATTATTAATTTTTTTGGAAGGGGGAGTTTAATTATTTCATTGTAGGCAGAATAATAAGAAAGATGACATTGATATCAAGACATTATTTTGGCTAACTATTACCCTCCCACTAACTTTCTCCTGTACTGATTAATTTAAACTTGATATTAATGAATTTTCCAAGCATACTATTAAAAAAATCAGGGTCTCCTCTAATTTGATTAACTTTCTGCATGCCTAACTTTGCACTCCTCTTTGGAAATACAATGTCAGGATTTATCCACAAAGAAATGTTATTCTGCATCAATATTTCCAGGAAATGTCTACTGTGAAAAACCACAGAAGAGATCAATACTAAAGAAAATCTGTAATGTTATAATTAGATTACAACAAACATGCCTGATTATTGTTTCCACGTTGATTATCTCTGCAATGATTTTTCTTGTCAGAAACACTGTTTTATTGAACATTTAGGAAGAATTTGCCTCTTGATTTCTTGTCTTGGAAATTGAAGATATGCACAAGAGACCATTTAAATATGGTGGTGAGACCAAATGGTGGTGTCTAACCACACTCTCTGACTGTTTGGATATTGTTTGAGTGCTGATTGGAGTTGTCAAATTGTGAAGTTATGAAGGCATGGTAATTAGATGGAGATATTGGTATTTCCTCCCTTCTGGACTGCTCTAAATCAATTTGGAAGGTGTGTGCTGGACTTCATCTTGGGCAGCTTATACTGAAGGGGAAGAGAAACATGTTTCTCTAGTTCCCATGAACTTACAGCTACAGCAGGATCTTAGTGGGGGGTGCTGGGAAGAAGTTAGTCAAAGAGAGTTTGCTACTGTTTATCAATCTAAGGGTGACAATCCAGCTATGACTGTGATGGGTATTACAATTGGAAGCTTGAGAAGTTTTGGTAGTGATGGTGAAAGCAAATTTCCAGCTGGTCAGAGACTGAAAATGAGATGGAGAACTTGTGCTGCTGCCCGGGATGGAGTCACCCAGCTAGTTTTCTACATCACTGGGACAATTTGATTTGTGTTGGAGGTGGACAGTATGGTTCAGTGTCACCAGATCTGTTGCATGACTGTCCAGAATACTGCCCAGGAAATTGAGGACTGCCTGTTTTCTTTTTGGTGGAAACAAGAGGGGTATGGCCACTAAGGGATGAGTTGCAATGGCAGTGAGGATAGAACATCCTGTGGACCATCAATCCAACCATTATGACCTTCAGGAATTCTTCAAAATTTGGGACTTTTTTCATCAGGCCTGGGGGTGCCCTGATAGAAAAGAGCCTGCACATTGTTTACACCACATGTGTCATCTTAATTAGCCATCTCTCAATCTTTCTGTTGATTATTTAATTGTTTTGATAGTTTTTTATATTTGGTTTTAACAGTTTTGTTGTACGCTGCCTAGAGTCACTATGTGTGAAATGGACAATAAACTTGATTAATAAATAATCAATGCCTAGTTTTGCACCTTAGATTTTGGCAGCTGTTCTTGAAGGTGTTGCTTGCCAGCGTATACAGAATATACCAGAACAAAACTACAGGCACATTTCTCACAATAAAAAGATCAGATTATTAATTATTTGCAGAATTTTCATTTTGTGTATGTTCCTTTATCTTTGTGTAAGAAAAAGTCCTGTCTATTTCAGGCTGCCTGACATTGTGATGGGAATGAGAGAACGCTTGCAGTGCTGCTGTTTGAATGGCTAGTAAATCAATTTAAAAGTACAGTTTGAAGTGATTTTTAGATTTCACCTTCAGAAAAATATCTGAGGCATTTCAAGGGAAATTAAAAGATCTTTGAAAAGTAACAGCATTTTTCAGGGATTTTTCCATATAATCCTAACTGCTCTTGTGACTAGAAGTACTAAATCTAACTTCGAAGATTCTCAGCTCTTCATTTCATAAAATCTTTGCTGATAAAGCAAAGGGAACAAACATATAGGAAATACACACACAGAGAGAGACACCCTTTGTGTAACATAAATTTGTATAAACAAATTTGTTGGCTTGTGTGTCTGTGTGTGTGTGTGTGTGTGTGTGTGTGTGTGTGTAATTTATTCATCACAGAATGTGGATGCTCACTGTTACCATCACCTACTTCTATGGTTAAGTGTTATTTTAGCAGCATAAGTCATGATTCATTCAGAATGGAAATACTAAATAAAATAATTAGGTCAGAAGAATTGGTGACTCAAGTTTAATCATCAACTTATTATGCCCTACTTGTACTTAATGTTCCTTTTTTTAAGAGTCACCTGAAAAGTGTAATACAAAAAAAAAAAATTAAATCGGTGATAAGTTATTATTTATGGCTAGTATTCAAGCACCAACAAGAAATAAAATAGATTGGATTGACACCAAATTAAACAGGTTCTACCGGAGACATAGTTTGGTGTTTTGCTCCTGGGGAAAGGCGGGATGTTTGTTGATATAATAATCAGTTTAGAGCAGTGATGGTGAACCTATGAAATGCACATAAAGGGTGACATGCCATGATGTTTTGGGTGATGTACCAGCATTCACCAACAACTATTCTTGAAAGCATACCCTGTTCTTGCAGTTTTGGGAAGTTGCAAAGGCCACATGAAAATGTGTATTTTCAAAGGCCATAGGAAACAAGGAAGAGCCTTCCCTGGTACTACTTCAAGAATAAAGGCCTTGGTTGACTGCAAAGTCCTGTCAACACTAAGAGAGCACCACATGAAGGTAAGATATATAGCATTTCCTGTACAAAAGTATTTCAGAGCAGCTTTTCATATTTACAATACAAAATTAAATGCATATTTAAAATGGTATGAAGTTTTATTTCTACTTTCCCCCACCCCCCCAATCCTTTGGTTATACACTTATGGTCAAGTTACTGTGAACTTACTTGGCATTTAGCAGACATATCACTGGGCCTAAGAGGACTTAAAAGGAATGCCACTAATCATTTCATGACATGGCCAGAGGAGGTGATAACTCACCTTACTTCCTCTGACTCTTCAATTTTTCCCTTCTCCCATTCTATTCCACTAGTGACTAATTCACTATCACACAAGTGACTAACTCAGACTGGGCATGCCTCTTCTTCCATCTTTCTTTGCTTCAACTCTTATATTTACAGAAAGGTACTTACATTCTTACAAAGATTAGGTGGAAAATAGTGAGTTACAGGGTTCAACTGTTCTAGATCTCCATACTAAATCCATATTTTATTAAATTAGAAGGTTATTTTCTGGTGCCCTAATAATAGTGGTCTCAACCATTTCTGTTTGGAGGCTTCTGGTCATAAGCTCTCTTATAATTGTTTTATTATTATGTAACATTTTGCATTCATTGTGCT
This sequence comes from Laticauda colubrina, assembly GCA_015471245.1. Classification (NCBI taxonomy): domain Eukaryota; kingdom Metazoa; phylum Chordata; class Lepidosauria; order Squamata; family Elapidae; genus Laticauda; species Laticauda colubrina. Next base: position 70,032,680 of record BLBF01000002.1, on the reverse strand, counting down.
TTTGGAGCAGGATATTCTTTCTCTTCCCCATTCCAGGATCATAATCTCCAGGCTTCAGGCCTTCAAGAATCTGGTCCCATGACTCTGGAATGAGTTTTCCTTTTTCTTTCACTATTGTGAAATTGTATGGTTTTTAAAATTGCTTCATAAATTTGTGTTTAACTTGATATGTGGGTTCATGTGTGTCCTGGATATTTTATCCTAATCCCATTACAATTGTTGGTTTATAGGTTAGTGTTTGTTTGTTATTAATTATGGGTACTCTGTTTGTGCTCTGTAGGATCATAGGACGATCCTTTAAATATGTATGATTGAAGTATTTGATTAGTTTTATTCTAAATAATGACTTTACAGGTTGGTTAATAAGAACTGAACTGACACTATTGGACAGACTTTATTGTGTTGAGATATCTACTGGACAAGGTGAAATAAATAAAGATGAATGAATGAATGAATGAATGAATGAATGAATAAATAAATAAATAAATAAATAAATAAATAAATAAATAAATGAATGAATGAATGAATAAAATGTCTATGGATATTATCAATAATCCAAGTCACCCTTGTCCAAAATATGCTTTTCCCAAAAGGCAACTGGACTTTCTTGTTTTTTTCCTTTGAAAATATTTTGCTTCTCATCTAAGTAGTTTCTTCAATTCCAACTGATTGGTGGGGAATGGAAGGATTTATATTAATATTTATATACAGATGACTGCAAGAATGTAAATCCTTCCATTGAATCCTTCAGTTCCAGTTAGAACTGAATATTTGCAATAGCAATAGCACTTAGAATTGTATACTGTCCCATAGTGCTTTACAGAATCTCTTGATGGTTTATGACATATTTCCATATTGGCACCAACAATCTGAGTCCTCGTTTTACTGACCTAAGAAGGATGGAAGGCTTGAGGCTGTCAGGATCGAACTCCAGACGATGGGCAAAGTTTGCCTGCAATACTGCATTCTAACCACTGGTCTCCATGAAGATTTTTGGATGAGAAGCGAAACATTTTCAAAGGTAAAAACCAAGAGAGTCTCGTTGCCTTTAGGAAAAAGCATCCTGGAACAATAAATAAATTAATTTAAAATATAGTGATTGTAATAGTAATAGGATAGGCAATCTTACCCACCAAACTTTCACTTAGGACACTATCCTCTTTAGCAGGATTGAACTTACCACCTGACTTTTGTTCTTTATTAGGAATACTGTCATAGTGCCAACACTTATCTTCTTCAGGAGAAGAAAAGACAATAAACTGCATTCACATAAAGAAATAAGAATTACTTTTATGATTATTCTGAAGCAGTTTTCCCAAAGAGGTACCTCTTTGAGATTTTAGCCAGTACAAAAGCCATTTGCCATATGTCAGCAACAAGATTTTTGGCTGTCTCAAAGGTGCTTTTTCAAAAGGCAACTGGACCTGTTTTTTTCCAAGGGAGAAAACAAAAGCAAAGACCAGGTGATTTTTGAAAAAAAGCACCTTTGAGATAACCATGACCTGAATGACTGAGAATTTCCATAGACAAAAGATTTCTGGCAGTCTTCAGCTGCTTTGGAATCCAGATGTAAGAGGGTTCCCCCCCTCCCCTAAAATTATGTATGTTTGGGAAAGTTTTGTACAAAAATGAATATATTTATAAAACATTACCTATGAAAAAGCATATATTAATGAGATATAACATGCACAAAGATTTCTTTCTTTGTTTTAATCTGCAAATTGATGAGAAACTCTGATATAAAGGAATAATGAATGCATATATTACATTGTCAAGGGCAAACTAAATACCAATTGGTACCTTCTTAACAAGAAACAACTCTACCATGATTATAAAAATCAGTTCTAATCATTTTCTTCTCTTGGCTATAGGTATTTAATTATTGATGACAAGAATGTCATAAAACCTTTAGGGAAACTTTGGTTATAAATCTTCATTTTTCCTCTCACCTCTCTTCTTTCTTCTGTTCCAACCAGCACAGCTAAAAGCTGAAATCCAGCAGAGCTAATATAAATCATTCTCCTAACAATGATGTATACATACATCATTGACACTTCTTATTTATGGTGATGCCAACACACCCACACCCAGACCCACATCCAGGGGTGCGATTCAACCGGTGTAACAACCAGTTTGGTAAGTGCTTCACACATGTGCAGAGCATTTGCTAATGACCTTAAGCAATTCCTGTCTGTTAAACAGTTGATGCGCGGCAATCTGCTGTGCCATGTGAAACAGCTGAGCTTGAAAAACAAGATATAAAGCACAGCCTAGAACCCAGGTGGGCGGGTGGGCCATATACCTGATCATCATAGCAAACCAAACCAATTTGCTCTCAGCTGATCCTTAGAGCTAACTGGTTCACTCGAACCGGCATGAACCAGTAGAATCCCACCCCTGCACACAGCTCTGTAATGTCACATTACTTGCAATTTTATCAGCTGAGTCCCATGGCCAAACTGTTTCCTATTTACCTATTTTTTATTTCTTAACTTTCATGTGAACAGTATCAAGATTGCATCTCCTAATCAGAGGCCTATATACCACCAAATGCTTTCCCAGTTTACTCTTGAGAGCTAAAAGCCTAAAGAGGAAGTGGAACAAAAGACAATGTTTCATAATGGAAGTTCACTTGATGAGTCCTTAGTACTCTCCAAGCATAGTTGTCTTTTTGCAGTCATTTTATTACTCAAAGAAGGTAACAACATCAGTGCTGCTAGGGAGTGGAGTTGCTCTCATTTTATATTCTAGTGCAGGGGTCTCCAACCTTAGCAACTTTAAGTCTGGAGGACTTCATTTC
>BLBF01000002.1:69998723-70029870 GCA_015471245.1 Laticauda colubrina | reverse complement strand
GCTAACAGTAAACAGCCCAATGAAAGAACCACCAAGACCATTCCCACTGCTAGGATGATCACTAGAATATAGAATGAAAGAAAACCCCACTACTAGCACTAATGATGTTACCTAATTTAGGTCATGAAATGTCTGCAAGAAAACAATCAAACTTGGAAAGTACTAAGAACCCCACATTTTATCCCTGAGCTACAAATACTCTATCAGTGATCTCCGTTTTTCAACCTTACATACTTTATAAAGGTAGTTATAGTTTAACAACCACTCCTTTCATGACCATTTGATAATCCTGACCTGCTGCTCAAAGTTCTGCTGTCCCAGCACACTGCAGTCATATGATCACTATCTGGGTGCAGTTATGATGATTGCAGTGCCCTGGGATCATGTAATTGTCATTTGTGACTTTCTCTGCTGGCTTCCCACAAGATAAGTCAGTGGGGAAGCCAGTAGGAAACAGATCAAATAATCACTTGTACCCCACCTGGTAGCAGTCATCCCCAATCCTATTGTGCTCAGACCATATCTCATATGGACCCGTGCACCCTCTCCTCTTTGGTGGCAGCCATTTGCTATATGCTGATCTGTAAGTAAGCCATCGGCACTCCATTAATGATATTAACAGGGAGTGCTGAAATTGACAATGCTCAATGATGTAATCATAATGTCATGCTTTATGATTACATTTCTTAGCAATATAAAATTTTGGTCCCAATTTCCATTGTTTACTGAGAACTATCTGTACTTATAGTCTTATGAATAGATAAAAGAGCACTTCTATTGTGCTTTCAAGTTATCATTCTTTTTATTGTCATTTTAGCTTATTTTATGGAAGAGAGTAATATTTGTTACTATAATATTCATGTATGTGTTTTTGGGCATCTCTGCAAATATAGAAATAATTATAAGCAAAAATATATTTTCTTTTCACACTGGAAAAAAGAGAACAATATATTTATTGTCAGAGCTCTTTTGGTTTGCTTGTGTGTTTAATATCAACTTGCTGCTTACATCACATTTCATTCTCAATAGTGTGCAACAATCCATCAGATCTTAAGCGATTAGCCTTCATCTCTAGTCCATTCCACATTTTGAACAAAATACATATGCAATATAGGGAAAATGCTCCTGATTTATCTCTGCAATAGTTGAGGCTTTGTGAATTGGAGCAATCTCTAAAACTTCTACAACTCTTGATAATGACAGCAGTCTCTTCAATCCTTAAGAATGGCATATCACCAATGGTACATTTGTAAAGGAACTGTTGGTGATCACAAGTCTGCTTGCATTTATTTCTTAAACCAGGAAGAATTCAGTTTTTTAAAAAGGATTTAAGCTGTACCTATTTGCAAGTCTTTAAAGCAGCTGTGTATTTTCAAGGATCTTGTGGCATCTGGTGGCAATTCTTTTGGAATTTATCTGAAGGTTACACTGTAAGATCTGTAAGGGCAGAAGAGTAATGCTAGGGCAGAAGAAAATTTGTTGAGTTCATGTTTTTCCACAATACTGTCTTATGTCTAAGTAGATTTATCCATGTAGTATGGATGCACTACTTTTATCCTTCTCCTATCTATTCCATTACCTTCTGTTATTGGTATCATTATTATGATGATTATTACTTTGATATTATGATTATTATTACTTTGTTCTTTTGCATATACACTGAGAGCTTATGCATCAGAGACATATTCCTTGTGTGACTACCTAATAGTTGGCCGATAAAGTATTCTATTAATATGAACTTGCCTACTTTGCATTATCTGAGCTAAATTTATTTATTATTTATTTATAGTATGGTATCTGAACTAAAAATTGTCAATGTTGGTGTTACCTGAACTTAAGTCCCAATATTTCTAATTTTCTAAATTTTGTAATGCACTTCATTCTTTTGGAAAGTATATGAAAGTCTGCATTGCTTATATTGAAATAAACAACATAGAAAAGCCATTTTGTTAGTTACTGAAGATTTTAAAATATTTGTGCATATCATAAAAGTCGGAGGTGCTTTTCAACTGGTTCATACCGGTTTGGGCGATCTGGTAGTGGTGATTTGGCATGGGTCAGTGAACTGGTGGTGAGCTATGGCTAGCATGCCCCCAACCTGGTCACCCAATTGCTCACTTGCCCTGGTCATTCCCCTAGTTTCCCTACCATGTGGCGGCTGTGGCACAAGTCGGGCAGATGTTCCAGGGTTGCTGCACATGTGCACTGCGTGTGCAGCCAGTACGCATGCAGTGCGTATGTGCAGCAGACCCGGGACATCCACCCACCTACCTGCCCTCCCAGAGCACATTTTCTTCCTTCTCCCAGTGGACATGCCTCTTTCAGCCCAGCCCGGCCCAGCCAGCCAGCAGGTGGGTGGGCAGATGGCCTGGGGCTTCTTGTCTCCCTTGTCACGAGATGCCTGCAGCTGCTGCATGCTTTTTTCTGCATGGCAGTCACACCAAAAAAAGCATGCCCTGTTCTATGTGCTAGGCCTGGCAAGTATGAGCAGTTGCTGCATAGAACAGTGTTGCACCATACCATTGGAGAAGTGGAGAAAAGCTGGAGATCAGTAGCCACCTCTTTTGCAGCACAGAAATCCTCCCAAAATTGGCTGGCTGGTCTCCTCCTTCTCTGCCTATTTGTTCTGTATGGCCGAGGAGGAGGAGATCAGCTGGCTGGTTGGGCAAGGATTTTTGCCTGAAAGAGGCGGCTGGAGATTGAAAAAAAGTCACCACCAGCAGTGGCCCCTTTGGCCAGCTAGTCTCCTCCTCGGCCATACAAAACAGGCAGAGAAAGAGGAGACCAGCTGGCCAATTCAGGGAGGATTTCTGCACCGCAAAAGAGGCGGCTACTGATCTCCAGCTTTGCTCCACTTCTCCAACAGTCCGGCACTGCCCTGTTCTATGTGCTGGCTGCTCAGACTTGCTGGGCCTAGCACAAAGAACAGGTTGTGCTTCTTTTGGTGTGGCTGCTGGATTGCAGCTGCACCGGAAAAAGCATGCAGCAGCTAAAGGCATCTCATGACAAGGGGGGGTGAGAAGCTCTGGGACATTTGGTCACCTGCTTGCTGGCCAGGTTGGGCTGGAAGAGGTACATCTGCCAGAAAAAGGAAGAAAGTGTGCTCCAGGAGGGAGGGTGCTGGGCAGGCGGACAGATGTCATGGGACCACTTAAAGGTCAACTTTTAGAGTGCTCCCATGGAAGAAGCCGAGAATTGACAGCAAATGTAGTGGCAGTGGGGATGATGGGCATGTGTGTGTTCCTCCACAAGGAGTGTGAAGGGAGGCAGACACCGCGCCTCTGAGCAAAAGAGGTGCCAAAGCCCTGGCTGTCATCTGGGAGGGGATTGCAGAGGGACTCATCACATGCTCCTGTCACCCCTGCCACTGCTACTTTTTCTCTTACAGATGGCCATAGCACTGCACACAGCAGCAACAAGCAGCGCTGCAACAATGAGGTACAGTAAGATTTGGTGGTGAAAATTTATCTCAGAGAGGGTTCTGGCAAAAAACAAAACAAAAACCACCCCAAAACAAAACCCATTCGGCAGGCAGACTCGGCAGAGAGTCATGATCTTTAGTTGGGCTTTTTTTTGTCAGCCAAAGGGCAGAGGAAAGGGGGAAAGTACGTAGGAAATCATCTTTCCCTGCAACATTGGTCATGTGACTGAGTGGGCATGGCCAACTTGACATCACTCGCAGCAAGGTGCCTCACCATCTCACCAAGTTGGCTATGCCCACTCAGTCACATGACCACCATGCCACGCCTCACCAAACAAGCCATGCCCACAGAACTGGTAGTAAAAGCAAATTGAATCCCCCCACTGATAAAAGTGCATATCATAAAATGTGTGTGATAAAAGAGAAGGAAAGGCAGAACCTGGGGTTGGAATAAAGAGAGGACTCAGCCTAGCATCATACATGTTCACAAACACTCCAGCTCCAGCTCCTTGAATTCCATTAACACTTATCTAGCACCAATTTAGTGCTAACTGTTAGATGACCAGATTTCTTGCGTATAGGTTCATGCAATAAATCTTCTGAACCAGAATTTACATGTGATCCCAATTCTTTGCATGTGACAGTTAGGAGATTAGTGTTCTGATTAGTATGTAATGACAAGGCAGTCAAGTTGTTTGACTGAACAACTGAATTATGATGATGATCTTTTATATCTTTGCATTTATATACATTTTTAGTTATCCTCCATCATTGGTTAACTTTGGTTACTGCTTAATTTTTGTTACTGTTTAGTACAGTAATCCATATAATTAATTATCTCTAGTTAAAGTCTAACAAATGTCTACTTCCCCACTCTAATCCTCCTATATCCATAGATAAGTGACTTTGTTTGCCTGAGTTGTATTTGTTTAAAAACATTCTTTATCTGACATTTGCCATCCGAGATTGGAACATTTCTGCAATTACAACTCTACATATCCTCATTTTTTATTTTAAATGGAGGATTCAAAGATTTATAAATGTATCACAATTGAACTGGGTTAAGAGAAAGGGTGTAGAAAATATCCAGGAGTGTGAAATACATTGTAGTTGTGAGACAATAAATGTAGAAGACATGATCAAGTTAGGGGGAAAAGAAATTTGACCAAATGCCATTGGGGGCTCATAGTTTAAAGTAATATTTGTGCCATGGGTCATAAACATGTATTGGGCATGATGAACCCACAAATTAGAGTTAAGATGAACCACAGAAGTGTCACTTTGAGCAGAAACACCATTAACCATAAAGAAGGAAATGCAAAGTAAAATGGTAACAGAGTTAGCAGTAATAATAGCAAAAACAGCAACAACAAGATTTTCAGGAGTTTGAGGTAATGAGGCCTGCTGCAGTTGTTCAGCTTGACATGTAGTAGATTTAACCTGGCCCCAAGTGATGGGTTGCGGGTGTGTCGACCTTGGGAGACGAACTTCCGTGTTCAGATGAAGATTGAAATCCAGAATTGGATTGTGAAGGCCCTGATGCCATACCATGATACAGATGAACACAGTGCACTGGAACCCACAGTGCTTGTCGAGTAGAAGGATCTTCCACAGTGGTGTAACTGCGACCCCAGGTGATCAGCGGTGTAAGGCCTTTATAGGTTGGATCTGAAGCTTGGCGGTACTTTACAAAAGGCCTTGTTAAAGATTCAGTAGTTCGAAAAGTGCAAATTAACAGGCGAGTCTGCAAGAGAATCTAAAAAGGTTAAATAATTCCAAGTTTATCATGCTACAGCAATGAGATTTTAAATCCTTCGCAGATGGTAAAAGCCAGACTCAGTTTGTAATTGTTTCTGAAACAATGCCTTAAAAGTACGATAAGCTCACTCAAATATAGCTTGACCCTGAGAGTTGTAAGGAATTCTGTGCACTAAAGTAATATTCCATTTCTGACAAAAGGTTTGAAATTCCTTACTAATATAACTGTGGCCATTGTCAGTTTTAAACTGAGAAGGCTGACCCATTACAGCAAAAGAGGATAGGCAATGAGAAATAACTTCTGAAGTATGTTCATGTTTTGAAGCAGTAACTCAAAGGAAGAGTGAATGAGTGTCAACAGACATATGAAGATAACAGTACGGCTTAATGGTTGACATGGTTACATCCATTTGCCAAATTTGATTAGCTTGGGTTCCTCGTGGGTTGACACCCACTGGAAAGGGAACTGCCAGTTGATTACAAGCTGGACAAGTACTGACAATATCCTGGACTTGAGATAATGAAATTTTAAGTTGCTTTGCGATTTGACATTTTGATGAAAATAAGAATGACTAGCAATAGGATCAGCAAACAAAGATGCAACATCCTTTAAGGATTCATCTGCCTTCCAATTTCCTTCAGTCAAGGCATTAGTGAAGGGAGTATGACTTTGAATGTGTTCTACATACAAAGAATACAAGCGAGTTTCCAAACTATTTTTTAAAGATAAAAACAAGAATAACAAATTCTTATCCAAAGAGAGAGCACAATAAGAAAAGGGAAGCGACTGCATAGCTAAATACACATATTGAGTATCAACAATCAAGTTAATAGGTTGGTCATTGGACAATTGTAAAGCCAAAATTATAGCAGCCAGCTCAGCATATTGAGCTGAAGTCTGCGTGGCAGTAAATTTAGAATACCATTGTTGTTGAATCTGTCAGACAACCACACCCCTTGTAGGTGATTCATCGGTAAAGATTGTAAGAGCTTTAGAAATAGGATTTCACACAAAAATGGAAGAAAATGCTGGATTAAAAGTAGTAGTAACCACTATTCTAGGATCCTTGGGTAAAGAATACAACAAGTTTCCCACATATTGAGAAAAGGCTATCTGATATGATTCTGAAATCATCATCAAATGCTCATGTTCAACTTTTGTATGAGTGAAAGCTGTGCTAATGAGATCCTGTCCTGTAAGATGTAAGGCTCGTTTACGACCTTTAATAATCAAATCCTCTAATGCTGATTGATAAGAATAAATGTTTCTAGGCAGAGTAGCTGACAAATGAATCCATTCATGAACATTGACCGCTAGCGGGGACGCATTAGAATAAAGACATCCCGTGGGTAAGGGTGTAGTGGGAAGAATAGCTAAGCAAAGTCCTATTGTTAAGGATGTTATCCTGTCCACATATCAATACTTAAACTTATTCAATATTTCTTGAAGGCATGTTCTTTGAAGATCAGTTAATACAACTAGATCTCCTGGTGATTGTGCTCCCTTCAAAGACTGAAATAAGGGCAACATATCACCAGTTTTAATGTAGAAGAATGGGCGTGCCCAATTAATAATGCCAAGTATTTTTTATCATTGTACTAATGTATATGATTTCTGTACTTGTAATTCAGGAAGAATTGGAATGGAGGAATTGTGCAATATTCTATGTCCTAAGTAGGTATAAGGTTCTACCTTTTGAATTTTGTTTGAGCCTATATACAATCCCTGTTGTGCCACAATATCTGTTAACTCTTTTAATAACTTAGATTCATCAAAATCCGGGTCTGCTATCAATATATCATCCATATAATGATAGACTAAATAGCAAGGAAATTTATTCCGAAAGGGTTGAAGGGCATTATCCACGAAATATTGACAAAGTGTAGGGGAATTTAGCATTCCCTGAGGCAACACTTGCCAATGATATTGTTTTGTGGGCATGCTATTATTAAAAACTAGGACAGTTTTTAAAAATGCAAATTTTTCTTTGTCTTGAGGCTGCAAAAGTATAGTAAAAAAGCAGTCTTTAAGATCAACTATCAATAATTTATAAAAAATAGGAATTAAGTTAGGATTTGGTAGACCACATTGTAAAGGACCCATGGGTTGGATACATTTATTAATTTCTCTTAAATCATGAAGAAACATCATTTCCCATTTTTCTTTTTTATAACAAAAACAGGAATATTCCAAGGACAAGTAGAAGGTTCTATATGACCAGCAGCCAATTGTTCTTGAACCAATTGTTGTAAAGGAATGAGTTTTTCCCTTGATAATGGCCATTGTTCCACCCAAACCGGTGTAGAACAGAGCCATTTAAGAGGAAGAGCCATCATCAAGAATCAAATGGGCATTAAGAAGAGAAAGGATATCATGGCCCCAAATATTAGTATGAATATCTAGAGTGTATGGTTGTAGAAAAAAGGACTTACCAGCAGATGTTGTAACATTAATTTCTTGAACACTCTGCCAAGCAGCTGTAGAACCTCCTATTCTCCACAATGAAGAAACTGTCATTTTTGGCCACTGTACTTGCCAACTGTAAAGAGGAGATGACAGCAGTATCCAATAACCCTTGAAATGGTTGTTTATTAAGGAAGAGCAAAGGACGAGAGGAGTTCAGAGAGGAGTTATTAAGGAAGAGCAAAGGACGAGAGGAGTTCAGCTGATGAAGTAAGCCTACAGATAAAGAAGTTGACCCAAATCCTGCCTCCCCATGATTACCTATACCAGGAGATGGAATTTAATATGGAAGAAGAAGCAATTGAGCAACAGAAGAATTACAAGGAAGAACTTGAGGAAAATTCACTCAAATCTGAATCATGAGGATACCAGTGTAATCTGAATCCCAGGCACAACAAAATAGCCCTTTTTGTGAGCAGAAGAACAAGGCAAAATGAAGCCAACTAATCCCGAAGGAAGAGGACCTTTAAATTGAGATGGAACTATTTTAACTTCCATGGGAAATTTAAATTCAATTTCCTCTTGAGTGATTAAATTGATCCCAAAGTTACCGGCTGTGGCTGAGGAGGAGTGAGAGAGACTGCTGGAGGAGTCAGGGTGATGGGAAAGGCACGCTTTGGATTCTGGGTGGGTGCCACACCCATTGGCAAGTTTCCCGACCAAAACTGACATTGATTGGCCCAATGAAATCCCTTTTTACAAATAGGGCACTTCTTAGAAGGATGATTCTGAGGCATAGAAGGTGTAGAACAACAAGTCTTCTGAAAGTGGCCAGGCTTCTTACACTTAAAACAGTTACCAATTGGTCACTGTCCTTTCTGAATAGCAGCTGCTAACATATGCATTTTATAAGTTTGTGATCCAATATCCTGGCAGACTCACCGCATATCTGCCATAGTGTAATGAGCAGTAGCCTTTAATGGCTACTTTTACAATCTGTATTAACATTTTCAATAGCTAACTGATGAAGAAGTTCACCAGCAGCTTCCTGATGATCAAACTGCTGTCTAATGGCTTTGGACAGTCGCTCAGCAAAGTCATCATAAGGTTCATTGGCATTCTGTTGAATATTTGAAAAATTTACTCTAGGTTCTCCAGCTTGGGGTACCTTGAGAAAAGCATGAAAGGCACATTCAGAAACAATAGTTAATGTAGCTGGAGGAAGAACAAGTTGAGTAGGAATTGTATCAAACAGTCCACAACCAAATAGCTGTTCAACTGTATATGCTCCTCCTCCTCCTAAAGCAGCAGCTTGAGCATGTCTCATATATTCACTCTCCCAAACCACATATTGCGTGGATGTTAAAACCATGTGAAATATTTGCTTCCAATCTTCAGGGTTCATTGTACAACCATTTTTTATTCCTTCTACAAGACCTATTGTAAAATTACCTCTAATCCCATAGTCTATAACTGCCTTTTTAAACTCTCTTAAGATCTGATAAGACAGACCCTCCCATTCTGCTACTTGCAGTCCAAGCTGTAGCCCCTGACCAGGACGATATTGTACTGGACAAACAGACAGTAATTCTGCAAGCTCTGTTCCTGAGACAGAGGCATCCCTATTACAAGTCTCTACCATTTTCTGAAAAGAAGACTGAACAATAGAGTCAGGAGGCTTTTGCCCTGTATCTACAGGAACTGAGGGAATTGAAGACATATATTCAGGTGAAGAAGGGGGACACATGACAGCATTAGTATAATCTGAAGGTGGAAGTATTAAAAGAGAAAGTTCATTGTGACCAAATGTTTCAATTGCATGCCTACATAAATGCCACACATGCAAAACTTCTATTTTTGCTTGAGGTTCAGTATGCAATGTTTTCCCAATACGTTCCCAATCAGTTAATTTTAAAGACCCCTTTTCTGGGTATCATAGGCACTGAGCTGCAATCTCCTGAACCAGCCTTAGAGATTTCTCTGTGGTACCTCGGTATTATTTTTCTTCAACAAATAGCCTAATTCATCTACATGCTTCCTTTGTTCCTCAGAAAGCAAAGACCCCATACTTACAGAAACCAAAAGGTTGAAGAAACCACAAAGGGTTGAAAGTGCACCAAATCCTTGCCAGATGAAGTGAGAGGGTCCCTGTTCTGGTGCCACTTGTTGTAATGACGAGGCAGTCGAGGTGTTTGATCATGAACAACTGAATTATGATGATGATCTTTCATTAGAGTATAGTCTTTGCTTTTATATACATTTTTTGTTATCCTCCATCATTGGTTAACTTTGGTTACTGCTTAACTTTGGTTACTGTTTAGTACAGTAATCCATACAATTAATTATCTCTAGTTAAAGTCTAACATATGTCTACTTCCCCTCTCTAATCCTCCTTTATCTATAGATTAGTGACTTTGTTTGCCTGAGTTGTATTTGCTTGGAAACATTCTTTATCTGAGGTTTGCCATCCGAGATTGGAATATTCCTAGAATTACAACTCTACAGTGTATGATTTTTAAATGACACTAACAATCCTCACCAATTGAATGATAATAAAACAAGCTTTAAAAAATATGGATCATAATCAAATTTGGCAGATTCATCCCTTTTGATTTGGCTGACTATTCTGTGACATAAGTAGATTTTTCTTCAGGAAATTGCTTCTGTGCATTAGGCCCCCTTAGGTGTGCATTTGTCATTGTATCTTAAAAATGGACAGATATGTACAGATGTTAAGAATGCACTATAGTTAAGAAGGTTTATTGTGGTTAAATCCATATGTATTCACTTATCACATGTAAACTGCACATGTATACAAATCCCACAGAGATAGGAAGTAACAGGTCAGGAATTGTAAAGTGTTTCTCTCTACATTTTGTGCATACACAATGCAGAGCTCACCTTTTGCTACTCTGTTTTTCTACTCCATTTTTGGAAGAGATCCTGTTGTGGTTGTTTTGTAAAGGAGACAAAGGAAATGTGGCCATGTTAAATCATTGCAAACTGTTGACATAATTAATCACACTGGGATTAATTAATAATTCCTGAAATATTTTTAGGACCTGGGGTTGGTGAGAGCATATCAGGATAGTTCTTAATTTCAGGGAGAATCTTAGCAAATAATACTGCTAGACTTGGTAGAATAAAATGTCCTCCTTAGGATGGCACACAGCTCATTTGGGCATCTTGGAATTATCTACATCCAGGTGATGCTCAGATTGTTTCCTTTATAACATCTGAATGTGTATGTTCTAAATCAGTTTCTGTGTAGTCTAGATGGTATAAATAAACAGATCAGATACTACCTTGATCAGAGTTCCCCAACCTTTCTGGATTTGTGAACAAGCAGGAGGGAGAGAGGGAATAGACAAAAGGAGTGCACATGCAGACACTTGCCTGTTGCTCACACAAGTGGGAATGTGCATGTGTGAGTTCACCCACTATTTCCACAGCCTGGTTCCAAATGGCTCAAGGCCTCATAATGGGCCATGGCCCAAGAGTTGGGGATCCCTGACTTAGATGAAACATTTGTAGGTGGGTTTTTCTCAGGAGGAAGAACCTGAGGTTTGATAATTTATTCATTTGAAAATGCTTCTGAAATGGTTAGAATTGAAGACCGATTTATCTCTATTATCAGTTTTAGTGGACATCTAACATTATTTTTTTAGAATGTTTTTTTTCTGACCTTCTCTGAATGAATATTTAACATATCTCTCTCTTCTTTATTTTCCTCCTTTCTCTTAAATGTTAATGATTTTATTATACCTCAATAGTGTATTAAGTCTTTTGTAAACCTCTTTTCCTCTTCTTCCTAATATTATTTATAATCCATTTGCTCATTTCAGTGACTCAGCTGGGGATGAGACACTATAGGACCAAAGTCTAAGGTTCTTTGATTCTAGGAAAATGCCAGGCATTTTTAAACATTTGTTTTTGCTAGTGCACTGTTTCTTTTTGATAAATGTTTTAATACAACACTCCCTGCCCCATACATAAAGCTTCTGATATTCTTAAACTAATTTACACAATGTAATTTGGTCTTGGCGTGTAACTCAAAGTGTGGAGACACCTTTCTGCAAATGTCAGCTAGAATATCAGCTAGAAATATGTGTCCAGTTGCATATTTATATAAACCGATAAAGTGGGACAGTCATTAACAAGAATGTCTACTATCAGGCTGGATAAACAGAAAGAGGAAATAGGCAAAGAAGAGGAGGAAATAAAATAAAGTGTCAGACAGAATGATATGGATAAATCACGAAACTATATGCTGTGGATTTTATAATTCACCATAAGTTGATACTTTCAGGGTGAAACTTTCATATTAGCCAAGAAACTGTCATAGCTATTTTGGGAATTATAAGTGCATTATTGTCATAGGGAGCTATTCGCTTGCTAAACATCACATGAATGAAATAAATAACAAAAAAACGAGACTAGGATGACACTTGTAAATGCATGCTATCAAATGACACCCATAATTTGTGCCACAGATGGCTTGGATGAAGCCAAAAATTCCTGAAAATGATTGTTTTGAAATTATTCTTAGGATAAATAAAAAAGAAACCCAAACCAGGGCAACTGGCCAACAGTCTTACAATATGTGTTTATGTTCTATCAAGATTTAAACAAAGATGTTTTAAAAAATGTAATTGCTAGTTAACAGCTCTTTAATTAGTGATTATTATGTATGAATAACGAAGCCTGTTACAGACAATATGTACACCATATCATATTAGAGCTGCCTCAAAATTCCTTCTTTGAAATAATCTGATTTATACCTTTTGGAACTGAAATTAAGCCATCCATTATGCGCACTTCCAAATATTGCTATATCACAGTGTTAAAAAACTAAACAATTTATTTAAATATTACTTCATGACTTGGTTCATCTGAAAACAATGTCCTGGATGCCATTGAGGTTGTGCAATCATACCCTGTGAACAAAGTTCAGCCAGTAAAAATAATTTTGAATATATTGTATCTCTGCATCAGGGAAAACTCATGATGACCCCAGATTTTGATTTCTTCTCAACCTCCTCTTGCATTCTGCTGTTCTTGATAAATGGCTTACTGCTCATAAACATAAATTAGGAAATAAAGTATTTCCTCTGTACCCTGAAGCATCAGGTTTTCTCTTAGTGACTTCAAAAAACCTTTTTAAATCACCCTAGCTCCATTAATAAAAGAAGTTTATGCAAGAATACTTCTTGGAGAAGAGGGAAGAAAAAGGGATGATAGTTCAACAGAAGGGGAAAGGGAAAAGATGTGTGTGCATGCACACCTACTATACACAGTTATACCATATTTATTATTCACCATGATATAAACTTTGATCAAATTATGCCTTTTCTGACCAAATATGCCTATTTTTGCCACATACTTTCCCTCTCTTTCACTTTATAAATGTATAGAAGTTTTAAATAAGCTGTCTTCATGCCACCAATGTTCTTGTGCCCGGTTATTGTGTCTGGTGGAGGCTTCAAGGTGATGCAAAATCCTTGAGGAGAATCACGTCACCTCTTTGCCTCACTATGGAGAATCACATTGCTTTTCTTCCACATGTTTCATTCTTTTCTGACTTTCTCCCTTTTTTTCCCCTCATGTGGGCAACTTAGCCCTGTTCTGGTTACTAATAATCTAAAGCATAAGTGAACCTGCAGGTCTTCTATTCTAACTGAGAATGCAGCCTTCATCAATTCTATTATCCAAATGCCCCTTTGCCCCCAAAGTTTCAACATGCTCCAACATGATCTTTGTGAAGGTTAATAATCATCAACAAGGGAAGAACAGCTTGCCAATAGTTCCTAACCACTCTATCCCATTCCATTTCTTTGTGAAGGCAATTATGAGAAACCATATTTTAAATACTAAACATATGCATAGACACAGCTGTGTTGCTTACTTTGGAGCCTCAGCATAATTAAGCATGGCAAGGGTTACCTATACAAACAAGGGGAGATGGAAGCACCAATGGATAATTTTAGATCAACAATGAATACCAATTATCTGTTTTTTTAAAATATATGATCAAATTGTGCTTAATCAAAACAGAGCTGGATTTTTTTTTACCTCTATGAACAATAATTGCTCACATGCTTAAAAGATTGCTCTTTTAAACTGGTAGATTTTTATGTGGTTTTATGTTACCCACCTAACAGCAATAATTCATTTGCAGAATAAAAGGGCAAATTTACTTGACATTATTTAAGATCAGAGCTTCCCCCCCCCCCCTTTCTTGTGCCAACAATAGATTTTTATCCAAACACAATTTTAAGGATTTCAGTATTTGGGTTGATAGGATTATCTAAATTGGTGGTTTCAAATGAAAGAACATGCCTGAATGTATAACCAAATAATAGAGTTCTTTGAAGCATCAGTGCAATATTGCAACATTTCTTAGCATGTCAACATCACTTCCTCCAACCTCCTTCAATAAGTATATCTCCTTTTTTAAATGCTACTGAGAAATTCACCTCTAGATAAACCGAGAACATTGAAACTATTTTTATGAAAATGAAGTAGTAATGGGAACTGCTGAACCATAGTTTTAAATACCTTTAATTTGTTCTTTTAAGCCATACTTTGTACCACAGGTACATATTGGAGCCCCCCCCCCATTCAGTTTCAAGTGGTGACAATGTTAAATGGCACAGGCTTGCTTCACGATCCCCAATCCTGATCTCCCTGATTCCACTGTTAAAGGAGTATGTGGGTCATTAAGCAAGCATTCATATGTGGGGAGGCCTGCCACCTAACTAATCTTTAAAAGAACAGGAAAAAACAGACCAACATGGGAGAAGAGCCCAGATATATTAGGGGGGAAAGAGCCCAGCTAAATTAGGCCCTGGTGCTGTGTTCCAATTGAGAGATGCTTCCAAATAAGATTTTGTGTTTGGCCAATGAAGCCAACCTTGTGGGCTGGGCACTGGTCTCATCAGAAGACTGCAAGCTTCTCTTGGCTCTTATAAACTTTGAGGAAGTCAGCCACCTGCCTATAAGATAGCAGCTTTAGGATCAGCTTCTTAAAACCTTTCCCCTTCCTCCCCCAAATACCCACATTTCTTCAATAAAGAAAACTTAAAAAGCTGGGAAGGAGAACTTGTTGATCTCCCCCTCCCCAAATAAGTGCTAAAAGTAAGCTCTGTGCTTCTGTCCTCCAATCCCAATCCCTTTAATCTGTCTAATTTGATGAATTTACTTCATATTCTGAAAGAAGATGACAGAATTTGTAAGTTACTGACCTTGATGAGGGACTGACAGGCTGAAGAATAAAGGAAAGGAGGCATCTTTCCACAGCTTGTTTGCTTTGAGAAGCTGAAGAAAAAGTTCAGCTCAAAAGAAAAACTGGCTGCATGAAACTTGCACCAGAGGGCTACAGCAGAAGTTGGTTTCTAAAGAGCATTAGATGAACAGCAAAAAGCTTGGCAAAAAGGGATCCAGATGGCCTCTAAATGGGAGGAGGGAGAAAGAGCAACAGGTCTATTCCTCCTAGCTTATCTTGTTTTGTTTTGTTTGAAGAAATATGGGTTGATCTGAGCAGAAAACTGAAAGCAGTTGCTATTTCTGCACAAAATTTCTGCTGAAAATACTAGCTGTCCAAACACTGAGTGATTCAATCAGGGATGAATGCAAGGGAGAGGGACAGGGGATGCTGCAATGTCCCTTGTAGTCAGTCATAAGCATTGCAGTCACCATAAGTTTGCAGCAATATGTAGCTTTTGGGGGGGTGTCAGTCATAACTTCAAATGAACATTTATCTTGAAAGATATCTGCAGTAGTTTTAGTTTTAGACTTAGCATGTTCTACAGTAGAGGTCCCCTAACTTGGCAACTTTAAGATTTGTGGACTTCAACTCCAGAATTCTCCAGCCAGCATAGCTCTCCAGGCAGCATAGCTCTCCAGCATAGCTGGCTGGAGAACTCTAAGAATTGAAGTCCACAAATCTTAAAGTTGCCAAGTTTGGAAACCTCTGTTCTACACTATTAATTCTAGAACTTTGAAACATAAACTTTTTGCAAGGGACCAAGACAAAAGGAAACCTCACAGTCCAGCCCAGTTGAATTTTATGTCTCTCACCTAATGATGGCAAGGTACTATTTGGTTTTTTAAAATTGATAGGTCCTTAAATTGTATTGGATTCTGCAACAAGATATATGGATCACAATAACGGCCCTGCAACATCCAAGCTCAGTGCTATAGTAAAGAATATGCATTACCGTAATCAATTTCATTATATGCAATATATTCCTGCCCCCCCAAATCATATTGTCCTATGATTCTTATTGATATTTCTTTGCCTCTCTACCAAATCTGTTTTAGAACTACCAGACAAAGGCTTTGTTTTGGCAAATTTGCTGTGTCAAGGAATTGTGAAGTAGGAGGAAAAAGCAAGATTTCAAGGAATGTAATCTGGTGAATGAATATCAGTGGACGTTAATAAAGCACAATGCACAATAGGGTGAGAGTCAGGTTGTTCTTGTGGAGTTTTTTTTTATGTTAGTTTAAGTATCTGGAAGCTTGGAAAATTGTTGGTCTTTATACAGCTTCCTCTTATCTTTACCTGCCTCTGTATTATTGCTTTCTCGGGTATTTGGCTAGAATTATTATCAGGCTCATAGTTTCCACATCTTCTTTCTATTTTTTTAAACTTCCTGCATATTCCTAAAATACTGGGAAATTTGGCAGTGGCATTTACCATATCCAGAGTTCCTTCTTCCATTTTCTTTTCTCCTTGGGCCAATTCACAGAAATATCTCATTTATGTTGCCTTTCAAAAGTCTGTCTTTTCTCAAAGCATCTAACAGTCAGTTATATCGAGATAAGACATCTTTTTCTGTCTTGTGATCAGATCAGAAAACTGTTCAAACGCATACAAATAATACATTAATCAAACCAAATAGGAGGAATTCTATTTTCAAATTTATATGTTCTGTTCTCAAACACATTTCTAAAAAAACCCTCTGTCTTTTTGGCCAGTGGTGATTTCCTTCATGTAACCTTCTATCAGTGCCAATTGCATTTGGGTTTTGTTCGTTTAACTTAGATCCTGGTTATTTTTTATAGTCACATTGGATGATGTTCTTTATTCTTTTTAAATTACAGAAAGACATATTCAATTATGCTATCTAATAAAATTAGATTGTGTCAATATTCTGATGCATGGTTTTGTGCTGACCTTGGAAATGGTGAAAAATAGAGACAATTCTCCATGTCTTTTTTAAAAAAACTTCTATTGAAATAAAACATTAAAAATATTGAACGTGATAGACTTTCTTTGACATACATTTCAGTCTTTACATTTTATATTAGAAAAGATCAAAAGAAAATATAAACTTTTATATATACATATACATATATTTCTTTTCTTAAGTTTTCAAGGGTATTTATATGTATGGTATTCAGCTTTGTTTGGGTATTTTTCCACGTCACAGTTGTACTTTTAAATTTGTAGCAACGTTTCAGCAGAATCTCCTCTGCCAGTATCAGACTTCTGTATTGTGTTCGTCTGTGAGTCAGACTTTCACAGCCGTTTCTGTTTTAAATCTGAGGCTAGCCTACTGCTGTGCCAGAATGGTTTTTTCTTCATCCTGATTGGTTGGGAGTCTTGGTCTGTGTTCATTGGTCTTGGAGTTTGCTGTGTTCTGCTTGATTGGTGTTTCTAATATCTTCTGTCTGTTTTGTAGCTTTTTTTTTTTTTTGTCTTGACTGGCTGGCAACATTGTGTTTCTTGTATTGGAGGCTTTTAGTGTGGCTTGGCTCCGAGTAAATGGATGGCTGTCATTTATTAGGAAGCTAGGTTTCATCTGGGTGCCTGATTGGGGTGTGTTTGAGCTGGAGGTATCAGGGTATCAGCCTGATGATGGCAGATGAGATTCTGCCAAAATGTTGCTACAACTTTAAAAGCACAGCTATAATGACGTGAGATAATTCCCGAACAAAGCTGAATACCATACATACACACACACACACACATCTATACATTTAGGCTTTGTACCATTTTAGATCTTGTTCTTATACCTCATTTCTATTTCACCTTAAATACTAATTTCAATTTTATGAACTTCCTTTCATGTCCCTCCATACATAAAATTTGTTCCATACTTTATAGTGTTCTGATTTACCTTGTTCTTTTAATTCTAGTGTCAAACTATCTAATTCAGCAAAAATAAATAAATTCTTATCTATTATGTCATCATCATTTGGAATTTCTTTCATTTTCTAAGTTTGGGCTGCTCTTGCTGCTGTGATTACATGTATAATTAAGTAAATGTCTGCTTTGCTAAGGTTCTCTTTTTTTCCCCAATGAGACCATCTCTGGTACATACCCAATTTTTAGTCCCAATGTTTCATCTAACCATAACCAAATTTTATACTAAAACACCTGTGCTTTTTTTCAGGCCCACCACATGTGGCCTGTTCTTTCAAGCATTTCCAGCATTCGGACAATTGAGTACCATACATTTTTGCTAATCTGACCAGTGGAAGATGTATAAATGTATAAAACATCTTATATGTATAAGATGTATAAGATGCATAAAACATCTTATACAGATTTTCCTTAAAGGATGCTGCTAATTTGATCCCAAATTTGTTGCCATTGGTCTTGGTTTATACTATGCCCAAGGTCTTTAGCCCAGGTTAACATTGATTCTTTAACTTGTTCTTCATACATTTTATGGTCAAGTAGACATTTGTAAAGTTTCTGTATGTGTTTTGTTTCTGCTCCTGTTAATATTTTATCTAATGCTGTATCTTGACAGTTAATTCCCCATTCTTTTTTGTCTTTTTCATATCTAGACTGTATTTGAAGATAGGCCCATTTCAAAGCTATTCCTTGTTGTTTTAGTTCCTTTCTCTATTTTAATTGCCTTCCTCTGTTATAATGTCTTTATATGTAATGGCTTTTTTCTAGTTGTATAAATTTGGGTATATTATTGCTTCTAATGATGATAGCCAACCTGGTATTTCCATGTGATTTTGCAGCCTTTTTTAATTTCAGATCAGAATTAAAGCTTGCCGAATTTTGTGTCTCAAAAAATATTGGTGGCCATGTTTCTACCAGACCACAAGATATACATGTCAACCCTGTTGTAAGTCATACCCTTCTAAAAATAAAAGTCTTTTGTTATCTAAATTTATCCAATCCATGTCAAGGCAGCCACCTAATAATACAGTTCCCATTCTGGAAAACCTAATCCTCTCTTTCCTTTGTTTCTTAAAGATGTTTCAGTTTAATCCTTGGTCTCTTTCCCTGGCACACAAAATTTAATGTCATTTTATTCAAATCATAAAAGATTTTTTTTTCTAATTTAATCGGTATATTTTGGAACAGAAATAAGACTTTGGGTAGAATATTCATTTTAATTGCTGATATTCTTCCTATTAGTGACAGTTGTAAATTGTTCCAGTTTTCTAAATCTTTTTTTATTTGTTTCAATAGAGCCTCATAATTATATTTGATTGTTGAGCAGCGTGCTGAAATAGTAATTCCTAAATATTTATTTTTTGAACTATTTGGATATCTAATTTTGGGCTAGATTTTCTTTTTGTTTATTGGTTATATTCTTGGCCATAATTTTTGCTTTACCTATTTATTTTCAGGCCAGCTATCTCTCCATATTCCTCAGGCTTTTCCATTAATTTTATGCCTGTTTGCTCAGGATCTTCCATAATAAAAACTAAATTGTCAACAAATGCTTGTAATTTATTTATTTTTTATTTCCAGCCCTTTTATCTGAGACTCTTGCTGAATTATTCTTGTTAAAGCCTCTAATGTAAATAAAAATAATAATGGAGAGAGTAGACAGCCTTGTCTCATGCCTTTCTGTATGTTGAAATTATTTGTCAATTCTCCATTTATTATTATTTTTGCTTTTTGTAGTGTATGTATTTTTATATTTAGAACATTTTTGCCAATATCCATTATTTTAATTGCTGTATTAGAAATGACCAATTAACATTAAAGACAGCTCCCTGTCTTGACTTCAGTTCAGCCTTGCAAACTAGTAACATAATTATAAAAACAATTTAATATTGAAGGATGGACAATGCAGATAAAACACTTGGAATTCTTTTTTTTATTTTTTACAGCAAACAAATCTCTTTAACTCTTATTTTATGATTGAAATAGAACTGCATTTTAGGACTAAAGACCCCACCTGGCTTCTGAAAAGGGAGCTGGGCTCTGTTTTTCAAACTACATTTCATTTTGTTTACATTATATTTAAAGTCCATTTAATTCACATTAAAATCAGCTCAGTACATACACTTAGCATGATTACTCTCCGTGTTCTCACTTCTACAAAATGCAACAGTCAGCTTTTTAAGGAACTGTAAGACTTGTAAACACCATTTTATGGGGTATAGTCCTGGCACACATATCAGGGAGAAAGTATTGTATTCCAAGTAATTTATACATATTAGACCAGCACTCTGCTTTGGAAGTTTCTTGGCTGTGCAGATACAGCTAAGTTGTATTGATTATGTGCACGCCATTGGATTTAATATTCATATATTATCTATACGTCAGTAGGGTGATGCTCTCCCAGTGATCTCATGTAAGCGAAGCTCACTGTAGCATTTTAGATTTTATTGAACTACAATTCTCTGAATCATTATAGAGTAGGACAACATTGACCATGTTGGTTGTGACTGCTAAAGGTTTAACAACATCTTATATAACTGGCCCATCCTGGTTTAGTAAATGTGATGTTTGAAGGATACAGAGATTGCCAATGTTAGACTTTTTCTGCATGCAATTTTGCATTCAAGATTGAGTATGAGTAAAAGTTGGTTCCATGTTGCAGTATAAAGAAAAATGTTAAATGTTTATCTAGATGTCTTCAACCATTCATAGATATTGGCATGGAAGCAGGGTAGGTTGAATATATTATATTTGAAATTTCCATCCTGACTTTTATGTTGACAAAAAAATATGAAAAACAGAGGCAAATTATAGTCATATATCATGGAAGTGATCAAGCCCTTCTTTTCCAACCAAAACTTTCTTACTGTAGAGGAACATGTCATATCAGCTGAATACATCATACCTGGTTTTCACATTTCCCTGCTGATGCAAATTAGTCTGTGCATTTTCCTTCCGGTCTGTTTACGTTAGTGGGAATTTTTATATATGGAGGGGGCCCTCTTTCTCATACTCACTGAGGTTGGGAGAAAGACATCAAGTGAAGGGATTCATCAGGAAGAGGGAGTGGCAGTGGTAATTACCAAGTTACCAACCAAAGCAGAAGTAGAAGTGTACAAATTCAGAAGATAGCACATGCTTTTCATATTTCTATTCCATGGGCTTTCTTTCTATAATTTTAGGATTTAAGAGGAAGAAAAAAAAGTAGACAATTTATCAATATAAAATTGCTTATTTTATGTGAATTGATGGTTGTATACAATGAAGTGTGAAAAATGGAATATTTGTAGAAGCAACTGGAAAAGAAATTACTGAGAGCAAAATGTAATAACAAGGTTGCTAGGAGTTCTTGTTTGTAATATGAGCTATATCTGATTAAGCTATTATACTTCTGATTAGAAAAGGTTTGAAATAGAGTGTAAAGAGTCATGAATATTCTGTAGCAAAATCTTCATAATAGTTGGTTATCAAAATTAACCTTTCTACCCTTTTTCCCTACTGCACCTTGCTGTTTCACTAAGCCAATAACTTTCTAAAATCTCTCATTGAGAACATAGCAACACAGATTGAACATACTGTATACTTGTTCTTTAATTAAGATATAATTATGAATGAAATTAAACACTGAGTGTGCAGTTCTGCAGAGTGTTCTGCATACTAATATATTATAGAAATCAAAGAATGTATTTCAAGGGCATGAGAGAAAACATACTTTTTTTGCGTAGTTAATCTTGGACATGAGATTTTAATGTTTGGAAAATAGATAAAACTTTATCTTTATAGATAGTAGGAAATTGGCATTTCTACATATTCAAATAATATCTATGTTTCTACTATGGTAGATAATTTTATATGTATTAAATTTTATGTCATAATGTTTCCAGATGCTACTTATGGCTGTGAAATTTGCACTCTGAAAAAGGCAGATAGGAGAAGGTGGATGCCTTTGAACTGTGTTGCTGGAGCCAACAAACATGCATCTCATGGACTGCAAAAATAATAAAGAAGTTATATGAATATGACTAAAAATATGACAAAGCCAAGATTGCCAAGTAGAAGGTGTCATACTTTGATCATCTCTTGAGAGCTGAAACACTTGAAAAGTTGAACATGCCTGGAGTAATCAGCAGAAAAAGGAGAAGAAGGAGAAGTCCTAACGCTCATTGGCTGGACCCTGTAAAAGATGACACTGAGATGACCATGTTGATCTGAAGGGGGTAGTGCAAGGCAGAAGGGCATGAAGAGTGATAATCCATAGAGATAATCCATAGAGATCCAAGATCTTACATGAATGAATGGCTGACCATGACAATGATCTACTAGAGATGTTGATTTAGGCAAATATTTCCCCTCTACTGTCTGGTCTTTTATACATCAGAGATACTTGGAATTAAATATAGCTCTTTAAATCCATTTAATAATGTTTACCAAATGAGCAACATGATCATCCCCATCTTTAAAAAAGGAGAACCCAGCCTAGTTGAAAATTACAGACCAATGCTGCATCACCTGTAAAATCATGGAATCAATTATTAAGCAATCCATTATCCTCCACTTAGAGACAAACAACCTAATCTCTAATAAACAATTTGGTTTCAGAAAAAATCTATCCAGCAATCTGCAATTCTTACACTGCAAAAACTTATGGATTACACAACTTGATCAGGAAAAGAAATAGAAACAATATACATAGACTTCTGTAAAGCCTTTGATTCAGTGGTACATGACAAACTACTCCTAAAACTAAAATCTTATGGTATCTCTGGACACCTACATAACTGGATAGAAGCATTCCTGTCAAACAGACAACACATAGTCAAAATTGGAAGTGTCCTATCAAATTCTGCACCTGTCAACAGTGGTGTCCCCCAAGGCAGTGTTTAAGAACCAACTCTCTTCAGCCTCTATATAAATGACCTCTGTGATCATATTAAGGCCATGTCACACTGCCCAACGGATGCAAAAAGGGCACAACGGACGAGCAAAATGTTCCATCTGTTGTTATCCACTCTCAAAAGGGGCAAAAATTTGCATAAGCAGAGCGGATAACACGGAAAGGAACGGACGTGGGAAGGACGCAGAGCGGATGTATAGAGGATGCAGAGCGGATGTATAGAGGATGCGTAGAGGATGCAGAGTAGATGCGTAGAGGATGCAGAGCGGATGCAGAGCGGATGCGTAGAGGATGCAGAGTGGATGCGTAGAGGATGCAGAGCGGATGCAGAGCGGATGAGATGCATCCGCTTTCATCCTTTCTCCATCCATGCTACGAACGCTGCGCGTTTGTTCTGCTTCCTCCCTGCGTCCGTTTTTAGTTGTGCGGATTTTAGTTGTGCAGATACACAGTGGATGCCTAGCGGATACAACAGATGCGTAATGGATGCAGAACGGATGTCCCCCGTATGCCTAGAGGATGCAGAACAGATGCATTGGATACATTTTCCGCTCAAAAGTTTTGGGCAGCTCAAAACTTTCTGAGTGGATGAAACGTCAATAAACGGATGCTGGACGGATAGAGAGGAAGCAAAACGGAGGCAGTGAGTACATCGCGTTAACCAACGGATGGCAAGCTTTTTTGTCCATTTTACATCCTCTTTGCATCAGTTGGTGCAGTGTGACATGGGCTTTAAGAGCAACTGTGTCCTCTTTGCTGATGATGTAAAGCTATTCAACACCACAGACAATACTGCTACCCTTCAAAAAGATCTTGACTATGTATCAGAATGGTCAAACAAATGGCAGCTTCAAATTTCAACAAACAAATGCTCTGTCTTGCATATTGGCAAAAAAAATAATAATCAGAAAATAAAATACAGGCTGAATAGTCAAGACCTTGTTGATGATCCAAACTCTGTCAAGGACATTGGAATACTCATCTCTAATGATCTGAGTGCGAGAGCCCACTCTAAGTACATAGCCAAAAAGGCATTAAGAGTTGTTAACCTAATCTTACATAGCTTTCTTTCTGGTAATATTACACTACTAACTAGAGCATACAAAACATTTGCTAGACCAATACTTGAATACAGGTCATCAATCTGGAACCCACATTATGTATCTGATATTAATACAATTGAGAATCTTCTGATTTTCTGATTTGCCTAGCACTTGACAAATTCATAGAAATTTCTTATTGTTGAATCATTTTGGCTGTAATCATAGTATAGGGAAAAGGATTATGTGAGATACTACATAATATCTTTCTTTTTGATCCAGACTGCTTTAGAAGGTCATAGTGTAGAAAGAAGTGGCTGCTATGCAGTAAAAATTTAAATAGCAAGATAAAATGCTTTAATCCTATAGAATTAGAATAAAAGGCAAGAATTGGTACTAATCCACCATAGCACTACTATCTTCATTGAAAATTTCTCTATGAACCCCCCAAAAAAATGCTTCATTGAAATTCATTCCTTTTTATCCCTCCCTTGCTCATTCCTTACAGTCCATGCAAATTGTACCAGTCAAAAGACCTACAAGATTGCATTTGTAAAAGCCATTTACATTAACTTCTTATCAATCCCCCACCTGGTGTCTTGTGCTGAAATTGGTTGATGAAATGAGAGAACATGCAACTTCCAGTAGGTTCTATTTGCACTTTGGCAGCATCGATCAAGCTGAATAATTAGAAGGCCTTGATTCTGTAGCCAATAAATATGCTGCCGGTTTTCAGGGTGAGCTCCTCTTCATGCTTCTGTTGTTGTGGAAATAGCTTTTTCACAGGATCAGACTTCTGAGTCTATATCCTTAGTAGAGACCATTTGTTCAAGATTACATTACCTGCCTGGGCCTTGAAATTATTACTTCTGAGAACCTAATACTACCAGCACTCTTCCTTCAGTAAGATCATCACTCGGGCCACATAAGCCAGAACAAAAATGGAAAATGCAGTAAATCAGTCAACTGGGTTTTTGGTGTGTTTTTTTTAATGATGAATTGCTTATCAGAAGTTCCTGAATTCATGTGCAACTGTTTAATTGATTTCAATATAATCTTGACAGGTAGATATCAAGCTTCTCCCCAACAAGCTGTATTTGAAAATCCATGTTCAAAGTACAAACATCTTTTTATCCCACCTCTTATAAAAAAAAGTTACAGTCTCTTTTGGGTTGGAGATAGTTTCCATTTGTATCTTGTTTCAGTAACAGCTAAACAGAGTATCAAGTTTTGACCATGTGGAAACTTTCACAGCACTTTCCATTTTAAGGCCTCTCCTCCTGAGAAAATCCTGGTAAAGGATTCTGTAAAGCCTTTGATTCAGTGGTACACAACAAACTATTCCTAAAACTAAAATCTTATGGTATCTCTGGACACCTACATAACTGGATGGAAGCATTCCTGTCAAACAGACAACAAATGATCAAAATTGGGAGCGTCCTGTCAAATTCTGTACCTCTCAACAGTGGTATCCCCCAAGGCAGTGTTTTAGGACCAACTCTCTTCAGCCTCTATATAAATGACCTCTGTGATCATATTAAGAGCAACTGTGTTCTCTTCACTGACGATGTAAAGCTATTCAACACCACAGACAATACTGCTACCCTTTAAAAAGACCTTGACTATGTATCAGAATGGTCAAACAAATGGCAACTTCAAATTTCAACAAACAAATGCTCTGTCTTGCATATTGGCAAAATATATATATATCAAAAAATAAAATACAGGCTGAATAGTCAAGACCTTGTTGATGATCTAAACTCTGTCAAGGACATTGGAGTACTCATCTCTAATGATCTAAGTGCTAGCACCCACTTTAAGAACATAGCCAAAAAGGCATTAAGAGTTGTTAACCTAATCTTACGTAGCTTTTTTTCTGGTAATATTACACTACTAACTAGAGCATACAAAACATTTACTATACCAATACTCAAATACAGCACATCAGTCTGGAACCAACACTTCGTATCTGATATTAACACAGTTGAAAAAGTCCAGAAATATTTCACAAGAAAAGTTTTCCACTCCTCTACTCATTGCAGAATACTTCATGCCACCAGACTTGAAATTCTAGACCTAGAAAACCTAGAATTATGCTGCCTTCGGTCTGATCTCAGTATAGTATATGAAATCATACATTGCAATGACTTACCTGTCAATGAATACTTCAGCTTCAACCATAACAATACAAGAGCAAACAATAGACACAAACTCCAGGTTAATCGCACCAAACTTCATTGCAGGAAATATGACTTTAGCAACAGAGTGGTCAATGTGTATCTGACTCTGGTTTCTTCCCCAAACCCCAAAAACTTTCACCTTAGACTTTCTATTATTGACCTCACCCCTTTCCTAAGAGGTCTGTAGGGGGCGTACATAAGCGCACCAACGTGCCTACCACCCCTGTCCTATTGTTTCTTTTATTTTTCTTATATGTATCCATGTATTCATAACTATGTTTTTATTTATACCTATTATCTTGTAAGCAATTGACAAACCAAATAAATAAATAAATTTCTCTCCCACTAATGCCAATGAGAATCTACACATTTTCTTTGTCCATTAAAACAGTTAACTTCTCTTTCCTTCCCTCTCTGACTTCCAGGGGGCTATATGTGAACTGGAATCATTTTCTTCTTTCTTTATGAACTGTTGCTGCAAGAATTTCCATCCCCAACAAAGGAGAATATTTGTAGTTCGAGGCTGAAATGAGGGGTCCTTGGTGCTCTCTGAGCTTGGTTGTTTCCCTGCAGACATTTCATTATCTAAACTACTGTATGTAACATCAACAGTGCTAGCACTCAGTGTTTTCTTCTCTCAGGTTAAGGAATCAATAAGTGTTCAGAAGGGAGTGCTAGATAGGAACCTTGAGCTCATATTAGGATTTCAGATGGAATTGGTGAAGAAAGTAGAATATTAAGTGCACATTTAGTTTATATGTTTTCAGTATATAAAGAATTCTAAGTGGTTCCATGTCATGAATCTTAAATGAGTCTCCATACCCCATTACAATTAAAACATAAAAATAAAAAGTCATATAGACATACAAATGTTAAAAATAATTCAAAGCTATGTAGCACAATTACCAGGAGAGCTATTCGAGAATAGTACAGCTATTTCATGAGCTCCATGTTACTATTTAATCCCAGGCTATGTAGCAAAGCCAGGCCCCTTCTAAAACACCATCAGGACAGTGCCAGCCTGACTTTGGGAATCATATTCCATTGGACATGTACAGCAGCAGAAAAGGCCATCCTCCTGGACCCTGAAGGAGGACTCCCTAGTGGATGGAACCTGCAAAAAAGCATCTTATGCTGGATTTGATGGAATGGGTCATTAAGAAAAAGCAATCCCTCAAATAATGCATCCCCCATGTCACATAGGCCTTTATAAGTTATCATTAACACTTTGAATTGGACCCAGCAGCAAATTGCCAGCCAATATAAGTTGCAGACCAAAGTTATAATGTGCACACATCTAGGTGTGCATATAACTGCCCATGTTGCCTGTACCAATTGAAGAATTTGAATATTCTTCAAGGGCAACCTTTTATACAGTACATTACAGTAAGCTATACAGAAGATAGGCAGGGAATATATGGTTGAACATAGAGCTTCTTCATCAAAGAATAGGCCCAACTGGTGCACAACTTAGAGCTGTGCTTTGGTCCTCCTAACAATGACTACTACCTGCTCTTTGAACAAGAATCATGAGTCCAGAAGGACTCCCAGATTGTGCATCAGATCTGTTTAAGAAAGTGTAATCCAATCCAGAATCAAAGCTGATAAATTCCGAGATTCAGGTGGCCCCAAAGCGACTCAGTCTTGCCTGTTGTATGCCATACCATTCTCTATAGCCTTCAGGCATCAACACAGCACATTGGCAACACTGATTACTTGAGCAGGCACAGAGATATACATCTGAGTAACATCAGCATACTGACTCACACCGTGCTATGGATGACTTTGCCCAACAGTTTCATGAACCAAGAGAGTACCATACCCTGAGGCACTCCAGAATTTAGTGGTTGAGACTCTCACTGAGTCTCATTTCTTAATCACTTTCAGAAATTGCTTCTGAACTGCTTTTTAGCTATTTGGATCCTTTGGGGCTGGCACGTTTGATAGCACTGGATAAATTTCCTTCAATACTTAGCAAAATAACATTTAAATATAAGTGTAAGAACTTAAAATAAATCTCTCTTTTGAAAATAAACAACAAAGGAGTGATTAGAACATTGATTTTTAAGTTACAAAAACTCAGGATTACCCTCTGCATGTTTTCCACATAGGCATATATGGTAGGGGTGTCCACTCCCTCCTTTATAACTTATAATATTAACAATCTTGCAACCACTAAGCTCCTTAGGGCAATGGATGAAAGTAATAAAAGATTTTTAGTTTCTTTTCTGAATACAAAATTAGTAAAAATGAAACAAGTCTAAACATCTGGATGCCTATGAGGTCTACCATAATAAGCAACAACAACAACAATGATCCAAACAGAATGAGTAACACTGTTCAAATTAAAGTATAAAAATAGCAGTTAGTGACTGGACCAAAAAAAAAAAAATGAGGGGGAGATAAAGAAAGAAGGCTATCAGAGTAGCCTTTGTATAATATTTTTAAAATCTTTTGAAATTTGCCTTTTATTTTTTGTCAAACTACTTCAATATGTGTGTGTGTGTGTGTGTCTGCAGCAGTCATGAAGTAAATGCCATGGTGGTTAAACAAACTCACTGTGTTTTTTCCAAAATCTAGAAGTGCTGGTTTTCCTCAAAATAATTGTAAAACATGGACACATGACCAGGGATGCTGGAAATGTAGCCATGTTGCCACCCATCTTAAGTTTGGTCATATGATCACTGAGCCAAAGTTCCAAACATCAAAACTTTGGGTCTGAGTCATAAGCAGCTCAAAGGTAGGTCTGTTGTAACTTCAGATGATCACTGAGTGGTCCCCTGTAAGTTGAGGACTACCTGTATCTTTTTCTAGTATTTCTTTCTTGTATGTCTTTCTTAATCAATAAAAAGATGACTTTAAAAAAAAAGCAAAAGTTTTTTAGATGACCTAATTTTCCACAAGATATATTTTACAAATGTCCTCACTGAATTTATGCTGTTGTAGAGTGATTTTTTAAATAAATAAATAAACAAACAAACAAACAAACAAATCATAAGATAAAAAGTTAACACAACTTTAAGATTTAATATTTTCAAATGTTTATATTTTTTTGAAGTTTATCTCTACCACATGGGAATTGATAGCTGGGTATAAAATGGGCTTATAATCAAAAGATCTGTTCAGCATCACAAAGACAAATATGTTTCCATTTATGCAGTGTATACAATAATACAGTTTATATAATGAATATGGCTTCAATTTATTGAAATATGTATATCTGAAAATATATATTCTATGTTTTTTTTTCCACTTTTTATTTTTAATTCATAATTTAAGACTTTTTATCCTCTTTTGTGTATTTTGTTAATAAAAAAAACTTTCTTGTGATAAAAATGAAATTTGTTAGTGGGAGAAAAAAAAGAAAACTACTAAAGTCGTTGTTTCAAACATATTATATTCCTATATTGCCAGCAGCGTGAAATGCCAAACCCAGATAGTAAGCAGCATGAGCTCAGAATTTGCTCTCAGTCCTTCAATTTGTCATCATTTGTCCAGTGTAATTGTAAGCTCCAGGGATGGCAGATGTAACAAATGAGTTGCATCTTTTTTAGACTACTTTGTTCCCAAGAGAACAACTTGTCTTTCTGTCTTATTGTAAACATCCTGATCCACAGCAAAGCTAAACCTATAATCATAACAGAAGCCTTGATTGAGTCATAGACACATAAACCATGAGTAAAAATGTTAAAGTGGTAAGTTTGTTGTTGAATACTTCAGAATTTTCAGAATATGCTTTCTACCTCTAACATTTTCATTTTCTTTTCCCTGGTGCTCAGTTTGTATAGTACAATATCACACAAATTATGGTTTCTCTATTGTAAAGAGCAGGTGTTGGTATCAGCAGCCCCACAATAAATAGGAATTGCTATCAGCAGTAGACACAAGCATTTACTCACATAGTACTGGTCTTTAATTAGTTATTTCAGAGATACACCATCTTTTCTACCTGTGGGCTGCTTGACCTTTGAGGAACATGCCAAAAACATCTTTCAAAATGCTACAAATGTTATAAATCAGCCCAGAGGTTAAGCTATGGATCATGCTACAAGTTCCTTTGATCATTACTCCACCATCTTGGCTTAAAAATTGTTCTGCAGGTTTTTTTTCCAAAATCAAAAGTGAAAAGAGCTACTGAAAAAAAGAAGAGTTACTCTGCCTTTATATAAATATACCTGGACTGCTAATTGAGGACAGGTGGGACATAATTTGAAAATCAAATCTATTTACCACAAGAAGGACTGCAGAGAATTCCATCTCAAATCCTTTGTGAACATCCTCAATTATGTATCTTCAGAATGCCTTAGTTTCATGATCAGTGATGAAACGAAATGAAAAACATAGTCATACAGTTGTCCATTAAAGTGTTGCAAACATCCCAGAAAATTTACCACAGTTCTAAATATTTCAGAAAATTCCATATTGATAACCAGAGGTCAACTTAATTCAGAAGTGTAATGCTTGTTAGAGGTTTTCTATTTTTTGAATAATAAAAAATAAAAAAATGTGATAGTTATGATGGTGACTTTCATGAAATACAAGCATTTGCTTTGATTTTTACTAGATGTTCACTGTCAAAGGTATATTCTCAAATCTGTCAGGAATACAAATCCACATAATTTGTTTGATCATTTATTACCTTTTGATCAGTGGTCTCTTATTATTTCTGCTTCTCCTATGAAATACACAGCTTCATATTCTTCATGTAATTTGTGTGAAAAAAAATTATTTGTTTTTCATATTCATATGGTCACCTATCTCACAAAAAGTGACGATGGGCTGCACGTAAGAAAGATATGAAATGTTGAATGTGTTAGGGATAACATTGTTCACCCTAACTGTTTTAGGTGAAATACTAACTATGAATCATAGTTAATGTATGCAGCTTTAAATGTAAAATAGCAATTGTGGGAGTGGTTATGAAAACACTATAAAAGTAGCAAGTCTACAGCTTGCTCGCTCTCTCTCTGACTTTGATGATCCCTGATTACTGCTTGGAAGCAAGACTGCATTGCTCGAACGGGAGAGACAATAACGGACTGATTTATGGGAACTGACAATAGGATATTCTACATGGACTTTGCTAACTGAATATCCCTGAATGGACTGACTACATGGTAAATGAATATTGGACTGTTTTTGACTATGCTATAAACTTATACTGGAATAAAATATATTCTTGATAGCACAAGCGTATCTGTTATTTTTACTGTATGTTAATAAACATACAACCTTAGCTCACTCATTTATCTGTGTGCCTATCTGACTAACGCTGCACATTCTGTTTAGCTTGTCTCCCTAAC
>BLBF01000002.1:69942407-69963723 GCA_015471245.1 Laticauda colubrina | reverse complement strand
ATATATATATATATATATATATATATATATATATATGTATGTATGTATGTATGTATGTATGTATGTATGTATGTATATATATATGCTGTTTAGCTTCCTTCGGGTATTATCCCACGTCATTGTAGTTCTGTTAAAGTTGTAGCAACATTTCAGCAGAATCTCATCTGCTATCCTCAGTTAGTTCCTGGTAAACAGGAACTAAACAGGAACTAAACAGCACACATGTAAGTACCCACATATATATATGGGTTTTTTTTTAAAGCTTTCGCGGGTAATTACATGTATGCTGTTCAGCTTCCTTTGGGTATTATCCCATGTCATTGTAGTGCTTTTAAAGTTGTAGCAACGTTTCAGCATAATCTCATCTGCCATCATCAGGCTTCTTTATGGATGTGGGTCTCACAGCTTTTGGTTTTAAATTTGAGGCTGGCCTATCCTGATTGGTTGGGAGTCTAGGTCTTTGTTTATTGGACTTGGAGTTTGATTGATTGGTGTTTCTGGTTTCTTCTGTCTGTTTGTGGCTTTGATTGGCTGGCAAAACTCTGCTCCTGCACTGGAGGCTTTCAGTGCAGCTTGGCTTCGTGTGAAAGGACGGCTGTTATCTATTAAGAAGCCAGGTTTCGTCTGGGTGCCTGGTGGGGGGGTGTTTGAGTTGGAGGTATCAGAGGGAGTCTGTTTGTGCCCAGGTGTTTGCCTGTTTTGTGGTGTGGAGATCTTTCTATTTGAGAGTACAGGCTTCCAAATGATTGACAGTCTGCTGGAATCATCTCTTCTATTCATGCTTACAATAAAAGTAATATTTTTCAAGTTCATAGATACAATTATAATGGCAAAAATATAGTGGCAATTCTAAGCACTCCATTATTTCAAGAATTTGAAATGTGTTACATCCTGTTGAAGCAGCAGCACTGAGGAAATACAAATACAAATTTACCAGATCCACTGTTGCTTATAAAAGAAAGCATACCCAAACATTATTGTCGAAATGCTGTGGTTCATGTCCTACTTAATGTACAGTATATAGAACATAAATTTATTCTGAAATACAATAATTGTCTGTACTATCCAGAGTTACAGGACTGACAATCTCAA
This sequence comes from Laticauda colubrina, assembly GCA_015471245.1. Lineage (NCBI taxonomy): Eukaryota > Metazoa > Chordata > Lepidosauria > Squamata > Elapidae > Laticauda > Laticauda colubrina. The sequence continues at coordinate 69,962,631 of BLBF01000002.1, read as the reverse complement.
GTGGCTTTTAATTCTTTGTTTACTCAGCAGCAAAGAACTCAGATCTGCAATTAAAATTGTAAGACTTATAAAGCTGTTGTAATACACAATTGCAGTAATAAAATATAATAAAGTGAATCTTATACAGGGAAGATGATGAAAACAATGATGATGATGACAATGATGATGAAAAAGATGATGATGATATGACATTGCCTATTTCTTGCACTCCCGAGAGAAGGCCTATGCATTGCTATCATTGCAAGATCAGCATTCTTGAACTCCTTGTATTACTGTACGTCTGTTATTTAGTCATTTAAACAGGTGAAGAAAGTTGTAATCTAAGCAAAGCTAACCTTGGAACAAAAGTGCCTGTCTGAAGTAAAAAAAAAAAAATCGCATTAGGTTGTTCTTGCGACTTTTTTTTAATGGAACTGCAATATCAGCAAACCAACTGAACAAAATAGATTTGCACAGAAGAAATCTGACATCAGAAGCTATAGCGGGGCTATTGGTCAAATGACCTGCTAACTGAACCACATTATCTGCAGGAAAAAAGACAGTCTGGTGCTCCCTATGAAGAGTTGCCTGGCAGGTCTCTTTTTAGTTCATTCTGTTCTGAAAAGTAATTATCACTTCACAATGACAGGAGTAGGAGTGTCGATGTTGGTGAGAAAGTGCTATGTTCATTCTCAATGATAATTCCCACTTATTGGAATGATACAGAGCCACTTCAGTGGTTATAAAATACAATGTGACAAATGCTCTCTTTAAAGCTTTCATGCTCCCTAGCTAATATGGTCTTGAGTTCCTCTTGGTACTGGATTATCATTGCAACACTGCAAAAATATTGTCGTAATGACAAACTAGAAGGAAAGTGGTTCAGAAATCCATTATCTATATAATACTAACATTCTTGTATCTGTTTGTATGTTTGTAACTTTCAACTGGGCAAAATGTTCTATCATAGGCCAACAATTTTTGAGCCAAGTTACCTCAAATGGACACCTAATAAGCTTGGCTCCTTACTCCTGTGCTATTTTAAATTTGGAAAACTTGTGGTTGCTTTAGCACTACCATGCTACTGTCTTGCTAATTTCCAGTGCTCCCTGGCAGCTCCCCACAAGTAAAGCCAGTGGGGAAGTTGTCCGGAAGTTGCAAAGTTCAAGGCCAGCATGAAGGTAAGTGGCTGCTGCCAGGCAGATGAGGGAGACAAAGTAAGTACAAGTAGTCTGGCAAAGGTCAGGGAGGACACACTGGGATGCATGATAGGTGTGGCACAGATCAAGGATGGTGTATAAGGGTACACAAGGTTGCTCGAGAGGTGTAGTGAGAGTCAGGGAGGAAGTGTGAGGATGTGATGCATGGATAGAGTGCGGGTGATGTGTGGGGTAGGGAGGGTATGCAAGAGTGGTCAGATGTAAGGCACTAAGGATCAGGGCCATACATTACCTCACAGCACAAAACATTTATTCATGCCTAAACATAACAATCTAGTCAACTAACCATCAGCACTAAATTGGTGCTAAATAAGAGTCTGAGGCATTCAAGGCTGGACTCTGTGGCAACATAAGGATTCTAAACTGGCAATACATATAACACCATTCCCCAACTCTGCCTGCTGTTCTTCTACACCAGTGCCCACAAGTACAAGTGGGGGGCAATTACCCAAGCAACACACAATCTTCCCTGCTGGCTTCCCCACTGACTTTTTCCCTGCAAGCTTACTAGAACTTGCAAAGTCAGTGGCTAAGCCAGCAAAAAATAAGAAATTAATCCTGTTCTCATTGCTTTTTTTTTTTTTTTGCCAAATGTTTGATTTTTTTTTACATAACTAAATCTCTCTGAAATGATGACACAATTGAAATGATGATCCAGCAGATTATCTACTTTATAATGAAACAAATCAGGATTCCATCATGGTAAAACCTGTTTACGACGACTTAGTGCAATCAATCATTTTTTTCAAACTCATCTTAGTAGAATGCAACAAAGTTTTGTTGAAATCAATTTTTTATTGGTTTCAACATTCTTAGGATAATCATTTTCCATGAAAAATCATAAAATTTTAAAGCTCCCATTTCATGATTCAATGTACAGGCAGTTTTCAACTTATAACCCTTTGTTTAGTGACCATTCAAAGTTACAACGGTACTAAAAAAGTGACTTATGTTCATTTTCACACTTACAACTACTGCAGCCTCCCTGCGGTCACATGATCAGAAATTGGATTCTTGGCAACTGGCACGTATTTCTGATGGTTGCAATGTCCCAGGGATATATGATTACCTTTTCCGACCTTCTGACAAGCAAAGTCAATGGGGAATCCAGATTCATATAACAACCATTTTAGTAACAACTGTAATTACTTGGTTAACATCTGTGGTGAGAAAGAATGTAAAGCCCCTGTCACACTGCACCAACGGATGGAAAGAGGATGTAAAACGGAGAAAAACACTTGCCATCCGTTGATTAACGCAATGCTTCTGTTCTGTACTCACTGCCTCCGTTTTGCTTCCTCTCTATCCGTCCAGCATCCGTCTATTGACATTTCATCTGCTCAGAAGGTTTTGAGCTGCTCAAAACTTTTGAGCGGAAAATGTATCCAATGCATCCATTCTTCATCCACTAGGCATACAGGGGACATCCGTTCTGCATCCGTTACGCATCTGCTATATCCACTGCACATCCGCACAACTCAAATCCGTTCCAGCGGTAAATGGACGCAGGGAGGAAGCAGAACGGATGCGCAGCGTTAGTAGCACGGACGGAGAAAGGATGAAAGTGGATGCAGCTACGCATCTGCGTCATCCGCTACGCATCTGCTCTGCATCCTCTACGCATCCGCCCTGCATTCGCTATGCATCCGCTATGCATCTGCTCTGCATCCGCTTCCATCCACTTCCATCCGCTAGGCTTCCGTTCCGCATCCGCTTTCCATCCGCTCTGCATCCTCCCCCCATCCATTCCTTTCCATGTTATCCGCTCTGCTTATGCAAATTTTTGCCCCTTTTGAGAGCGGATAACAACGGATGGAACATTTTTCTTGTCCGCTGTGTCCTTTTTACAAACGTTTTGCATCCGTTGGGCAGTGTGACAGGGCCTTAAAATGGGGCAAAACTAACCTAACAGCTGCCTTGTTTTGCAATGGAAATCTTGTACTCAATTGTGATCATAAGTTGACAACTATCTATACTATATAAAAAGCAAAATCAACTACAAGTTTCCATGAGAAATGATCTTCCTAACTATGTTAGAGAGCATTAACTTAAACACTACCCAGCATATCACATTTACATTTTTCCCACTGCTAACTTATTTGCCACCCCCTTCCCCCAAATTTATTCATGGAGAGTAGAAACAAGGAAACATCTTGAAGCAACTATTTCAGTGATACCTAATCTTTTCGGAACCAAGTGCCCAAAGCGCACATATGCAACCCCACCAAAATGCAATGGGCACATGCCTCTGTGCATGCACCCTGCCCTTGTGCTTGCACATGCATGTGCATCCCCGCATAAGTCCCACCCCCAGGCATGTGCGGTAGAGACCTGAAGACCAATTGGCTGGCAGGAGGCATGCACGCATACGTGGCAGAGCTGATCTGAGGCGATGGCTTGCATGTCTGCAGAGAGGACTCTGCTGCTACCTCTGGCACACGTGCCATAGATTCACCATCATGGGACTCTATCTTTTTTCCTTAGTTTGATTTTCCACGTTATTGGGAAGGTGGGGTAGGGGCAAGGGATGTGGGAAAAACATCTACTAGATTTTCTTGAATGCAATCCATAAAATATTTACAATAAAATAATAAAATGTTTTAAGTTGTTAGAAAAGTAATTGGGATTTTTAAGAAGATAATTGCTAACAGACAACTAAATGCCCACTATATTGTTTCATTCATATATGAAACACACTTTATATAAAAATATAAGAGTTTGCAATTCACAGATTTCAAGTTCAAAAAGGGCAGAGCATTATGCCCTTTTTTTAACATGAATCAAAGTTCAGATAGTGAGATGAACAAGAAATGTATTGAATTGTCATTTTTGTGGTAAGTTAACTTATTTTTTCATTAACTGTTTAATTCAACAAATTGAAGTGCATTGAACTGTCATTGCATTTTGATATTTAGTAAAAAAAGAAATGTGGGGAAATAAGAATATACATTGAAAAATTCTCACATAAAGTAATACACTATATACAGAGTTATATATGTAATCTTAAATTCATTGGAATTTGTAGGAAAGATACTGTTAATATTGCCAATAAATTGTGATTAGATTTAAGTAATTATCATTCAGGGTTTTAACAAAATTCGTTTTGTCCTATCCATTTTTTAATCAAGGCAATCACCTACCCTTTGACGTATTGCTGCATTAAAAATCCATTTTATTTTTCCAATATCCTGAAATAACAAGCCTAGCAGCTAACAATAGAAACTTAATCAATTTCTAATGTTACATTAATTCATATATATCAGGAGGAGGAATGAACAAGAATGGAATAATTGTTTGATATTATGAGAAGCTGCCTAGTTATTTTTCCAATATCTTCACCCAAAAAAACCCTCTCAATCAAAGGGAACATGATTCCTGGTAAATACATGAGGACATGTTTTCTTGGCCACACTGTATGTGGAAAGATGTAGCAATTTGCTAAGAACTACGAAAAAGAAAGAAAAAGTCAAATACTTAATATGTTGCAATGTCAGCAGCATATCATAGTATCGATGCATTGTTTTCGCAATCAATTTTAGATGACCTCCTGAAATAATTTTAAAAGAATTCTATTCCACAGAGATTTGATTTGTTTTATTAATCAATGAGATCAGTCCAACTACAGATCCCAGATGATCCTTCTAAAGATTCTCAGATTTCAAAGAAAACTTGTTGTTCTTGATATTAAGATATATTTATGCGTGTGTGTGTGTGTGTGTCATTGTGTGTGTTCAAGAGAGAGATATGCATACATATGCATATTTTTGAAAACTGAAGTAGGATCATTAAAAAATAAATAAAGAGGAAAAAATTAATGCTGTCCCAGCAGAACAGTGGCAAACTCTTGGCCTTCTGGATTCTGTTCAAATCAAAATGCAATAACTGGAACTCTAAAATCAGGGAAGATATCAAAAGAGAGAAATAGCTGGGGTTTTTTGTTCTAAATACTGTTATAGGTTTCACCCTCTCCCAAATAGTCTGTTCCCAGGAAAATAGTTCAGACAATAAAAACCACTTTTAAGCCTGGACAATGAAACAGAAAAAGATATGAAATCCAAAGTGGGAGGTATCTTATATCTGAATAGTCCTGCTGTTGGGTAGGGTGAATATTCTGCCCAAGGCAGTATATGCTGCATAGTTAAAAGGGGGCTGATATTAATTAGCTGCTTTACTATTATAGTGCAACATCTCAAGGACTGTCATCAGATTCACTTTCCAGCTCAAACAGCAAAATATTCTGGGTTGTCCCTTTGTAGGGAATAGCAGGACAGAACGAGATAGAACAGCCTGAAACCTTTAGGTATATATGAAGTTCCATACACTACTAGAGGAACTGCATTGATTTATTTGGGTAAGATTTTTGTAGAACCAGTTAAACAAAGGATTTTATTTTATTTAAGATTTTTCTTTATATTCTGTGAGCAGTATAATCTTTCTAGTAGCAATCTCACAAATGGCTGTCACACAAATTGTTTGAAATGTTGCATGAGGAACAGGATTTTTTAAAGAAAAGGAACCTCACAGATTGAGCTTGTGGAAATTTGGAATATATACATATTCTTTGGTGTACTTGTAATTATGTATGTATTTTTGCTGAAGATCTCTGCATTTGTAGACTGCATTTGTATGTTCCTTTTCCAGGTCACTCAATTTCCAGTAAGAAAATTGTCTCCTTGCAAAAGAAAAAAAAAAGAGGGAGAAAGAAAGCCTTTCAATGATTACAATCCATTTTATATATGCCACATCTTAAATATTCACTGAAATATAGCACTGCATTTTTATGAATAGCTAAAATATATGTCTCTACCTTGATGCTGATTCTGTTATTTTGCTTCAGTAAAAGCCAAAAGAGACAGAAAAACTATCAGTAAATCCAAATTTAAGGGGTCTGTTGTGTTTGTTAGAAAAGATGGTGATTGTACATTTTAATACAGTGAATAGAATCTACCTGCTGCCCTAGCACTTCAGCAGGACGATATGATTTGGGAAAGGGCTTCTCTAACAAATCATCTTCAGAAAACTACAGGTTGGGATGTTCAAGAAAAGCATGTTCAGGAGATCACAAGTGTCCAACCTTGGCAACTTTAAGACTTGTGAAATTTAACTTCCATAATTCTCCAGCCAGCATAAGTAGCTGGTGAATTATGGGAGTTAAAGTCCACAAGTCTTTAAGTTGCCAAGATTGGACACCCCTTATGTAAATGTCAGGAGTAAAATATAGCAGAATTTTTTTAAAAAGGAATCACTATGCCAATTAGCAAATGGAATACACATTTCCATCTTTCTTTTTCAGGTCATCTGAGCAGCAAATTATATGACAGCAACACAATTATGTCAGGAAAAAAAAGCAGGGTTAAAATAGTCAGAATTCATTTGTTTATTTAGGTTGTTAGGGTTGGTTTCAGCTTTGGGGAAAAAAATAAGGTAAAATAAGTGGCTTCCTAATGTCTACTGCATGTACTTTAATTTCTTTCATATATATTTTTTTAAATATTTTTGTTAAAAAAAAAAAAAAATAGTCTTTCGATGTGGTGTCTGCAGAAATTTTTTTTAAGGCTTACTGACAATGAGTTAACCACACTTGCCCCAAATCAAAACATCTTTAGAATGCATAAGGATACCAGCTGAATTCTTACCTTCAGATAAAACTGTAGCATTTCTCTCATGAATGAATCATGTGTGTTTTGGGCAAAACAGTATTGTGTTGACATCAAACAGAAAATTTTATGCAGATATTTAGCAACAAAATCATAGGAGCAAATATTAAAGTGAAACAAATTATTGTGCTGGATAGGAGGATTTGCCTTTATATAAATACTTGGCCTTTTTATAGAAGTAAAGATCCTAGTATCTTTCCGTTGATATCACATGAATAGCCAATTAATTCTACTATTGTTGGGAGCAACCTTATACAAAATGTTTACTTACTCCAGAAACATTGTTGTTGTTTTTTTACTTTCATGACAAATACACTCTCCTTTCGCTTTTGTGTGGGCAGCTGAATCCTTGCTAGATTTTCTTACTCTAAAAATATCTTATGAAAGTTAGTATTCTATCTCATGCCTTAGTAGAAATGTCAGCTCCAAGTTAATAACTGGGTGCTGAAATTCATAATAAGCCTGGGATCACAGAACTGAATCCATAAGTTTAGACCTGAGAATTAGGCCTTTTGGTAGTTGAGTCTGAGTTATGCCAATGTAATATTTAGAATGACTAGATTAATCAAGGCTGTTCATATTAAAATATTATGTTAATTTTAGATTTTATTTTTCACAGATAATTGCATAGACTGAACTATATACCAATAACTGAAATATCACTTTTCATGAAAAGCAATGAGTTCCAACAACGACCTTTGAAGCAACTTTTAATGGGTTATGAAAACCAGGTGTTACAGCATTAAATGCTTTTACAGCTTTGAACTCTTAGGAAATTTGAAATCCCTGATTTTTTTCTAGATCAAAGGAAGAAACCAATGAGGAGCCAATAAATAATTAATGTTTCCTACCCCTCACAATTTTTAATTATTTTTTAATCTTACCTTTACTAATTTTATATAAATAACTCTAGGTGGGGAACATAATATTTTTTTTCTTCCTCCTGTTTTCTGCACTACAACTATCCTCTGAGATGAGTTAAGTTGAGGGAGAATGACTGGCTCAGGTGCTTTTCAGGCCTAAGGTGAATCTAGAACACACAGTCCCTTGGCTTCTAGCCTAGTGTTCTAACCACTAGACCAAATTGTGTTTCATCACCTTTTCTGCTCTGAATGCATAGTCAAGAGATACTTGGCCACATCAAAGTAGATGTGGATGTTGCACATATATAATACCAAGAAACAGATCCAAAGAAAACATTGAGTTCAGTTTGATTTTGTAGCTTAAGTAAGTTCACACAATCATTCAATTTCATCACACGCCCAATGTAAAAGTATACAAAGGAAAACTGGGAGTGTCGAATGCCTTACATTACTTAGCTGCCTCCAAGAACAATGATCTGGAAAAAGGTCGTATCAAGATTTAGGTTCTAAGCAGTCCTGATTGTCCTGACTGATGGTTTCTTTTCCAGAACAGACCAGGAAAACAAGACCCTGTTGACATTGTCAATGGATTTTGGCATATTGCTTGCAGTATATAATTTGGAAGACAGTATATGCTTTATTTTTCAATGTTTCTGTTTATATGTATGAAACGATCAGACCATTGAATTCCATTTTTAGCCATGCTGCTTAATATCAGTATGAAGCCACTTGACAAATTGATTAGGCAGTGGTGAATTAAGCATTATTATTTTGTTTATTGTATTCCATTCTGTTTACCCTGTTGTTGAAAATAGGTGTGGTTGCCAGGCCAAAAAAAGTAAGTCCTGATGAGACATAGTTTTTTGTTTGGTGAATCCAAGACTTAAACAACCTGAACTGATTTACCTTAAGGAGGGATTATACTTTTCAGAATTCATTCAATTTCCTTTTGCCACTGAGGCTCAATATTCCAAATGAATGAATTGATTGAACATATTGAATGAATGTAATTTTGGCTAGGCTAGCTTTTTTCACCAAAGAGTGAAAAACAATTTGTGGTTTGCTTGTAGTTTATATTAGCCATTGCCTATTTAGATAAACATAAATTAATGTAGCATTCCATGCGGAGTTAGCCTCGAGATTGACATAGTGAATACAGATAGCATGAACATACAATTATGCATGCAAAATAATATTCATTTTTTTTGGTTAAGTTTTATTGATTTTTAAAAACAAACAAAAAACAAACTAAACATGAAAACATCCAACTTTCTTCCATAAATATACAAGCAGTGTGTCGGTTTTATGCTTCTATTTCATAGTCTCAATTGCAGTTACATTACATAATAATTCATATTATCAATCAAAAATTGAATATCCTAGTATTATTATTAATCAATCATTTGACTATAATTTTGTTCATTCATACTTTGTGAGATAGCTATACTTTATTTAGTTTATTTTATAACAATTCATATAGTCCTCCCAAATTTATACTAAAAACATTATATATATATATATATAATAATAATAAAAAAGAAAAGAAATACATCTTTATATATTTATTATTTTCTAAAATTCTACACATTCTATCATTATATTTTGTTATCTAGCCATTGAAAAAAAAGGTCCCAAATTTTGTAAAATTGTTTATCCTCTTGTTCTTTAATTTCAAATGTCAATCTACTCATTTCAGCACATTCCTGTATTTTCTTGATAGTTTCCTCCTGCAATGGTATTTTCTCATTTTTCCAAGTTTTAGCAAATACAATCCCAGCTGCTGTTAATACATTTACAATCAAATATTTTAAATATTTCCTGTATGTATCAGGTAGAATTCCCAATAAAAATATCTCTGTTTTTAAATCTATATGCTTTTTAGTCATTTTTTCCAACCACATGTGGATTTTAGTCCAATATTTTTTGCATCCATACAAGTCCACCACATATGGTAATATGAGCCAGGTAGCTGATGACATTTCCAACATCTTTCAGATTTATTCTTGAACATTCTTGCTATTCTTGTCAGGGGGAAATGCCACCTGTAAAACATCTTATACAAATTTTCTTTAAATGCTGTTGACATTGTCATTTTATAATTTTGAGATCACAATTTTTGCCATTTCTGTAGATCAATCCCATGTCCAAAATTCTTTCCCCAAGCAATCATAGTTTCTTTAACTTGTTCTTCTTCTAGTTTAATTTTTTAATAAATATCCATACAGTTTTTTAATCACCTTTTCATCAGTACTGTCAAAATCTTATCTAAATCAGTCAATTATAGAAACCTTCTGTTTTAAAATCTTTTTCATACCTTGAATGTATTTGCGCATAAGAAAACCAATTCATCTTTATACCTTGTTCCTCTAGTTTTTGCATAGATTTAAGTATACCCTTTTCATTCAAAATTTCCCCATATCTAACTGTTTGTTCCTTCTTATATGTTGTAGGATAAGAAAATGCTTCAATAGTCGATAACCAGACTGAAATTTTCAAATAACATTGTCTTTTAATCTTCTCCCAATTTAACCACAGAGACTCCTGTATATGATGTCTTCTAAAATAACCCTGTACTTTAGTTCCTTTATACCATAAAAAGGCATGCCACCCCAACAACAGATCATGTCCTTCTAATGGCAACAATCTAGTATTTCTTACTGTTATCCATTTCTTAGCCCATGCCAAGTTGTAGCTTGGTAATACAACTCCCAATTAGGCAGACCAAATCCTCCTTTAATTCTAGCATCTTGTAAAAGTTTTAACTTTATTCTCGCTTTCTTACCTTGTCATATATATTTCAACACAATTTTGTTTAAATCTTCAAAGTAGTCCTTTCCAAGACTAATTGGTATTGTTTCAAACATATAAAATTCTGGGTAAAATATTCATTTTGATTGTTGAAATTCTCCCTTTTAGTGACAATTGTAGGTTCTCCCATTTCATCAAATCTAGTGCTATCTGTTGTTTAAGTTTAGTGTAGTTGTTCTCTTTTAGTGTACTACATCTTGCTGTCAGATATATCCCCAAATACTTAACCTTGTTTGTGACTTGAATTTTCAATACATCTGCCAATTCTTCTTTTTGTCTTAGTAGCATATTTTTTGTCAAAAAAATTGTCTTATCTTTGTTTATTTTCAAGCCAGTCACCTTGCCATATGCCTCTATCTTTTCCAATAGTTTTGGTGCTGTTTCTAGAGGGTCTTCTTAGATAAAAGCCAAGTCATCTGCAAAAGCTGGCAAATTAAATTCTTCCTTTTTAATTTTTATTCTTTTTATACACTTTTCGTCTCTAATGTTTCAATTTAACACTTCCAAAGTTAATATAAATAGCAAAGGTGACAGTGGGCAACCTTGTCTTGTACCTTTTCTTATATTGATAGAGTCTGTTAATTCTCCCTCTATCATTGCCTTTGCCGTTTGCTTATAATATATGCTTTATAATATATATAAAATATATTGCTTTATAATATATATAAAGTCCCTGGTTGATCCAGGAGAAGCCCTTTTGCCAGCGGCAGAGAGGCAGCCATCAAAGCTGCTGAAGTTGGGACAGCTCTGAATGGAAGATGCTGAAAGAGAAAGTGTGTCGGTTTGGTGAGAATTTTTCTTTCATTATTCTAAGACTTAAAAGGACCTTAAAGGACACCCTATGGGGAAAAAAAGAATCTTTAAAAGTTTTGACAGAACTGAATAAGCGGCGGCTTTTAAACAGAAGTGTCAAAGTAAGGCTTTGCTTTTTGTTTTTTGTTTTTCTTATGGCTTCACTTTTATCGTGATTTGCACTTGCTAACTGGACTGGTTTTTTCTCTATTTATATCTATTTTTTCTTTTCTTTTTTGACTTTGTAATATTTTAGGTTAGAGGCTCCCTTTGGTTATTTTTATATGTTTGTTTTTTATTCTTTTTAAATTTTATTAGGATTTGTCTGGGAAAGGAGGGGGAGAGTGAGAGTAAAGAAACTTTGTAACACTGCCAACTAGAGGCTTGAAAATATTTTCGACGAAGCTGAGAAAGCAGAGAAAGAAAGCTTTGAAATTCTTTTTCAAGGACATTGCTATGTGATAAGATAGAGGGAAGAGCACAGGAGAGTGTTATTTCAGGTGTTCTTCTGGATTTCTATCAACAAATGAAACTTGGAGCTTGGAGAGAGTTATGACAAGAGCCTTGGTTCAGTGTGTCTTTTTTTTTTTTTTTTAAAGTTGTGCTACCTCCCCTTACCAGCTATACTGTTCATTTTTTCTTTTTAAAAACTATATTTTTGTAATATTTCCATCTTGGCTTAATATTTTAAAGGGAAAACCTCAAAATTTTCTTTTTTTTTTCCTCTCTTCTTTGGGATTTTTTGTTTTTTGATCTATTCTTTTGGTCCACTTTTATACTTATTTGAGAATTCTCAATTGGATTAAGGTGTTGAAGAACCTGAAGAATTATTTTTATTTTCTCAATTTTTTGTTTGCTCTTTTTAAACCTTTTTATTTTCCTCCTTCCTTTCTACCTAATTATTGATTGGATTAAGGTTAAGAAGAACCTGAAGAATTTTTTTCTCCTTTTCTTTTTATTATTATTGGGTTTTTCTCTCTACCATTTTTATTTTTCATTTTGGATCATAATTGGCTGTTCCATAATTGGATTAGGGTTTAGAAGAACCTGAAGATCCTGAATTGTTTAAAATGAGTAGGAAGTTTATAGCTTCTGGCTCCTCAACTTCTACTTCCGCCTCTCCACCATCTGGAGGACAACGTCAAATTCAGACAATGTTAAAGCAAGACAAAGATCAAGAAAGAGTGACTCTACAGAACAGAGAATATTGAACAAAGAACTGGGAAAACTGATGAAAAGGTGGAGAATATTCAACAAATGATGGTGAAGTATGATAAGAGATTCCAAAAATTTGAAGAAGAAGATAAACAAAGAGACAAGAAGATTGGAGATATTGAAAGCAGATTAACAGTGGTTGAACACGATAAATGTGGGGTGCTGAAATGGGAGATGGACAGATCAGAATTCTATCTCAGATTTCAAAATATACAGGAAGAAAAAGGACAAAATTTAGCTGAGATAATGATAGAAATATTGGCTGAAGCTTTGGAAATAATAGAAGAGAAGATGATGAATGGAGTAGATGAGGTATACCGAGTTTTTACAAGATATGCAATGAGAAATAACCTACCAAGAGAACTTCATGTCAGATTTACAAAAAAAAGCCATTAAAACACAAATATTACAAGCGGTAGGAGAGAAAACATTGAAATACAAAGACAAAGAGATTGTGGTTTTAAAGCAAATACCTAGAACAGGGAGAGAGATGAGAAGACAACACCAATTTCTGACTAAAATGCTATTGAAAAAAAAGGTGAATTATAGATGGCTAATCCAAGAAGGGTTAATGTTTACATGGCAAGAACAGAGACATAGAATTGACTCAATCGAGAAAGCAGAATTATTTTATGCAGAATTTTTTGGAAGGAGAGAGGAGGAGGCAGAAAAAGAGATTTCACTAACTGAATACCAAGATGACCAAATGGAGACTGAAAAAGGTGGATTGTAGGAGGATTGGTAGGTGGATCGGTGGAGATTAAAGAACAACGTGAACCAAGATCTACGAGAGCTGCCAAACCTAATTATAAAGCATAATCATGGAAGAGAAAAAACTGATTACAATGAATATAAATGGACTTAATTCAGCTGTTAAAAGAAGGAATTTTTTTCACAAATTAGAGAAACTAAAATTTGATATAGTTTGTCTACAAGAAGTACATATTAAAAAACAATATGAACAATTGCTGATACAACCAAAATTAGGGAAAATTGATTTCTACTGATGAAGATGGAAGAGTATTAATGGTGGAAATAATTGACAATAATATGAAAACACACTTGATTGCAATTTATGCTCTGAATGATAAACAAGAAGAATTTTATAAAAAATTACACATGAAAATAATTGAATTGGACTATGTCATTATAGTTATGATGGGAGATTTCAGTGGAATTGTAGACAATAAACTGGACTATATAGCAGCAGCAACAACAAAGCAAAGCAGAAAGACTCTCCCCAAATCCTTTTTTAAAATGATAGATGAAATAAACTTAAAAGATATATGGAGAGAAAGAAATGTTAAAACCAAACAATACACTTTTGACTCAAATAGATATTTATCATAATCCAAAATAGACATTATTTGGACTTCAACAGAACTAATATCTAATATTCAAGAAACAAATATCAAAACAAGTACTTGGGCAGATCACAATCCAGTGACAATTAAATGGAAAGGACAAAAAAGAAAATTGAGATGGACGTTAAATAATACTATTCTAAAGGAGAAGGAAGCAGATGGATAAAGAATTGCCTTTTTTCTTTAGAGAAAATAAAAAAGAAGACACTTCAATCCAGAATGTTTGGGACACAATGAAGGCATATGCTAGAGGCTTGATAATAGACTACACAAAGAAAAGGAATATCGGGAAAAGGCAAGCCACGGAAGCTTTAGAAGATGAGCATAAAAGACTTGAAAAAGAACTACAGAAAACGCTATAGAAAAAAGACATTAAGCTAAAACTGGATACAATTAAACATAAAATGAGTTTAATAGAGAAAGAAGAATTAGCACAGAAAATTAGAAGTGCTAAACAGAATTATTTTGAGGATGCAAACAAAACAGGTAGATGGTTAGCATACAAACTGAGAAAGGAAAAAGAATCAAGGAAAATATCGCAGTTAATAGATGATCAAGGTCAAGTTTGCCACGGCAATCAAGAGAAGAAGGAAATTATTCGAGACTTTTATGGAAAATGACCAAGAGAATATTGAGGAGGAAAGAGTTAAACAGTATTTACAGAATGCTAATCTACCTAAGATACCTAAAGTTGATTGAGAAAATGTTAGAAAGCAATATAACGATGATGGAGTTAACTGAAGCACTTAAGAAACAAAATAATGGAATGGCACCAGGCCCAGATGGACTTCCAGCAGAATTCTATAAAACATTACAAGAATCATTAAACCTCCCATTGCTAGAAGTCATGAATGAAGTTATGTTAAAGAAGAAGATACCTAAAACATGGTCAGAAACCTATATTACACTTATTCCAAAAGAGATTGATCCATTACAAATTAAGAATTATAGACCCATTTCTTTATTAAATGCAGATAATAAATTTTTCACGTCAATATTGGCAGAGAGACTCAAAAAATATTTAAATACTTTTATTCATCCTGACCAAAATGGATTTCTGCCAAAGAGACAAATTAAAGATAATATGAGAGTAATATTGGACACTTTGGAATATTGTGAGGCACACCCTGAAAAACAAATGGCTTTGATATTTTTAGATGCACAAAAGGCATTTGATAATGTGAACTGGAGATTCATGTTATTATTCTTGGAACAGATGGGCTTCGCCAGAAAATTTATTCAAGCAATAATATTCATTTTTGATTTTAACATATTAAATGTTCAAAGCTTCAGATTTGAGCATTTTATAACTTCCAATTTATTATATCCTGCCTTCCATGGAGGAGTTCAAGAGAGTATGGATGATGATTGGTTCGTTGTCACCCAGTGAGCCACTGTGCCTGAGGATGAATTAGAACCAGATCTCCTCAGTGCCAGTCCAATGTTAACCAATGTATCACATAACTCACTTATTGATATAGAAGACTACTCAGGTATTAAAGACTCTTATCCTGAAAATGCACAACATTAAAGAATCCCCTGTCTTCAGATGCTCATCATTTCTCTTGCAGCATGAGAAAGAACTATTCACACCAGCCTTTGGGTCTTCCTTAATATAATTTAATGGTACTACCCTGTTTCTCCAACAATACGGCCTCCCCCAATAGGAAATCCCAGCATGTTTTATAGGCACGAAATGAAATTAAGCCCCTCCCCCCAAATTAAGGCCTATATTAAAACATGCAAAATGGGGGGGGGGAATGGTGTGCGAGGGCTTGCCATTAGGATGTACACAGGCAGATATGGTGCTGCCTGCATTGACCCTGATACGAAGTGCCCCACCAATGCCGAGGTCAACATCCAAGCTGTCATCACCGGCCCAAAGATGCAAGGGGGGGATTAAGTCACCCGTGAAAAGACAGCCTAGCTATTTTTTCGGGGCTCAAAAAAAAATAAGACCCAGCCTTATTATATGAGAAACACGGTAGTTTCAGTTATAGTATGTAACTATTTATTATCTATCTCCCATAATGTATGCTTATACGTCACTCATTGTTCATTTTTCAAATTTTAATAAGTGTTGTTTTATTGATTGCATCCTGCTTTAGCTTTGGCTGATATACTAAGATGCACATAGAATTAAAAATAATGAAAATACATATGCTGTCATATTAAGCATGGGGAATATTTTTTATAATGCTCTGCATGAAAAACCACAGCAAAACATGTGTTTAACCACATGGAGTAAAACACAAAATGAACAGCCTCCCTATAGATGCACAAAACTTGTGTACTTCAGTTCTATCAACTGTCTTCACCTACATCTATAGCCAGAGAAAACTGGCACTTTGAATATTTACACTGGGACTAAAAGTAGGCCTGACAGCCTCTCAAAGACTGACTGCCTAGGAAGAGAAGGTTATACATGATGTTTTTTTCCTCCTTAGCAACAGACCTCTGGCCCATGGCATTGTCTCAGGGCATTTTCAAATTCATGATAATTCACTCCCTCAGAAGCAGACAATATGATTCTCTGGAGGTCTCATCTATAAAATAGCAGAGGTTTGTTTATGTACTACATTTGTCTCCTACTTAATCAGCAGCTGGCTATACTAACTGGGCATAAGGGAATTTATTCCAACCACATTTGGAAGACATTGGGTTAAGGCTGTCATCATCTTCCAGAGTTTCCATTGAATTGTCTACTAGCATTCCTCCCCCTTCTAACACTGTGTTTAATTTGGATAATTAAAAGAAAAAAGAAGAGTGGGGATTCAAAATATTCATGCTGCTCAGGAATCTATACTTTGCTTCAGGTAGATATCTCTAATTTTATTCATGCACATTTGAAGAGGTTTACATCACACGTTCATCCCTATATACAGCTATTGAATTCAAAGATTTGAAAATAAAATTAATAGTTTTGCTGCAAAATTAGTTTTATGACTTTTTTTTGTTAGAGTTCATTATGCTCAAAGTCAACAGACAATATTTCTTGAAGAGTATGTAGGCAAATGGTATTTCCCCCCTCAAAAATATGCCTGAGTGCTTTTTTATGTGCAAATGAATTTGCCAATTAAAGATCAAGAAATCACATGCCTACAGTTTTATGATTTCTGCATGAATTCCATGGGAGGAATCTCTTGTGATTCCAAAATATGTGGTTACAGCCTTATTAAACTTTTTTTACCACTTGTTATAAACAGAACTATCCAAGGAAAAAATTAATCCTTTCTTTAAGGAAACTAATTAGACTAAATTCAGTGAAAATCTAATCAAACCTTATTACATGATATCCTCTTTGAAATCATAGTCTTCCTTCCTTCCTTCCTTCCTTCCTTCCTTCCTTCCTTCCTTCCTTCCTTCCTTCCTTCCTTCCTTCCTTCCTTCCTTCCTTCCTTCTTCCCTTCCATCCTCCAACATTCATTACACTTCTCCATTGTCCAGCTGCACTGGCAATTTTCAGAAAAAGGGATTTAATTAATTATTTCATTTATCTCATATAATATGGCAGTTCCCATGTATGAACATGGGTGATACAGGAAATGCCATTGTGTGATACAGGAAAAACCAATATTGTATCAGTAAATGCCAATTCAGTTGCCTTCTAAATATGTCAAGTGACATATTTTTGTTTTTGTTTTTTGCTATTAATGAATCATAGCCCTGCATTAATTCGTGCTCCTAAAGCTAAGGGGGAAATGGGTCAGTGACAACAGCTGCAATGCATCAAGTGGGAAGCAAGACAATAAATGGAATGTGGAGAGTTTTTTATGTCACCAAAATGTATTCGTGACAAAAGGTAAGTCTGCATTGTTGACTGAATAATTTAATCAGGACATGTCATGGAGTGCTAAATAATAAATTGCTACTGTTTAGTATGTTACTCACCACTGTTAACTTCTGGTTTATAAGCATAAATTTTACCCCTATCTTTCAGAAATGACAGATACCATAGGGATTATTAAAATTAGCCAAAGTAAGTTTTCTGTTCACACTTTTCTAATGACAAGAATAGAGCTACCTTCTTTACAAGAACCAGATTGATGGTTAATAGATGATTATCCTTATGAATAAAGAAAAAGAAACTGCACTGGACTGCTTTAAATTAATTTAATGTCCATTCAGCTTTATTCTTGACTAATAAGACAAGGATAACTTCTTTAGGTTTCTGGGAAGCTACCTAATTGTGGCACATAGAAAGAAAAAACTGCAAATTAACGTATATTGATTCACAGTTTTCAGCATAAGAACCTGAAAATAATCAAGAGCTATGAAATATTAACATGCGGTATAATCATTTAAATGCATCACACCTGTACACATGTACCTATACACCGACGTGTACCCCCACACACATACAGTCATAAATCTGTTCAGATCCCTTTTATGGTCCATAATTTAGATCTATGTTGGAGTGGGTAATTTTATTTTAATGAGGCCCCTATTCTTGTTTGGGCCTTAGAAGGCATGGCAGTGGCACTAATGTTTTTAGTCAATTTTGGGAGATATGGTGAGGTTACCAATGCCAGAGGTTTTTAAAAAATGGGTATGGATGAAATCATATAATCAAATTGATCTCATAAGTGAAGGGAAGTGAGGGGGATTTCAACAGCTAGAAAAATAAACCAAGAATCATTTTGCTATTGGGAGGGGGCAAAAATTTGACTCATATCTAAGCCGCATCCATTTTATGAACGTCATGAAACACATGTAAAAAGGGGGAACAGGGCTTCATTGGCATAGCTGCAGCCACCATCTTGACTATTTGACTCCCCCTTTGGATTTGCTAGGAACAAATGCAGACAATGGCTTATAACAAAAGTAATGAAGTACTTTAATTGGTTCCAGCTGATTAGCTCAACATCTTTAACCACTGATCATAATAGAACATTTAAACTCACTTTTCTAGAGATCACATGATGTCAATGTCATCAACTTCACCACTGACTACTTTTAGGAGTCAATGCTTTTAAAAAGTTCAATCTATTGGAGAACTTCAGAAGCAACAATATCTACCTGGTCTCAATGCTTGAGTTTAATGAATTGCCAAGAAACATTCAAAAGCTAGCTCTTTTTAAAATTATTTTAATTATTTCAAAATGTCTTCCTAAGATCTGAGCTGACCCAGATAATAATACAAAAGCTTCACTTCACTGAAAACATCATTTTTACCAGGGTTTTTAAACTGGGATAAACTTGTTAGTGGTAAACCAAGATATACAGCTCATAACAAGAAGCAACATTTTCATGATGTTTCATCTTACTTTTATTATTAGTTATTCAGTACCAATAGCAAGAGGAAATATTAAAATCACACAGTTTGACTAAGAAATAAATTTTTCAAAATTATTGGCATTTGGTCCTCTAAACCAAGGATCTCCAACCTTGGCAACTTTAAGAGTTGTGAACTTCTAAACCCCTGTTTTAGAATTAAGGTTGACAAACTGCCAAACACCTGCCATTATTTGAGGGAACACTTCCGCTAAGTTGTTCTTATATTTCCAATTCAAACACTTTTTAAATACATAGTGGTTAAAAAAACCCCAAAAAATCTACATGCAAATTTAGTTTGCTAATTTAGAGAATTTTGTTCCTTTGGCTTAAATGCAGAAACAACTGACAAAATATGTTTATTTGATTAGGCTAGCCCAACTTGGCTGCCCACTAGGACAATAATCAATTTGCTTCAGTTCAAAGTTGAGAAACAAAGATTTGATTTGTTCCCCTCTACTGTGAGTAAGGCATTTGCAGAGTGCTTTTAAAATAAAAGAAAAATTCTGCCCACAAATTGAGGTGGTTGCTAAATTTTTTGGCAGATCCGTTTATTATTTATTCAGTGTCAAAAGTAAACCAACCTATATTAAAGATTCAAAGCATGACAAAGTCTGTAGTCTTAAAGAGACTCAGTTTAAATTAGGGAGTAAGTGACAATAAAATTAGACCTAATTTTTTTTTAAAAAATCTAACAGGAATAGTAAACTGTTTGGAGGTCAGGACTGTCTGAGAAAATTATATTTTTTCCCGTCTTCAGTCATGCTTGATAGCTTGATAGCCATTCTATTCCTTATTGCTAGATTTTATTTAATACACTGCGGTATCTGCTATCCCGCATCAGATGGGCGTCTCATGATAGGGAGCGAAGGAGAGAGAAACGACAGGAGACGAAGTTCCTCGCGATGAGTGCGCCCCGAATGTCCGGGTACACGCTCTTTTATTATGCTCATTCAAAAGGGGGTGATTGTTTATTCAGGACCTAGGTCAAGCCTAGGTCAGACGGAATATACAGATTTAACAATGGCTCAAACAAAAGCAAGATATCAGGA
>BLBF01000002.1:69929375-69942397 GCA_015471245.1 Laticauda colubrina | reverse complement strand
GTGCCCTGTAAAAGGTCACTGAGAAGACAGAAGCTTAATGATTACACGTGAATGATACAATGTTGCAATGTCTGAATGATACATAGCTGCATTGATACACAGTTGCAAACACATAAATGATACATAGTTACAACAATACACTTCAAAAAATTCGGCAGACTTCATACATAGCAAAATTTCAGTTAAAATAATACTTGTTAAGTAGAGCTGAGCCAGGCACATATTGTAATGATCTATCACAAGATACCTTATTGTAGTATATTGTAGTACAAGAGATTATGAATTACTAAATCAATTCAAGAATAATGAAATAAGGCTGTTGCTCTTTTCCTGTTTTATTCTTTTTTTATTTGTAATTACTTTTTATTGAATGAATAGTTTAGGACAAACACTAGAAATGTTAACTGCCAAGAGTCACTTTTGATATCAGTCTGGTATTAAGCTAAAAAATAAATAAAAATATAAAATAAAAAGAAGATAAACAACTAAAGCAAAAGCAATAAAACAAAGAAACTTATCAATATTTTAAATGTCTGTATTGATACTTTTTTATATATACAAATAATAGTATTTGTATAGATGAGGAAAATTAAGTCAAAGAAGTAGTGAATAGTTAATATCATTTATAAATAGTGTTCAATATTTGAAAAATAACCTCAAATGTCCACTAATCCAAGGTTTTTCCCTTGGTCAAAATTAAAAGCGAGTAATTTCAAATGCTTTTAAATAGCACTGACCAGGACAAAATTTGTCTTGAATTTCTAATGTTTTGTGAAAATAATAGGATTTTCCTTAATTCCTTATACTGTATTACTTTATATGTTGTAGGGAAAAAGGCAATGAAGATTAATAATTTTCCAATTTTCCCCATTTGTTCAAAAATGTTTGGCTATAATAAATAACTATTTGGGCAGCGAAAGAAATGATGGCATTATGTTCCACTCCTCTTGCAAGCCTACTAAATTTTACTGTAAAAGTAAAAAACTAACATATTTTCACTTTAAAAATAAAAATCAGGTAAAAATTATTTTTCTTTCGGTAACAACACATCAACCAGAAACATTAAAAATTCCTTATTTTTTTTAACTTTCATTGGGTGAAAAGAAATCTCTGATACATGATTTAGGATAAGGAAGGAAAAAGTTAGAAACACTGATATAATTTCTTCAGTAGTAGCACAGAAGTGGTTTTCCATTGCCTTTATCCCTATAAAAACAAAAGTAAAGGTGTCTGCCTCCAGTTGTATCCAACTCTAGGGGCCGGTACTCATCTCCGTTTCTTAACCAAGGGAGCCAGTGTTGCCTGAAGACAGTTCTGTGGTCATGTCGCTAATATAACTATACACCAAGCTGCAAAGAACACTGTTACCTTCCCACCAAAGTGCTACCTATATATCTACTCGCATTTGTATACTTTCAAAATCCTAGGTAATGAGAGCTCACCCTGTCGTACAATGCTGGGATCTCAAATCTGGACTGTCAACTTTCCAGTTAATAATCAGCCTCTTTAAACACTGAGCCATCGTGCCCCTTATAATCTCTTTAATGGGAGATTATAGGATATATATCCCTATTTAACCTGTTAGCCTTCAATTCCAGAGAAAATTGGCCAACTTCTGGAAACTATTTGACAATCTAGACTTATATAACATATGGGCAATTCTACCATTAAATCAATAGCCTCTTTTTGCCCAGTGCATAAATATCCAACATGTTTATATTTGATAATACAATTTCCATTATTTACATACTTATGTCTAATATCAGGACACAAATATATAAATCACATGATTTGTGTCATGACACAACAATGCCTGATATTATGATTTATTATTGCCTCCATGCAGAACCTTACAGTTTGGTCATATTGTAACAAAACACTTTCAATCTTTGGTCTTTATGGCATTCATAAGCTACAATAAAATTATGAATAGCATATCTTCTGAGGATAAGTATTCATAAAAGTACATGAAGATCTACATATTCATTTTAACTGTATACAAATGAAAAATTAAAACTCTGAAAATATCCCTATCTTCATATGCAATGGAACTAATGTTTTTCTATGTCATTCTGCTATTAATATTTTCTAATTTAAGATTCATGACATATCAAATATTAAAATTTATGTGCTTAGTATCAAGCATTAAATATAGCACTAAGATATATAACTAAAGGTAATCCATTAATGTCATAAACAACTAGTGTTACAGCAAATCAAAATGACCATTCCAGGGACATTGCATTAAAAGCATGAAGCTGCTGTATAGTTAAGATTGAAAAGTTTTTGCCTGTAATGTTTTCTCCCAGTTTCATCAATGATTCTGATATTGTTTCAACTAATCATTTGCTTGTATAATAAAATGAACTACATGAAATGTAGACAGGTTGATTGTATAATATTGATATTGATTCTATAATATTGTATAATATTGATTCAGTATAATATTCACATGTGGAAAACAAAAATGCAATATGCTCCCTGTTGTTGTGATATATACATAGATATAGACATCTTCCTAGCCATAGATTTTTTTAGATAGATTTATAAAAAAGCTTTCCAAACTAGATTTAGACATAGTGACTGGTCCAAAATTGCTCATCATCCAGCCACCTAAAGCCCCATCACACTGCACCAACGGATGCAAAGAGGATGTAAAACGGACAAAAAAGCTTGCCATCTGTTGGTTAATGCGATGTACTCACTGCCTCTGTTTTGCTTCCTCTCCATCCGTCCAGCATCCGTTTATGGACATTTCATCCGCTCAGAAAGTTTTGAGCTGCTCAAAACTTTTGCGCGGAAAATGTATCCAAATCATCCATTCTGCATCCGCTAGGCATCTGCTAGGCATCCATTCTGCATCCGTTACGCATCCGCTATATCCGCTAGGCATCCATTCCGGCATCTGCGCAACTCGCATCCGCTCGGATGCAGGGAGGAAGCTGAACGGATGCAGAACGGATGCAGAACGGATGCAGAACGGATGCAGCACAGAAACAAAGCATGTAAAATGAAAAAAAAAGTTCGCAGAGGGGACCTATCTCGGATATTAAGGATGTCTAGACGATGCCTACAGGATGCCTAGAGGATGCAAAGGGACACCTATACTGCCTATAAAAAGGGGGAGCAACACATCTGGATCTCACTTTCAGAACAACAGCCCTGTGATGCAGACCTCTGCAGCCTTCATCTGACTCTTCCTCTTCCACAGCATCCAGTCATGTCCACCGTGGATCGTAACAAAGTCCTTTTGGCAGCCACCATCGTTCTGCAACAGTGCGAAGCCATCTATAGGCTCTGTGAAGTCTACTACGGGAAGAAAAAGAGGCAGCCAAGAAGCGTCTGGGTATGAAGATGGTTCACCAGAAGAGCAGAGTACGGACTGTACAACAAGCTGATGGTGGAGCTCAGGAACGAAGACACTCGGGCATTCCAGAACTTCATGAGGATGCCTCCAGCCATGTTTGACGAAGTTGTGCAGCGGCTGACACCCAGGTTGACCAAGGCAAACACCAACTTCCGGCCCAGCCTGGACCCTGGGCTGAAGGTGGCACTCACTCTACACCACCTGGCCTCAGGGACCACCACAGCATGCAGTACGGATGGAGGGTGCCACACAACAACATCAGCATTGTGGTCAGAGAAGTGGTGCAGGCCATCATCAAAGAATACAAGGAGGAGCTCCTCCAGTGCCCCTCCACTGAAGAAGTATGGAAGAAAGTTGCAGAGCAGTGTTATCAGAGGTGGAACTTCCCCCACACCGTTGGAGCCATCGATGGCAAGCACGTGGCCTGCAAAGCGCCAGCCAACTCAGGGTTCACTTATTTCAACTCCAAGGGCTTCTTCAGCATCATCCTCTTCGCCATGGTTGATGCTGACTACAAGTTCATGTACATCAATGCTTCAGGCAACAGGTCAGCTTCAGATGCCCAGGTATACAATGCAAGTGACCTCAAGGGTAGGCTGGAACACAACCTCATCGTGGGCTTCCCAGATCCAGAACCCCTGCCCAATGACATGCAAGATGTGCCCTACTTCATTGTGGGGGATGATGCCTTCTCCCTCACAACCTACCTCATGAAGCCCTACACCTCCAAATACCTCACCCGTGAAGAGAGGATCTTCAACTACAGGCTGTCCAGGGCAAGGCGGGTGGTGGAGAACGCCTTTGGCATCCTGGCCAACAGGTTCCAGGTACTTCTCACCACCATGCAGCATTGCCCAGAGACCGTGAGGAGGATTGTGGAAGCTTGCTGCATCCTGCACAATCTCATGCGCACCCGCTACCCAGTGTTGCAGAACAAGCTCGTGGACCACCAACAAGGCAATGGGGACATGGAGCCTGGTGAATGGAGGCAAGGGCGAAACCTGATAGACACTCAAGATGTGCAAGGCCCCAACAGAGCCTCATGTGAAGGGAAGAAGCAGCGCAACCTCCTGAAACACTGGTGCAACTCCCCAGCTGGAGCGGTGGAGTGGCAAGACAGGATGATAGATGATTAATGGATGCTTCCTTGAGGCTGTCTCATCACACGGATGAGATTGGGCCATGTATGTTGGGTGGGCCTATAATGAACAGGGCATTTAATAAAGAGTTGTGTTTATGTTGACATGTTTGGATGATTGATTACATTATTATTGATAAAAAGGGCCATAGGTGTGGCACCTGGGAGGGTGGACCATACAATCCCACTATGCGTGCACTGGAGGTTTATCTATCCCACAGCTATTACCCATCCCAAAGATATCCCTGCCCATCCCAAAGGTATCCCTGCCCATCCCACTGCTATCTTAACCCATCCCACAAGCATGCAAAGGCTTAAACCATTTCTAAAAGTTTCCACCAAGACTTTATTAAAAAAAAGAAATGAAGCAAGTGTATGAATCAAAAATAGACTTTATTAACAAGAAGCTTTAAAACAAAAATGAGTCTCTGGCACTCCTCTTGGTCGCTCAGTCTCATGGTCCAGGTGCTGTGGAGGTGGCTGGTGCTGGAGTGCTTGTCATCAGCTCCTCCAGCAGCAGAAGCAGCAGAAGCCCCAGCCCCAGAAGAGCGAGCCCGTGCTGCAGAAGCCCCAGCAGAACCAGAGTGAGGGCCAGGGGGCGGGATGGTAGCTCTGTCCCTCTTGCCAGGGCTGGCAGCAGATGGCTGAGGCTTGCTGTGTTTCCACATGGTTGTGGGGTTGCTGGCTGGCAGGGAGGCTGGCAGGAACCAAGGCTGGCAGGAAGGCTGGCAGGGAGGCAGGCACCAAGGCTGGCAGGAAGGCTGGCAGGAAGGCTGGAAGGCAGGCAGGCAGGCAGGCACCAAAGCTGGCACCAAGGCTGGCAGGAAGGCTGGCAGGGAGGCAGGCACCAAGGCTGGCAGGAAGGCTTGCAGGCAGGCAGGCACCAAGGCTGGCAGGCAGGCATCAACCAAGGCTGGCAGGCAGGCACCAAGGCTGGCAGGCAGACAGACAGCAAGGCTGGCAGGGAGGCTGGCAGGGAGGCTGGCAGCAAGGCTTGCAGGCAGACATGCAGGCAGGACAGGCAAAGCAGTCAATCCGTCCGGCAGCAGGTCTTTCCTCTGAATGGTGACCTGCTTCCGAGCTGCTTCCGTTATATCCACGGGGCTGACGCAATGCATCCTCCCCGCATGCGCAATTAACTCTCAGCATCCGCTAGGCTTCTCCTGTGCATCCGCTAGGCTTCCATTGTGCATCCGCTTCATCCGTTCGGCGTCCACTCTGCATCCACTGTATCCATTCCGCGTCCGCTTTGCTGAGGTCCCCCAGAAGCCTAGCGGATGTGCCATCCGCTCCCATCCGCTTCCATCTGCTGGGCTTCCGTTCCGCATCCGCTTTCCATCCACCCTGCATCCTCCTCCCGTCCGTTTTATCCCCTCCGGTTATGCAAATTTTTGCCCCTTCTGAGAGCGGATAACAACGGATGGAACATTTTTCTCGTCCGTTTTGCCTCCGTTGGGCAGTGTGACAGGGCCTTTATGTGCCTTATGAGCCTAAGGGAGGACTGGAATCTGGCTCTGTCCACTGTTAATACAGTATATCACACTGGCTCTATAATAGGAAGATTGTTACAGAGATGCATGAGGGTTTCCTGAGAGATTAGGCAAACTTATAGGACGGTAAGGTTTAAGAACACATTGGAAACCTAAGTAAAATGAGAAATTTCCAGTTTTAAGGTTTTGAGGCAGACAAAAGTGCTTAGCAAGAAAAAACATCTAATGTTTCTTCTGTTTCTGACAGATTTTCAAATAAATAAATGCAGTCAAGATAAGTAATAACAGTGATAAAAAGCCATCAGGTTTATGAAGGCGACCTGATATATTATTTAGAGTAAAATGAGTAATTATTTCCTTTCTGGGCCAGAGCTGTGAGCTTCCATTCAGTGTAAAGAGCAAGTAGCTTTTAGTGAATCAGGTTGTTTCCTGGATAACAATTGGAGATATGAATTGAAGAAACATTCCAAGTTACACTAGCTATAGAAAATCTTCAAGTAACCCACATGTCTGCCAAACGCAATGACGGATGATGATCTCAGGAAATGGATACCACTTACAGTATAAGTGAAGTGATCTTTTAAAAGAAATGGATAACCACTACTTTTTCTTCATGAAGGACAGTAAACTGATAAAGCAGAGAAAACTTAATGCATAGATGAGACAATGGTTTAGGAAAAACATTAGCAAACATTTCATTTGCTAGGCACTGGAGAATACTTTGGGACAAATGTGATCTTTCCAAAGTGGATTGGCTCTAATTCACGAAAATGAAAGTTAGCCTGCTAGTACTGATCATTAAAGTGGTCAGTATTTGAACTACTTGAACTCTTGAGGAAATTTAAGATGAAATTGAGAATGTTTGGTCCAGAAAGAAGATCAAAATATTTTTAACTACCCCAGATAAAAATATAAAAAGGGAATATAATATAATATATATTAGGGATGAACTCTTTTAATACCAACAAAAGGAAATATATTGTGCATGACATTATGGTTATAATCACAATAAATTATCTAATCAAGGTGAAACTATAGGAATAATTGAAAACAGGTTAGATTAGACTTAAGTTTTAAAATCTATACAGCCATGAACACTTTTGGCCAGCTATTAGAAAGTGGCTACCAGTTTGGCTAATGTATAAAGAAAATAAGAACAGAGAGAGAAACTCTTGATAACAGTCATTGGAAATAAACAATAATTTGATGTTTCCCTCTTTTTCAAAAAAGTAGTTCACACCAAAGCCTTGGCTGAAAATATGCTTTTTCCTTCACACAAATCCATGCTGAAAATGGCACATGTATTTTAGAATGTGCCAGGTCAGATATATTCTTCCTCATAACTGCCATCGCCACAAACAATGGAGCCATTCCTTGTGGTACACTTTTTGTGCATATAAAATATAACAGCTAAACATATGTTGAGATCACCAGTACATTGAGGAAGTATGCTGCATATTTTGCTCCATCTATTGTTCTACCACTTGATAGAAAATTATTTTCAAAGAATGGGGAGGGGAATGAAGACAATAGAGCTCCTATACTAATTTCCTTTACTAAATGGTCCCCTTATATAGGGAGCATTTTGCTTTTTAGAGAATCATCTTTTTAATACCTTATGGTCTCCTTGCTTTGATTACATTAAATCATAGTAGAAGACATTGTAACCCACTTTTGTCGTGGACTTTGTAGCTAAAGGAAGAAGTACAAACTGGAAAAGTCCTCCAGAGTTGTTTAACAGGAAATAAATAGGGAAAAGAAAAAGGAAGGAAGGAAGGAAGGAAGGAAGGAAAGAAGGAAGGAAGGAAGGAAGGAAAAAGATCATCACTTCTCTGCCAACCCTCATTTACGAAATAAATTATTATCTAAAACAACCAGAAAATGAGATTAAAAGACAGCAGGTTTCTTTGCAGGGAAACATAAGTTTGGGGAGAATGGAGAACAGATTTTGGATAGGGCTGAATTCAAATACGGATTGAATTGAATAACCTTATTAGCCTTTAATGAGAATAGGTATCAGCATAAACATTGTAAAATGGAAACAATAACATTAAAACCAAACTCCGCTTAGAAAGTGTAAAGACAACAATTATGTGATTTTAAAAGATTATTCATTTTCACTTAGATGCTCAGTTATTGGGCATGTGGATGATCATGTGGTGGATGATCATGTGGTGGATGATCATGTGGATAATCATGTGGTGTGACTGCTAAGTTTTTTAGGGACAGTTCTTGCTATGTTTTCTCCCTGCAACTCCACCCCCCATAGTAACCTGGGATTGGGGGAGTGTTATCATTAAGAACCTTTTTCTCTGGAATTGCTGTCAGTTCATGGAACAAAGAGGTTAATATATGGATTGTGGGTTTTGTGTGCTCATTGGTAATTCTGTTGAAATATGGAAACTGTGCCATAACTGCCATTAGAAACACAACAATTTGGAGGCAAGCTGAAGGTATTAGAATGGCCATAGGTATTTTGTCCCTCCATGCATAGATACATGAAACACTATTGTGGGAAAATGAGTTAAAAGACAGCCGTCAAGTAAGAAAATGCTTTTCACTGATTTTAGCCAAGAAGAATAAGTAGAATCTATAAACCTTTACATTTTGTACATATATTCTGTACATAGTATTTTTTTGAAAAAACAGCTATCAGGAGAAATATAGGATAGATAAATAAAGATCCAAGAAAAATACTTGTGACATGCTGAAATGTAAATGATATGGCTTTATTAAATGTTTCCCACATACGATTATTGATATTCTCACAGATGGTAATAATTAATTTAATAAAGATTTGACATGTATTTTGGGACAAGAAAAAAATTCTTGTAATATGTATAAACTTTGACAATAATAGAGATAATACAGTTACTGTAGCTTGGCATGTGTATCACTGCCAATTAATATGCACATTTAATTTTCATACTGAAACAGATGCCAAATGCTTCTAAATCAGTTATGTAATTCATGGGAAAGTAAACATTACACTAGTTACAATTTACTGTTTTTAAAAAGCGATTTTAAGTTTGGTTTCCTTAAAGTTGTTCGAAATTATTTCCTAAATTGGAATGTTACACAAGTGAATTTGGCCTTGTTTGAACCAACACTTTGTAGCTGTGTTATTTTCAGAATTGCCAGATTTGGACTGCAAAACTCAGAATGATCCTGAACCTAACCTCTAACTTATCTGAATTTCTGTAGCTGAGTTTTGTTAATCTGCTTATTTGGTTCTTTGAGTAGCACCTATCAGGACTAAACATATAATATGCATACAGATAATCTTGAATTTAATCCACTGTATTTCCTGATAGGAGCAAGAAACGTCTGTCTGAAATCCTTATCATTTTCTGCTATTCATTACAGAATGTTCTAACTCTGTATTGTAGTGTCTTTGGCTTCTGTGTTTCTTCCTATCAATATAGACTGAGTGGCAGTTTTTGGAAAGAAATAGCAAGAGACAATTATTTTTCTCCCAGTCGAACTATATATTATCCCCAGTATGTATCTCTACCTTTATCTGCCCTTCTCCTTTCATGGAAGGAAGGGTAGCAAAGAGAAAAACTCTGACTGAATTCTTTAGAAGACAGTGAATGAAATTCACTGTCCCCATGCAATTAGTGTTAGTATGGACTACATTTTGACAAGCTATTCAAAGTAGCATCTTGCTTGATTTGTAGGATTAAACTTTATGTAACCTCAACTTGGTTTACACTAAGGTTTTCTCTAAGCATGTCTTCAATGTGATTATTTTGCTTCAGAATCTCTTTTGACATTTGTTTTAAAACTTTTGAGATGCTTTTCTCCAAGTCTAATGGAATAGTATTACTGAAATATTCAAGCTACAAGATATCATCTTTAGATTGTAAGAAAATTTCCCAGGGACTGATGGGAAATGGAATTCCTGGCTCTGCTATCTTGCATCAATGTGAATAATGGAAAAGGAAAAATAAATTCAGATTATGTCCCTTATGCTACATTAATTATTGCAAATAATTATTTTCTAGAGGAGAAGTAGTTTATGGATGATCTCCTATCTTATAATTACTGCTAGTGGTTGATCAAGGTTCAGTGATTACTTGATCAGATTTTTTTTTGTTTTATTTTGCTGAATTAAAATGATTTCTCTGTGTTAGCTTTTAAATAGTTATACAGTTTTATTCAAATTTAAAATCTGCTGGTCATTTAACTGCTTTTTCATCCATAATTGCGAAGACATCAGACATCATTTTGACAGCTGTGTTAATTAATTAGTTAATTAACAATTAACAATTAACAATTAATTAATTGGTTAATTGCAGTGTTAAAACTGGTTTGATCTACTAGGACTTTTCTGATAGATATATTAAAAATGATCACAAACTAGCTAAAAGTAATCTTTTCTTACTCCTTTTTACCAACCAAAGTCAACAAACTCAAAAGTTCTGAAATAGAAAAACTGAAATGCATGGAGGACTGTTTGTTTTTGGAGTGTTTGGAGGTTTTGTTATGGTTTGATAGTTTTTGATACTTTTAAATTTGTTTACTGTTGTTTTGTGAACCATCAGGTTCATGGCATGTAGGAGGGATGGGTCTTTTAAATAATTAAGCAAGTAATTTAAACAATTAAATAATTTATGATAAATGCATGATGGCAGAAATGGCAACAAAAAAAAATTGCAGCAATTCAGTTCACTGGATTTTGGTTAATTATGGAATCCCTGCTCTTCCCCCATATTCCGTTAAACAGTAGGTGGAGCACTGTCTGGTACACACCACATGAAACTTTATACCCACAAACACCAGACTAGATATTTTAGTACAAAGCTGATTTCTCTGTTGAAGAAAGAGATTCTGGTTGTCACATGTATGGGAAAACCAGTGATGACGATTGTCTACATTCAGTTTTGAGAAACACTAATATTTTATCCTTATCCTTATCCCCATCCTCAACCTTAACCTTACATTATTCTTATTATTCATATAAGTTGATTTTATCTAAATCTATGCTTACTTCATTTAAATCAGGAGGAGTGAGTTGCTAATAAATCTTTCTAGAATTTCAAGTTTATATAGAGAACATAGCTGAGTTTGAGTCTTTTTGGATAGCATAGAAACCAGCTTAGGCATAATAATGAATATATCCTCTTTTATTTTTTCCTTCCATAAACCTTCCACAGAAACCAGAAAACAATACTTCAATAATTTAGTCTCCATTTCCAGGTTGGTTAAATGGAAGAAAAAAGGAGGAAGGGGCTAGAAAAAATGAAAACATTTTAAATAGATCTGGAAATCAGCCAGTAGCAGAAATGACCTCTGCAGGATGGTAAAATATGTCAAGATAATTTTCCTGATCAAAGTCTGATTCTTTTTTACTTATGTATTGCATGCAACACATATCCAGGGGAAAAAAAAAAACCATGGTTCAGTTGCTTGGATATGAACACACAGACATACAGACATACACACACCACGGATAACTCTGAGTTCTGGTAGTGATCAGAAGACCAGCTATAAAAAGAACATGAAAAGAAAGCAAAAATAATAGGAAAATAGGAGAAAATAAGAGAAAATAAGAGACCTAGGGGAAAAGGATAAATGAATCAGGAAGAAACTTTACAACACTACAACAGGGGTTCCAATATAGAATAAATACCAGACATTAAATCCCAGTGTCCTTCAGCTTCAGCTTGTATCCTGCTCCTGATAAATCAAATTTGTATTTGGAGAAAGTGATTTACTTCTAATTCCCTTTTACACATACGCAAGTAAACACACAAAAGTGCTGCCATTTGTTGGCCATACCAAGAGCTTCTTTGGAGCAGACCCGAAACTCTTATCTAACATTGCCCCAGAGACATATTGTGAAACTTTATATGTCTGTGTTTAGCTTCTTTTCATTTTGGACTTTATCTTTTATTTCATTTTTTTTAAAGTATATTTCAATATTAATTCTGTTTTTAAAGTAAGCTCAACTGTTTTTCTCTGAATTAATTTTCATGTTTTATTCCTCCTGTGTTTAAATGTATTCAGTGCTGTGTTTAAATTGCTACATTTAAATTGTTTTTATATTTACAGTGAATGTTTAATTCAACTTAGTTGGAGCAAAAGAAGTTTGGTTAACTGAGCTCTAAACCAATAATGACTGCATGCCTTAAAGGGATACATGATTTTCATATCTCAGAACAAAAATAATCTTTTGTTTTTCCACTGGCAGATCCTGAATTCATTCACACAAGGTCCTGACTCAGGTTAAGAGTTCAAGAAGATTTCTAAGGCAATCTGAACATGAACGTTCCAAAATTAAAAAGAAATGTCTTATAGTTCTGTTAAAATTAACAAGAAAGGTAGCAAGAAAATAAAAATAAATAAATAAATGGTTTGCAGGAATCAGATCAGGACAATGACCAGCAAGATTCTCTAAGAATTATAGCTTTTCTTAAATTAGCATTATATAAAACAATAATAATCCTATAGTGTAAAAATATGAAGAAGTATTTGAGGTGATATAGTCTGTCTCATAAAATCATCAGAAATTGTGATAAAATGTATAAAATGTACTGTACATTAAACAAATTTGCCACCAAAATGGCCAGTGTAAATCCAATAGTTTTTGTCTGATGCATCACATTTTAAAAGAAGCCATGTATCTTGCCTCAGCATTTTACAAAAAAAAATTCTGTTCTAATATTATATTTCATTTGCATTGAAATAATCAGTGTAACATCTCAGTGAAACTTATGCCTTCCTTAATGCAAGATAGGATATTCTAGCATAGTAAGCTATTTATGGGTGAATGCATTTAGACCAGAATTGGCATAATAATAATTAAATATAGATGGATAGATAGATAAATAGATAGATAGACAGATAGATAGATAGATAGATAGATAGATAGATGATTGATTGATTGATTGATAGATAGATAGATAGATGGATGGATGGATGGATGGATGCATGCATGCATGCATGCATGCATGGATGCATGGATGCATGGATGCATGGATGCATGGATGCATGGATGCATGGATGCATGGATGCATGGATG
>BLBF01000002.1:69901379-69929365 GCA_015471245.1 Laticauda colubrina | reverse complement strand
ATGGATGCATGGATGCATGGATGCATGGATGCATGGATGCATGGATGGATGGACGGATGGACGGATGGATGGATGGATAGATAGATGGATAGAGGGATAGATGGATATATATAATATATATATATATACACATACATGTTATATCCATAAACAAATCACAACCACCAGTTTTTTTAGCTGGTGTAGTTTTCATACACATAGAATAGAATATAATTATTTATTGGCCAAGTGTAATTAGACACACAAGGAATTTGTCTTGGTGCAAATGCTCTCAGTGTACATAAAAGAAAAGTTATATCAAGTTCTTCCTCAAAATTTAGATGTCATAATGTATGATTGCAGTATATGTGTACAGGGTAGCATTTTGTAATTGACCAGTGGAACTCTTATCAATACCAGATTTTCTAAGTAGCATCCAAGATTTTTTAGTATGATACCCAGTATGCTGCTAACCACTGAGATGACCACAGCTGGTTTATGCTATAATCTTTCAACTTCAATTTTCAAATTTTGATACTTTGTGATCTTCTCCAATTCTTTGTCTTCAACTTTACTATCTCTTCGTATTGCAGAATCAATTATCCACTTTCTTCTTTTCAACCAGAATTAAATCTGGTATTTTGAGCCAAGAGTTTGATTGTATTCACAAATCCCACAATATTTCAACCTCATCACTTTTGACTACTTTTTCAATTTTCTGTTACCAACAATTTTCCATTACTGGCACAAGATAATATTTAGAGATGTTCCAGTGAATTATTTTTGCAGCTCACCAAGCAACAACCTCTGGCTAGATGCCAAATGGTATCAAGAAAGGTTCTCAGTTGCTTCTAATGGTTAAGCATCTGAGGGCTTGTCTCCTGAGGAAAAACTATAGGTTATTTGTATTACTCCTATTACAAGATTCCTAGGAGCACTAATAATACCACTCCATCTAGTCAGATTTCCATGCTGCACAAATCCATTTATTTACTATTTATATTTTACTATTGCTTTATTTAAAACAAATCAATGTGATTTCATTTCTTTTCGTATGACTGTTTTGTTTTAATATTTCTTGAATGCGTCACAATTTATCATTTCAGTTATATTGTGAAAGGGCTTTACCAGTTGTTCCACAGTTGTTGTTTTTTTTTGGTTATTGAGCTGGTCAATGATTAAAATAGTCTCTCTGTCTCTTTCTTTCTCCAGGTTCTTCATTCTGAAAACCAATGACAGTTTACTAGTCTTGTTATTAAGACTTTCCTTTTCTCTCAAAGCCTTTCACACTTCAGAAAGAAATATACTGTGTGGTGGCTTAAATACTCCCACATATTCTGCAACATACACAAATTAGTTGGGGCACCATATTTTTGCTGCTGCTCCTACTCTTTTTGTGGCCACCAAGCAACAAATTACAATTTGCTTTTCACAGGGAAGTCACCAATGTTCTTGCTTATGCGTGCAATAATATCCCTACTATGATGATATTATAGCTGAAGTTCTGGTCAAGTAAACCTGTAAACATACTTTTTTTCCTCAGCATTTTTCCGTAAGTGCAGAGTCTGCTTTATTTGGATCAACTCAGTTACATCTATCACAATAAAAAAAAAAATGCACAACTTTTTTGTCATCAGAGATTGAGAGAAACTGTGGCCCAAAGTCACCCAGCAGTTTTCATATCTAAGGCAGGACTAGAACTCACAGTTTCCTAGTTTCTAGCCTGGTGCCTTAACCACTAACTTAACTGGCTCTCACATATCCATATCCATAATAGATAATACAAAATATATCATTGTATACAATAAAAAGAAGAAATATTGTGGCCATCCTGGAACAATTTAACTATTATTTGGAATTAATTGATTTGAACCAGAGCAAATCACAATGAAATCTGAAATTGAATAAAAATAAAATATGCCATAAAACATTATCAAGGTCTCAAAAGACATCCACCACATTTAGATTATTTTGCATAAGCAATATCTTATTTTAAAATTAAGATCACATTCTGTAAAATGTAGAATATTCTTCACCATGACAAAACATATACAAATTTATTTGACTTTTCTATTTATGGGCATGGTATATCTGTAGCTCAATAATGATATTGATATAAACATTTTGATAACATTTTGATAAGAAATGTTGTGGCTTATACCTCTTCTTTAACAGTAATTGCCTATAGAAAGCTGCCTCAATGTAAGTATTTTTTGTAGCATAAGACACATGTGACAGAAATTTGGGTTCCTTTTAAGAATTCAGCTTTGCAAAATCTAATATTTTGTGATATAATGATCCAGAGTTTTCAGAATAATATAACAGATCAGAGTACATATGCTTTCCAAATTTGTTGTTTCCTGAATATTTAAAATAAAAAATTCATAAATTAGCATTTAGAATAAACATTATTTCAAAATATGCAGATTTTTTCGGTTTCAGAATATGGGAAACTGATTGGATTTCAGTATGATTTTAGAATGTAAAGATAGAAAAAATAATGGAAGCAGAGAGAGCTCTTTTGTAGTTGAGGTGTTACAGGGAAAATGATAAATTGCAGACACTCACCTGTTTCAGATACAGGGAAGTGATTTCACCAAAAACATGCCTCTTACTAACACAGGCCTGGAGAAACAATTGAAATCCCAGCAAAGAAGGATATTCAGGAGAGAAAGTCTCTCAGCCAAGTTTATTGTGGCCTTACCCATTCACAATGGTAGTGATTACAATGCCAGCTACAAGAAGTAACTTAGGTCAATGTCACATACTTAGGCAAACTTCAACCAGTTAGACAGTTTGATCCCATTTTAAAAGGGTTTACAATCACCTGATTTTATTTTTACAATTCTACTGCAGAATGTAAGAAAGAAGTTCCATAAATCTCTAAATAAACTATAGCCTGAAAAGAACAACACAAAACATAATTTAAAAATGTGCAATTTTCCTAATGTAGGTA
This sequence comes from Laticauda colubrina, assembly GCA_015471245.1. Classification (NCBI taxonomy): domain Eukaryota; kingdom Metazoa; phylum Chordata; class Lepidosauria; order Squamata; family Elapidae; genus Laticauda; species Laticauda colubrina. Next base: position 69,926,430 of record BLBF01000002.1, on the reverse strand, counting down.
AACCCATCATGGCATTATATTTTTAAACATTTCAATCATCTTTTGTCCTGTAACACAGACCTTTTACTTTGTTTTCCAACAATTTATCTTAATATTATTTTGTACTTCTTTTTGCAAAAGTGCTCAGAATATTGAACATATTCTTTATATTAGCTTAATTGTTTTTACTGTCAGATAAACTCCATTGCCAAATGTTGCTGTGCTGATGATGAATGTATTTTTTTCTTTTTATGGCTAGGAGGAAAGAACTATAAATTCAATTGTTTATAGGTAAATATAATACATTGTAGGAAAATATTAAAGATATTTTAAGCTGCTTCAGTTGCCTATGGAATTACAAGTGAAACTCGAAAAATTAGAATATCATGCAAAAATTCATTTATTTCAGTAATGTAACTTAAAAGGTGAAGCGAATATATAAAATAGACTCATTACATGCAAAACAAGATAGTTCAAGCTGTGATTTGTCATAATTGAGATGATTATGGCTTAAAGCTCATGAAAACCCCAAATCCACAATCTCAGAAAATTAGAATATTACATGCAATCAATAAAACAAGGATTGTCCATAGAACAATATCGGACCTCTGAAAAGTATAAGCATGCATATGTACTCAGTACTTGGTTTGGGCCCCTTTTGCAGCAATTACTGCCTCAATGCAGCATGGCATGAAAGCTATCAGCCTGTGGCACTGCTGACGTGTTATGGAAGACCAGGATGCTTCAATAGCGGCCTTCAGCTCTTCTGCAATGTCCAGTCTCATGTCTCTCATTTTTGTCTTGGCAATGCCCCATAGATTCTCTATGGGGTCAGGTCAGGCGAGTTTGCTGGCTTATCAAGCACAGTAATCCCATGGTCATTGAACCAGGTTTTGGTGCTTTTGGCAGTGTGGGCAGGTGCCAAGTCCTGCTGGAAAATGAAGTCAGCATCCCCATAAAGCTTGTCTGCAGAAGGAAGCATGAAGTGCTCCAAAATCTCCTGGTAGATGGCTGTGTTGACCCTGGACTTAATGAAGCACAGTGGACCAACACTAGCAGATGACATGGCTCCCCAAATCAACACAGTCTGTGGAAACTTCATACTGGACTTCAAGCATCTTGCAGTGTGTGCCTCTCCATTCTTCCTCCAGACTCTGGGTCCTTAGTTTCCAAATGAGATGCAAAAGTTGCTCTCATCAGAAAAGAAGACTTTGGACCACTGAGCAACAGACCAATTCTTTTTTTCTTTAGCCCAAGTAAGATGCTTCTGACGTTGTTTGTTGTCCAGGAGTGGCTTGACAAGAGGAATATGACATTTGAAGCCCATGTCCAGGATGTGGTTCTGTGTGTGGTGGCTGTTGATGCACTGACTCCCACCTCAGTCCACTCCTTGTGAAAGTCCCCAATACTTTTTGAATGGCCTTTTCCTGACAATCCTCTCCAGGCTGCGGTCATCCCTGCTGCTTGTGCACCTTTTTCTTCCACACTTTTCCCCTCCACATAACTTTCTCTTAATGTGCTTTGATACAGCACTTTGGGAACATCCAACTTCATTTGCAATTACCTTTTGAGGCTTTCCCTCCTTACGGAGCGTATCAGTGATGGTTTTCTGCACAACTGTCAGGTCAGCAGTCTTTCCCATGATTGTGATTCCTACTGAACCAGACTGAAAAACTCAGAAACCCTTTGCAGGTGTTATGGCTTAATTAGCTGATTAGGGTGGGACACTTTAAACCTAGAATATTGAACCTTTTCACAATATTCTAATTTTCTGAGATTGTGGATTTGGGGTTTTCATGAGCTGTAAACCATAATCATCTCAATTATGACAAATCACGGCTTGAACTATCTTGCTTTGCATGTAATGAGTCTATCTCATATATTAGTTTCACCTTTTACGTTGCATTACTGAAATAAATGAACTTTTGCATGATATTCTAATTTTTTGAGTTTCACCTGTATATACTGCCTCAAAGAAGGTCCAAGGAAGAGAAATGCCATACTTTAGACAGACATACTACTCCTAAATTTGTTTTCCCCTACATTGGTTTTTATTCATCATTTGTAACATATTCTTGAAATGAAAGATCTTCACAGTAGTTGAGATTATTGATCTCTGGTTGTTTGTGAGGATATTTGTTTCATTTTCTTTTATGTCAAGAAGAGTGGTTGGTGTGATATGGCTGAGATATGCTTAAAGTTCCAAAAGCTGGCCACAGAGCTGTTGTGATTAGGAATACACAGCTATACTTATCAAGGTTTTCTTTTAAAAATATCTCTGGCATGCTGTCAAGAGCTGGTTTCTAAAAATTGACATATGCTTGTCATCATAACAAGTCTTTCTGATTAAAGCAAGCTGGGGTGATATATGGTGTTCCCCTAAATAAAAATATAAGTACTTAGTTCCAGACAGAGGGTAAATTAATCAAAATGTCAGATGCAAGTGGCAAATGAGAAATATGTTTCACACTGTATATCTGCTGCAGTATATGCTCATTTTGTTATCTGATTGTTGTTTCTGGCCAGAGATTGTTGCAAAGAAAGGATTATTTGTGGCTGTATTTGGATCAGGAAATTCTTTATTCTCCTTTCTAGAGACCATGAACCAGTAAAAAAAAATGTGTACATTAAACACACATATTTCCTGGGTGCTGGGAATTACTGTTGGTATTGAATACTTTGATAAATAAGAAAATATTAGTAAGATTCTAAAATGCTCAGGACCACATGATTTACAAATATTCTTTTAAATCTCCATATTTAATTTGTTTAGAGAAGGTTTTGGAATAAACCCAATTTAGGATAGGTTTTGGCCTTGAGCCTTCCTTGCCTGCATATTGTTTGAAGATACTTTGACCTAAATGAAAGGCTTATTATACTCTTCTTTTTCTGAAAAAAAAAATTGGGGCAATAAGTAATTGGTAGATCTGCATGTCAAGATGCAAGGAAGGACAGTAAGAATCAGTCATTGGAATCAAAACACCATAGTATTTTTATTTATTTATTTTTTTATTTATTTTGATTTGTCAATCACTTACAAGATAATAGGTATAAGTATATGCACAGTTATGAATACATGAAATGGGTACATATAAGAAAATAAAAGAAATAATAGAATAGGGACGGCAGGCACATTGGTGCACTTATGCACGCCCCCTACAGACCTCTTAGGAAAGGGGTGAGGTCAATAGTAGACAGTCTAAGGTTAAAGTTTTTGGGGTTTGGGGAAGAAACCACAGAGTCAGGTAGAGTATTCCAGACCTTGACCACTCTGTTGCTGAAGTCGTATTTCCTGCAATCAAGTTTGGTGCAGCTAACCTTGAGTTAATCTATTGTGTGCTCTTGTGTTGTTATGGTTGAAGCTGAAGTATTCATTGACAGGTAAGTCATTGCAATGTATGATTTTATATACTATACTTAGACCGAAGATGGTGTAATTCAAGGTTTTCTAGGTCTAGAATTTCAAGTCTGATGGCATAAGGTATTCTACAATGAGTAGAGGAGTGGAGAACTCTTCTTGTGAAATATTTCTGGACTTTCTCAACTGTGCTAATATCAGATATGGAATGTGGGTTCCAGACTGATGAGCTGTATTCAAGTATTGGTCTAACAAATGTTTTGTATGTTCTAGTTAGTAGTGTTCTCTAGTTACCAGAGAAAAAGCTACGTAGGATTATGTTAACAACTCTTAATGCCTTTTTGGCTGTGTAGTTACAGTGGGATCTCGCATTTAGATCATTAGAGATGAGTATTCCAAGATCTTTTACAGAGCTTGGATCATCAGCAAGGTCTTGACTATTCAGCTTGTATTTTATTTTCTGATTTTTTTTTGCCAATATGTAAAACAGAGCATTTATTTGTTGAGATTTGAAGGTACCATTTGTTTGACCATTCTAATACATAGTCAAGTATTGTCTGTGATTTTTAATAGCTTTACATCATCAGCAAAGATGCTCTTAATATGATCACAGAGGTCATTTATGCAGAATACGAAGTGAGTTGGTCCTAGAACACTGCCTGTACCACTATTGACAGGTACAGAATTTGATAGGAGACTCCCAATTTTGACCATTTGTTGTCTGTTTGACAGGAATGCTTCTATCCAGTTATGCAGGTATCCAGAGATACCATAAGATTTCAGTTTCAGGAGTAGTTTGTCCTGTACCACTGAATCAAAGGCTTTAAAGAAGTCTGTGTAGATTGCGTCTATTACTTTGCCCTGATCGAGTTGTGTAGTCCACATGTTTTTGCAGTGTAAGAGTTGCAGATTACAGGATAGTTTTTTTTCTGAAACCAAATTGTTTATTAGAGAGTAGGTTGTTTGGCTCTAAATGGAGGATAATGGATTGGTTAATAATTGATTCCATGACTTTACATGTGATACAGCATAAGGAGATTGTTCTGTAATTTTCAACTAAACTGGGGTCTCCCTTTTTTAAGATGGGAATGACTGTGCCTTGTGACCATAGTTTTGGCAAGGAGCTGGTCCTAAAAGATTTTTCAAAGATTATGCTTAGAGGTTTTGCTGTGGCAGTGGATAGCTTTTTTAAGAAGTAAGCACATATTCCATCCAGTCCAATAGATAAAGGTGATTTTAGATTGCGTAGTGCTTTTTCAACATTGTCTTCTGTAAAATCGATATGTATTAGATCATTGTAGTTTTTTTTACTTAAATTGCACTGTTATTTTCTAATCTAACCCTGTACTTACAAGACTTTATAGTAAACTAAAATTTAGTTTAAGACAAAGAGGGTGATAATAGAAATGTCAATATGGAGGCAGGGAAAGGAGAAGAAATGGAAGCAGTCATATTGTTTTTGACCAATGTTTACTCATTAAAAGACATATTTTTAATGGAATATTTAGATAAGCTTCATCATTTACTACCTTGCCTTGGAATATCAGCAGTAATATTTCTTAATAATGGAAAATAACTGTTTTACTTGTATCTTGTATGGAAAGATGCATTATGCATACAGTGATATTATTTCATGAAAACAATGAACATAAGTTCTATTTATTTCCTTTCATTTTATAGGTCCCTGAAATGTCAAGATTTGCTCCACAGGGAAGAAATCATTTGGGAAGGCAAGAAGGCTGCTGTGAAAATGCATGCCCATCACCAAAATAATTTCTAGTGCAATTTTCCCATTCCCAGATATCTCCCAAGGCTTCATAGAGCATTGTTTTGAGAAGATTAATTAATCCCAAGCACAGGGAAATTAGTCAGTCTCCAGTTTTCTTCTCACACTAATGAGATGGCATATTTTGAGATGACTATTCACCCAGAAATAAGCAGTTGCAGAACAACTGCCAGAAATGTAAATGCTAAGAAGCATGATGGGACAAAGGCAGGCAAAATGTCCTTTTTTAACCTCGGGAATTTGGGGATTTATATCTTAGGAAGAAAGTCTAGCAGGAAATTCGAAACACCTCATATGAACAAATCACAGTGAAAGCATTTCAAAGACTATGTGTTATAGAATAGCTACATCTCTACTTTAAAGCATTAGTTTTCTTATCTAATTAACTTTCAGCACTATGCTCTCACTAACCGTTTTCCTCTGCCAGCATTCAGACAATAAACTGTGTACTGTGGAATTTGTAAAGTCTTACATTTTAAGGCGTATACTCCTGTCTTACTATATGTGCATTATTATGTAAAATTGTGTTAATTTCCCACTAGTTTGTATTCAAAATGCCTCAGAAATCCAAAAGAAAAGAAAAAAAAAATCCTGGATTGTACATTTTTCACTTTTTAAGACAAAACAATCCCTTTATTAACATACTAAGTTTTAGTTACAAAAGTATTGATTTTGCAACTAAAAATTAATATGTTAAAAATGGGGTTCTTTTCCCTTAGAAGTGAAAAAAAAGACTATAAAATCTGCTATGTAAAACATACACATAAACGCTCTGAGGGAGAGGCAGAAGAGAGGGAGAGGGAGACAATTACTGTATTTTTCTGTGTATAAGATGCCTCCAGGTATAGGACGCTCCTCAAGTTTCTTACCTAAAATTCAGAAATCTGGAATACTACCGTGATTAAGTGCCAGTAGATGCCGACCTTCCCTTCTGTGGGCCTGGGCAACTTCTGGAGAGAGATGGGCCCATTTCAGTGCTTGACACCCAGAAGCCTTTGCTTGGTCCAAGCATTTCTTTGCTAAACTGAGGAGAAGCAGGGATAAGAAAGAGGGAAAAGTGGCCTCCTCCTTCCCTCATGCCAGCTGCTCCATTTCACATTTCTCCATTGCAGTACAGCACCCAGGATTCAGTTTAATAACGGGGGGTGGGTGGGCGGGGAATAATTTAATAATCAGTTGGCCCAGGGTGAGACTGGGCATCTCAGGAGACTTGACCACCATGTGTGATGAAGCTGGAGGATGGCGATGGGCCACACCTTTTCTCGCCTCCCTATAAGACAACCCTTCATTTTCAAGTAAATATTTTTTAAGAAAAAATGTCTTATACACAGCAAAATACAGTATGTCTAGACTTAGCATATTTATTGAAATCAATGGAATTTATTTGACTGTGAAACTTCATGGCTTCAGAAGCATTTGTCTGACATTACTAGGATTCATGCGATCTCTTCTAATTTGCCAGATCATAAGAACGAAAATAATTTAGGAGTCTTCTATCAGTTAGTGGGTTGCAAAAGCCTATTCCAATCATCTTTCTTTTTATATGTCAAACACTGCTTTGCTTTGCTACTAATCCAACAACATCTTTGAATCATCAGATTCAACTAGTAGTACTAAATCATGCTCACATATAAATGCATTTAGCTGCATCGAGAGGAATGAGCTGAATCAGGTCCATTTATCTAAAACAATAGTAAATGGAAATGAAATACTGATATTTTGGAGTAATCTGATCACTGTTTCTAAATAATAAGCTTTTTTTCCTGGCTTACTGTTTAAACTCAACTACACTATTGATAAGGTGAAAGCTTTGAGACTGAAAACACCATTTAGTTATTTTTTTTCTTACAATATTTTATAGCTGTTCACACACTTGATCATCTCTAAAAGAGATAAAATAAAACAAAACAATATTTTCTTAATTGAAATAATATGTCTTTTGCGCTTGGCTCCAGTTTATTAAACTACAGACCATAAAATAAAATAGATCCTTTAGGTAGAACAAATGGGGATAAATTTGTTTATTGTGTATTCTAATAAAAACATTGTTGAAAAAGAAAGAAGGAAGGGAGGGAGGGAGGGAGGAAGGAAGCAAAGAAGGAAAACACATATATTCAAAATAGCAACTTGCTTTTCAAATCATTTGGTTATTGGAGAAGGAGTTGCACTCTGCAATCAGACACACAAAAGTACTCCTGAAAAAAAATAAAACTGAAAGAATAACTTATTCTTATCTTGTTTGGGGAAAAAAGACACCACTGGTTTAGAAGTTTATCCTCAAAAGATATACTGTTTAATTTTGATTAATATACTTTGCAGTTGCTACAGGTAGTATAGTCTTAAATCACAGTTTATGGTTTTAGTATTTTATAGAAACTCAACTACCGTGTTTCTCAGAAAATATGGCTGGGCCTTATTTTCTTTTGACCCCAGAAAAAATGGCTAGGCTGTCTTTTCAGGGGTGACTTAATTTCTCTCCCCCCATATGCACTCTCACCTAGAGTGCCCTGGTTCAATTGCATTCCTTCAACAGCAGCATTTCAGCCACTTCTCGGGTGGGGGAGCCGCCTCCATATCTTTCACAGTTCCTGCTGGCGGTGGCATTTCTCTTGCCAGCAACCGTCTCCAACAACAGGGGCAGCAGTGATGGGATAGACCCCACTGCTGACAAGAAAAGCTTGCCCTCCTGCAGGGGCATCACTTTGCTTGATGGCAGCTGTGTTGACAACATCCTGCAAATCGGTGAGTCATTTGGGCTTTGTTGGGTGGAAGAAGCGGTGGGAGGATGATGTTATCCTTTCTCTCACCCCCATGCCTCACTTTGCTTCCTACCCAAAAGTTTCAGGTCACAATCTCATCCCCTATATGGTCGAGCTTTCTCCTCTTGTTCCAGCCACCTGAAACCCCCACTGGACCTTTTATCCCTCTTTAAGCTTTTTTTCTTCTCATTCCCTAAGAATATAGACTGGCCGGGCAGCTTCCTTCCCCCTCCCAGTAGTTTTAAAAAGGGTACTTTTTAAAAGGTAACCATCTATCCATTTTGCCCTTTGGCCAGAGAAAAACCTTGCAATCCAAACATTCAAGAAAGGAAATCATCCTACAGACCCTTAGCAACCCCTTAGAAATATGAATGAATGAATCAGCAGAAGAATTCTCTGGGAAGCCTTGGCAGGGAAAGAAGAAGGGAGGGAGGGAGAGAGGGAAGAGTGTTTTTGGAATTTGCCAGGAGAAATCCAGGAGGTGGATTTCCGTCCTATTTCTGTCCTTCAAGGAGATGAAGGTGGGGAGTACATTTAAGGGGGTGCTACCCTTCCTCCTCCTTTGGAGTGAATCCTTTGGGAGAATCCTCTGGAAATCTTGGCAAGGAAAGAAGGAGGAAGGGAGGGTAGCACTGCCAGTGGGAACTGTGGAAGCTATGGAGGTGGCTCCTCCACCCAAGAAGTGGTTGAAACATTGCTGGTGGAGGAATGCTCTCAAACCATTCCTCCACCTGCTGGAAGGGCCACTTCTCCACTACTACCATGCTGCAATGTCCAGCATGGCCTACGGCCTCTATGTCTTGCCCAATGGCAGCAGTCCAAATGCGGCATAAGCCATGGCCAGGGCAGAATGGAAATTGATGGGGGCAGAGGAAGTGGCAGTGGTATAAGGTGCCCCGCTGCCGCCGAGGCCAACATCCATGCCATTACTGCCCACCCTCTGACCTGGCCTGCAGCCAGCACTATATCTGGGTCTGCAGCACTTGGCAGGAGTAGGGAGTCCTCCATGCTCCGCCATGATCGGCTGTTAGGAGTGGCTGGTGGCAAGGCGTGGCTGCCCACAGGCCGCTCCTAAGGGCAAGTTTCTCCCCCTTCCCCCATTTTGCCTGTTTTAAATAGGCTTAAATTTTGGGGGAGGGGCTTAATTTCACCTCATGCCTAGAAATCATGCTGGGCCTTCCTATTGGGGTGGCATATTGTTGGAGAAACATGGTAATTGTGATTATTCAGGAAACCAGAGTTAGACAAACCTTGGCTCAGACCAATGTGAGAATCTAATCACTGTCTAGAATGACTGGAAGCAGCTTTACAGGTGTTAGAGTTAGACCAAAGCATTTGCTTGCTTATCTGTAAATGTCAGGGACTGAATAGGGAGCATATATCTCTGCCACTGAACTATGGCACTTAAATGTGATAGATTTAATCTATTGCCTTCATGTTATCTCACAATTCATTCAATCAGATGGAGCTAAATGCAACACAATTTAGAAATAACTCACATTGACTGCAATGAAATGAATATCCCTATATTCAGGGTTATTGTCTAATATGCATAATTAAGTGATTGCCAGAACGATTCAGTATTATTATCAGAATAATCCTATGCTGAGAAGTGATTTTCATCACTCAAAATATAATAGAAGAAAGAAGATTGATACACAGATATATAGATAGACAGATGGATGGACAGACAGACAGACTGGCATGGAAAGTTAGAAAAATAGTTAGAAACAAATATTACTATAGTGTAACTTTTGCTAATATAATTGCCTCTATAAAACATCAGCACCTAAACATAAATTCCTTTTCTCCCCATGTATGAAAGCTTATAAAATATTTAGATTGAACTGTTCATTTTTTTTCTCCATGGACTTTAATTTCCTATAAAATATGCACTAGATGCAAAGGCCTACTCCACTATTTTGTTTTATATTATATTTTTATTCCTGTCATTCTGTTTTCAGATAACAAATCATAGATACTTTTAAGATAACTTGTGATTAATTTAAGACACAAATTAGCTTCCTTCCAGTCTCACATGCTGGCAGCAATTTAGCATTATACAAAATAGCTTGGCATTATTCTGAAAAGCAAAATAAAAGTCTGTTTCCAAACAAGTGGGAAACTTCAAACTTCATTTTATGAAGTAAGTCCATGCAGAAAATAAATTCCTAGCAAATACTAAGAAATTGATATTTTATATTTACAGTACATGTATCAGATTCCTGAATTTTCACAGCTATTCCCCATCCATAGATGGAGAACGATCAAGTATCAGTAAAGGTATTCTTTTCTATCTGTCAACACTGAGCTTTATGTCAGATGCACTAGCTGCTAAACACCAGGAATGCCAGAAGTCTTCAACATTGACTTGTGGACAATGGGAAAAAACAACAAACTAGTTTGTAGTCACAGTTCCCAATTGTCAGTTTGATTCCTGGTCTATGATGACACATTTGTACATCCCACTCATCTCTTCGGGATTTATGGGCAGGACCTGCTGTTACAAGTAAACTTCTTCATTTCAGACCCTTATACATAGAAGTCCTTTAGTGGGATAATAATCAATTCTTGTGGTTAGAAAATGGCTTACAGAATGACTACAGCAACTTCAATTGAATTAAATGGAGGACAGCTGCAGACAGAATAAAAATTAAATGCTTTCTGTTGCCTATTTGTATTTCTCTGTAAACAGTTCCACAGACCATAATATCAGTTCAGTAGTAAAGTTCTAGTTCTAGATGAAGGGCTAACCATAACTGATATAGTTATGCCTTCATGCTGCTGAGAATCTTTGCTGCATATCTCTTAACACGTTGCCTTTTACTCATCAGTAATAACTATCATTAAGATAATGATATCTGCCCAATAACACACAAGATGTGCCCTACTTCATCATGGGGGATGATGCCTTCTCCCTCAGAACCTACCTCATGAAGCCCTACGCTTCCAGACTCCTCACCCGTGAGAGAGGATCTTCAACTACAGGCTGTCCAGGGCAAGGCGGGTGGTGGAGAACGTCTTTGGCAACCTGGACAACAGGTTCCAGGTACTTCTCACCACCATGCAGCATCGCCAAGAGACTGTGAGGAGGATCATGGAAGCTTGCTGCATCCTGCACAATCTCATGTGCACCTGCTACCCAGTGTTGCAGAACAGGTTCGTGGACCTCCAACAAGGCAATGGGGACATGGAGCCTGGTATATGGAGGCAAGGGTGAAACCTGATAGACACTGGGGATGTGCAAGGCCCCAACAGAGCCTCACGTGAAGGGAAGAAGCAGCGCAACCTGCTGAGACACTGGTGAAACTCCCAGCTGGAGTGGTGGAGTGGCAAGACAGGATGATAGATGATTAATGGATGCTTCTTTCAGCCTGTCTCACCACACTGATGAGATTGGGCCATGTATGTTGGGTGGGACTACAATGAACAGGGCATTTAATAAAGAGTTGTGTTTATGTTGACATGTGTGGATGAATGATTACATTATTATTGATAATAAAGGGGCATAGGTGTGGCCCCTGGGAGGGTGGACCATACAGTCCCACTATGCTTGCACTGGAGGTTTATCTATCCCACAGCTATTACCCGTTCCACAGGTAACCTTGCCCATCCCACTGCTATCCTTATCCATCCCACAAGCATGCAAAGGCTTAAACCATTTCTAAAAGTTTCCACCAAGACTTTGTTGACAAAAATAAATGAAGCAAGTGTGTGAAGCAAAGATAATCTTTATTAATAACAAGCTGTCAAAGAAAAATGACCCAAGTCAAGTGTCCAAAGCAAAAATAAAGTCAACAGGTAGCCACCCAGTCTCTGGCACTCTTCTTGGTCACTCGGAGGCATGCCCAGTCTCAGGGGTGAATGGTCCAGGTGCTGTTTAGGTGGCTACTGCTGGAGTGCTGGTCAGAGGCGCCACTGGGGTGCCTGGCCCCGAGAGGACAACAGGTGACGGTGTGTTGAGGAAGCTCTCAGACAGCTTGCTCAGCCCTGTGATATTGAGAGCCCCTTCCTCCATGACATGGGGTGTCAGCCTCAATACCGATTACAGATTTACTGAGGCTGGGCTTGGCTGTGGGGTGGAGGAAGGAAGAGTGTAGTGGGGCTGTCTGGTCTGCAACTGGGTGAGGACTGGCGTCGGTGGCATCAGTGACATCGGTGGCATTGGTGGCATGGCTGGCATCGATGGCATGGGTGGCATCGGTGGCATCAGTGGCACCAGTGGTGTCCGATGTACCAGTGCCTGGACTGGGAATGGCTGCCTGTGCTGCTGGACCTCCTGGTAGCTGTAGCCTTGGTAGGGGAGGGCCTGTGGAAAGCCTTGGAAGGGCAGTGACATCAGCTGGGGTGGAGGAGCAGGCCTGGACTGGGTGGGAGCAGGTTCAGCTTGGTCTGGAGGGTTGTGAAGAAGATCGGTGATCCTGTCCTTCACCACCAGGTACTGGGGTTCCGATATGTTCATGAGGGTCTGGTTGATGTAGGTGAGGAAGGGCTTGCGGTTGGAAGATGGGGCGTTGGTGTGTACCAGCTGAGAGAGGAGATCTATGCTGCTCCTTATGTGTCTCTTATCTCCAGCAGGACAGTGTGGCTCTGCCCCTCCAGTCTGCCTCTCTGCCTTTCTGTGGAGGTGGAGCTGGGGGTGGATGCGGGTTGTGCTGTGGTGGAAGTGCCATCTCCTTTCTCCCACTGCATCAGGGGGTCCTCCACGCACTCCCCTACGGGTAGTACAGCTGTCGGGAGGGTCTCCATCGTGGCACGCTCCACAGATACCTGCCTGGACACAGGAGCTGACTCTCTGCCAGAAGAGAACTGGCTCTCAGCAGGCTGCCTGAGAGAGAGGGTTGTGAGAGGGGCTGCTCCTCGGTGGTGGATCTCACCCTCCAAGAAGCTATCTTGGCCATCACATAGGTCTCTCTGTCCATCAGCTTGACCGCGGCCTGGCCAGATTTCTTGAGGTGCAGCTTCCCGTACCAGGTGTGCATGTGCTTCCACCAGCCGAGGAGCACCTCCGAAGTGTAGCCCAGTCTCTCCGCCTTCTCTCTCTCAGCCTGCTTCCTTTTGGTGTCTCGATAGAGCCTGTGTCCCTTCCGCCATAGATACTCATTCTCCCTCAGCCACACCAGCACCTCCTCCTCATGTTCCTCTTGTATGGTGTATTGCCTCCTCTCCCGTTCACGCGTCTGCCTCTTCCTCCCTTTGGCAGGGCCATATGGGCCCTCATCAGAGGGGCTTCGAGGTTGTAGGGGCTGCTCCTCCACACCACCAGCAGCAGCAGCAGCAACAACAACAGTAGCAGCAAAAGCAGGACCAGCAGGACCAGCAGGAGCAGGAGCACCAGCAGGACCAGCAACAGCACCAGCAGGACCAGGAGCACCAGCAGGACCAGGAGCAGGACCAGCAGGACCAGGAGCATCAGCAGGACCAGGAGCACCAGCAGGACCAGGAGCACCAGCAGGACTAGGAGCACCAGCAGGACCAGCAGGACCAGGAGCAGCGCCAGCAAAGTAAGCACCAGCAGAAGCACCACACCAGAAGCAGTGCCAGCAGAGTAAGCAACAGCAGAAGCACCAGCACCAGGAGCAGTGCCAGCAGAGTAAGCAACAGCAGAAGCACCAGCACCAGGAGCAGCGCCAGCAGACTAAGCACCAGCAGAAGCACCACCACCAGAAGCAGCATCAGCAGAGTAAGCACCAGCAGAAGCACCACCACCAGAAGCAGCATCAGCAGAAGCACCACCTCCAGAAGCAGCATCAGCAGAAGCCCCAGCACCAGAAGAGCAAGCCCGGGCAGCAGAAGCCCCAGCAGAAGCAGAGTCAGGGCCAGGGGGTGGGAGGGTGGCCCTGTCCCTCTTGCCAGGGCTGGCAGCAGATGGCAGAGGCTTCCGTTTCTTCCCCATGGTTGTTGGGTTGCTGGCTGGCTGGCTGGCTGGCTGGAGAGCTGTGTCTGGAAGCAGGTCTTTCCTCTGAATGGTGTGACCTGCTTGGGAGCTGCTTCCCTTTATATCCACGGGGCTGACGCAATGCATCCTCCTCGCATGCGCAGTGAACGCTAGGCATCTGCTAGGCATCCACTAGGCTTCCGCTCTGCATCCGCTAGGCATCTGCTAGGCTTCCGCTCTGCATCCACTTCATCCGCTCGGCATCCGCTCTGCATCCGCTCTTTCCATTCCACGTCCGCTTCGCTGTGCTCCCCCGGAAGCCTTGCAAATGTGCCATCTGCTCCCATCTGCTTCCATCCGCTAGGCTTCCATGGAGCATCCCCTTTCCATCCGCCCTATGTCCTCCCCCCATCCGTTCCTTTCCATGTTGTCCGCTCTGATTATGCAAATTCCGGGCACTTTTGAGAGCGGATAACAACGGATGGAACATTTTTCTCGTCCACTGTGTTCTTTTTACAAACGTTTTGCATCCGTCGGCCAGTGTGACAGGGCCTTAAGGTGGCTCCATTCCAGTGGCAGGATTAGAACTCCTGGTCTCTGGAACTTTAGCCTGAAGTCTTAAACCACTACACCAAATTGGCTCTTGTTGTATAATTAAATGAAAATGTCTTTATGAATCCTAGGCATTTGTTTATCAGCTAAAAAGGAATGTCACAATTTAGCATAGTAAAATAAGCAAAATATATCCATGCTTATAATTAAGTTGTGAAAAACATAACTCGTTGACTTCATAACAATTAAACCTGGGTTAGGGTTAGGGTTAGGGTAAGAGAGTGTCACCAAGAGACCCAGGTTCAAGTTCATCCTCAGCCATGGTAGTTCATTGACTGAAACTGGATCTTCTCTTTTCTCAGTCCAATTAATCTTACAGGATTTTTATGGTAAAAATAGAAGCACTGTTTATGTACCACTTCAAACTCCTGAACAAGAAGCAGGATATAAAAGTGCTAAATGAATGAAGCTATGGATACTGTTTAGTGAAGTATTATGCCTGTACACAGTATATTATTTTCAGTAGTAACACCCTCATAAATATCCAAAAGCATTGAAGCTGCAAGAAATAATCACTACTGAAAATCTGCCAAGTCTGCCTGGTTGCAAAGTGTTTTTTAATGGGAAAGGAAGGGAAGGGAAAGGAAAGGAAAGGAAAGGAAAGGAAATGATACCTATTTTATATTCTAAACAACATCTGGCATAATTTAAGATGATCATGAAGATCAAACTGGGGTTAGTATTTATTGCATGCAACACTTGTTTGTATTAACTACTTGAGACTGGTTAATATGCATGATAAATAATTGCATACTATCCAAATTATAAGTGGTGTCACATGTGTCAGTTCTGAGGCAACTTCTGGGAGTAAATTGCCAATAGGCAAAGCTTGACATTTATAAACAGAAGAAACAAGATCTATGGTTTTTTTATACAGTATTTGTAAATTTGAAAAATTAAAACCTTTAACAATGTAAGTTTCCTCAGTGGAAAGCAAGGGGGGGGGGATTTCCTTCAAATTACTCTCCTGAAGTATTTTTGCAAATATGGAACACAGTGTAAATTATATGTTCCTAAATATTCATTTTTAATTTAATTATAATGCATTGCCCCAAATATGCAATTTAATTGAGTTCATCTATCCAAATCTATTGCTTTTTCAAAAAACAATATGTATCTGCATTCAGTTTAATTAATTGAAGTACATATCTAAGAATTCACAACACAGAATAAGTTATTTCCGTTGGTTATCATTGAATTGTCCTAAGAAAGCTGATGTTCATGCTAGCTCACAAAACCATCTATTCAGATTTGGAGAAAGTTATGTTATACCCAGAGAATGTTTCAGAACTCATGTTTATCAGTAAATATTGTAATTTGCATTTATCCTCATTACTTGCATGTATCAGGCAGGAATTTTACTATCGTGATCAATAAAAATACTAAGAAGAGAGTTCCAGAGAGGAATTAAAATTACTTTTCAGAGGTACAATAAAAACAATAGAAAATCTGGAAGAACTTGTAAACTAAAAATCAGAAAGTCTGGAGGGAAAAGAAGAAAGTACATGAGAGCTGCGTACAACCTAAGGATTTTCAGGTTTGCAATAAAACACCTTCTATATTTGAATGGTTTCAGTGTTGTTTGGAAATTGAAAACACTAATCTAATAGATCCCAGCAATAAATGTCCTAGGGCTTTGACAGAACCTATCTTGCATATTGCAATATACTGGAAATGTATACCTTTTCAGAAAGAGGTCTGACAGATTATTAGAAATTTGGGAGAAGATGGTTTAGAGAAAAGAGGAGACAAACATTTTCTTGACTAGCTCGAATAATTTTCTCTTACTGCCATAGCCACTTTCAAGTTCCAGACTCTGAATACTCATAGATTCCAATTCTTTCCCCTATTTTCAGAAAAAAAACAAACCAAAAACATTTCAGAGGACAGCAAGCGTTGCCTGAGAACTGATCTGACTTAGTGATGACAGACATTGTCACATGGCATTGCAACAGAAGCCCGGAGATGGTGAACCTTGCTATTAAAATTGAGCTTATGAGGGGAAATGCCAAAGGTTACAAGAAACTATAACTATAATCACCATTAGCAATGAGATTTCCTCAGATGCTTTCTGAATTTCACAATGAAAATGTCCTTCTAACTTTATATCCTTTGAAAATTTGGGGGGAGAAATCTATGCTCAAGGAGAAATTGCTGGAGGAATATTTCAGCATGAAAAAAAATACTGATAATAACTAGCAATTCTTTGTCTATTTTTCTGTCCTGGAAAAGTAAATATCTGATGTCTGACCTGTTTAAAATATTTTAACATGGCTTTCTACAAAAATAGTTATACGCATTTAATTTTAATAAATTATTAATTGAAAGCATGGAAGACATGGGAAGTGAATCCACTCGCCAGAGTGTCAAACTGGCGACCCAAGGGCCACATGCATCATGTGCAGGCCACACCCACCCCAGTTCCACAAAGGCAAAAAAGTCACGGTACATTATGTGACATGATCAAGTTTGACACTTGTTCACTAGATCAAGCATAGGGAATCTAGAGCTATACTTGTGCTATACTATACAGCCTCCAGTGGTTCTAGATAATAATGCCAGTGCAGGGGGAATATAAAATAACAGTGTTCCATTCTTGCTTGAGAGTGTTTATATTGGTAGACAATCATTAATTATGATCTGCTTGTGTCTAGAAAGATATCAATTAAAAATGAAAATCAATATTTAGAATTTTGGCACATATATAATCTTTTCTTAGTTTTGTATTTCTGGCATTATTCAACTTTACTGGAAGCAAATAATTATTTTTAGTTAATATTTTGCACAAAGCTGTTATAGAATATACAGAGAATATATAGAAATCCTTCTTATTAGCTGAGCAAATAAAAATAAAAATCAGTCCATTAGTCCATCATAAAGCAGTTCCTTATAGACTATATAGACCCGTGATGGTGAACCTATGGCACACGTGCCACAGATGGCACGCAGAGCCATTTGTGCTGGCACGTGAACTGCAGGCAAACTTACTTCACTGCACATGTGCGCACCTCACAGCTAATTTCTGGCTAGTTTTAGGCCTTTTTTGGCTTCCCAAAAGCTTGAGGAAGGCTTCTGCAGGCTTCTGCAAGCTTTGTAGGCCGAAAACTAGCCCTGTTTCATCACTTCCAGTATTTTCTGAAAAAAACAGAAAGTGACGAAATGGGACTAGTTTTGGGCCTGCAAAGCTTACAGAAGCCTGCAGAAGCCTTCCTTAAGCCAACCAAACCGGCCAAAAATCAGCTGTGAGGCTCAGTGTAGGTAAGGGGGAGGTGGAGTGGGTAGGTGCGCATGCATAAGGGGCATGGGGGGGCCATTCTGGGTGCTGGCACACGAATGCGAGCGTGTAAGCGCGCACACAATTTTTGGCACAAGAACCCCAAAAGGTTAGCCTCCACTGATATAGACTGTACTATACAATCTTTCACTAGATTCTAGCTCTTTATGAAGTTATGAAGGCTTTAATAAGGAAGGGTTTATATACCTTTTTGCCCTTGATAATATTGTTTAATTTGGTGGACAGATGTGATGTATTGTTAGAATTTGCCAATATTTATCACCAGGAGACATGCATGTAATGGGTAAGTGTGTCTTGTGGACCATTGTGGAATAATTATTCACAGGCTGCTTAAGGCCTATTCTTACTTAGAAGGTGAATTATCTCTTTACTCACTAGCCATTCTATGACCAAATATCAGCTTGGCCATATGGTGTACATTCTTATGCCCATTGCATTATTTTTCTCCCAAGGTGATGATGGGATTTGGTGTCTGCTTCAGCATGAGAAAAAGTAATTTCTGATGCTGATTAGAAATTGAGTAGCAGTTACTAAAGCAATAAACAAAGGAGATGAGCTTCTTCTGCTTTTGTATGGAAAAAAAGCGAAAGATAAATCTAATTTCTCCACCTTCTATTGCCTATCCATAGTATATGTTTCTTCTTTGAATGAAGAGTACCCACTTGAATTTGTGTATTGTAATGTCAAATTCTGTTCTAATTAACATTATTAAGAGCCCTTGTTCTTTGAATAACTGTTTTCACTCCAGACTGCAAGCAAGAAAGTCTGACAATATGGATGGGGAAATAAAAAAATAATCTGCCTCTTGCTTCATTATTGAAGTCAGAGTAAGAATTCCCTCTCTATCAACATTCTAATTAATGTAATAAAAAAGGTGTAGCTATATGTACTAAAATAATATTCTCCCCAAGCTGAAAAGAAATAGAACTGCTGTTTGGAATATGTAAGAAGACTTAAGGCAAAAAGTAATGAGTAGGATATGAATAAACGTTGGACAGCTATTGGCTCCAAGATATGACATCTCTTTCAAAGCTCAAAATTAAAGGTCATTCTGGGCAAGGGATTTGGGAAGGAAAAAAATATGGAAAAAAAAAGTAAAGCAAAATGCTCTGTCCGGAAAGAAGCACGTGAGACCGGGTTCCAACAATAAACTCTTTTATTAAACTCGCTAAGCAATAGTAACAGAACAACAGCCTAAGCCATGGCAGCCCTTTTTATAGCGGCTTGCCTGCGGCTTGTGGCCAATGACACCGCTTTAACTGTTCCCACCGTTTGGCGGGTTAACCGGATTGGTTCTCTAATAGCCAATCCATGAATGGCCTTTTCAGCCAATTGGAATAGGGAACTTGGAGCCTACCAAGTTCCATACAGAACACCCCTCCCCCCTTGCTTTAGTCCAACGTGCATCACGTAGTCATGCAGGTAGGTGGGCCTTTTTCTAGTCCTGGTTGACCTGAGCAGCTCAGTCTCGGCGTGGTCTTTGAGTGGTTTGGACGGGATTGCTGTCTCTCTGGTCCTTCTCCATGGAACCTCCTGGAAGGGTGAGTCAGCCTTGCCACTCTGGCCTGAATCTCTCGGGCCTGTTGAGATGGCTCCGTCACTTCCTCCTGGCTTGACCGGGTTGGTTGAGCTGGCCTGGCTGTTTCCTTCCAAGAAGGCCTCACTTCATTCTCCTTCTCCCAGACTTCTCATTTGGGGTTCATCTAACCGTGAGTGCTCTTTTTGATTTGTTAAATAGTCTTTTTGTAGTGTTTGTTATCTTGTTATGGGAGGTTCGTCTCTCCCTTTTTTATTATTTTGTATTTTCTCCCCCTCCTCGGTTGTTTTTTGTTCGATATTTATTTTTATTGGTTCTGTGGTGTTTTTACGTTCAAGGTTGCAAGAACGAAGCTTGTCTATGTGCCGTTTCCATTCTCCATTGTTGTCTAGGAGTAGTCGGTAAGACCGGGGGCCTGTAATTTGGGTGATTGTGGCTGGAAGCCACAATGGTTCCCCAGTGAGGTTTCTTGCATAGACCAGGTCGCCAATTTCA
Source organism: Laticauda colubrina (assembly GCA_015471245.1). Lineage (NCBI taxonomy): Eukaryota > Metazoa > Chordata > Lepidosauria > Squamata > Elapidae > Laticauda > Laticauda colubrina. The sequence continues at coordinate 69,906,731 of BLBF01000002.1, read as the reverse complement.
AATGTTCACTATTTACTGGAGGAGTCGGGGGATTTGTCCCAGGTGTAAGTGGGGTGCAGTCTGTCTAGGTAGGAACGTAATTTCCTACCCATTAGGAGTTCTGCTGGGCTGTTGTTGGTTGTGCTGCTAGAGGTAATATGCTGTAGAATTAGTAGTCAGTTTACTTTGTCTTGCATGTCTCCCTTGTCCATTCTATCTAGGCCCTCCTTAGTGTACCGAACCATGTGTTCAGCCCTGCCATTTGCAGCCAGATGGGCTGGCGCTGTAAAAGCATGTCGGATACCCTGGGCAGCCAAATACTGTTCGAATGCTAACGCTGTAAACTGAGGCCCATTATCTGACACCAGTACATCAGGCAGCCCATGTGTAGTGAAAAGTTTTTCTAACTGTTTCATTACTGCCTCAGTGGTGGTGGAAGCCATAAGGATGACTTCTAACCAGTTCAAGTAGGCATCCACAACTATTAGGAAGGTGTTTCCTTTTGTCGGCCCAGCAAAGTCAATATGTAGTCTAGACCATGGACCCTGGGGAGTTTCCCATTCTCTGACTGGTGCCTGTGGGGGGGTAGGCCTTGATTTTTGACAGTAATGGCATGTTGCCACCCATCATTCAATGTCTTTGTCCAGCTCTGGCCACCAGATGTAACTCCTGGCCAGGGCTTTCATTTTGACTATGCCCGGGTATCCCTTGTGCAACATGCACAGAACATCTTCCTGGAGACTGTTTGGTATAGCCACACTGTCACCCCATAAAATGCAACCTTTTTCTATAGACAGTTCAGTCTGTCAGGTGTGAAATGGCTAAAATGTCTCAGTCTTGTTCTCCTCCGGCCAGCCCTTACCTACCCAATTCAATATGCATGCTGTCAAAGGGTCTTTAGTGGTGGCTCTCGTGATGTCTACTGTGGTTAGCGGCAGGTCCGGGCAGGACTCTAGTTGTAGTGTGGAGATGGTTGGAGCTGGGTCCTCTTCCGTGATGGGCAGTGGGGAACGGCTTAGGGCGTCGGCATGTTTGATGGCTTTTCTGGGGTGATGAATCAGCGTGTAGGAGTAGGCAGCAAGGAATTCAGACCACCTCATCATTCTTGGTGACAGAATATTCGGGGTTGGCTTGTTGCCTGCTTGGATTCCTAAAAGGGGCTTGTAATCAGTGATGATCGAAAAAGTTCTATCATAAAGGTATTAATGGAATCTTTTGACTCCAGCGATTATTGCAAGGGCTTCTCTGTTGAGTTGGCTATAATTGCGTTCTGACTTGGAAAGCATCTTTGAATAAAAAGCGACCAGTGCCTCTTTGCTGTCTGGTAGCTTGTGGCTCAGGATGGCGCTGATTCCAAAAGGCAATGCATCACAGGTGACCATCAAGGGCAGGGTATTGCTATACTGGATTAAAATGGTGTTAGACATTAATAGGTCTTTGATATCCTGAAATGCTGCTTGTTCCCGGTGGCCCCATGTCCAATTTTATCTAGCAGCTGATGTAGGGGTTCTACTATGGTTGCCTTATGGGGCAGGAACACATTGTAAAATGTTGTGGTAGACCTTTTCGATGTGCCCCTGTTTGTTACAAGCCCTACAGATTGCGCCGAGGAACCAGCATTCAGCTCACGGGTGGTTACCCCCGCATCCTGCACATTTAAACTCCTGCTGGTTTCTCTTCCTTTTGCGCCATTTCTTGTCTGATTGAAGTCCATGGACATCTTCATTTTGTCCTCGGTATCGAGATCTTTGTAGTGGGCTGTCATTATGGGCTGTTTCTTTCCTCCCTCTGCCTTCTTCTCTCTGGCTTGGTTTGGCAGATCAGGGATCACATTCATCTGGAGCATGGTGGCTGCTGACTTCTTTGCTGCTTCAATGGCAGTTGCCTCTGCAATGGCCTCGGCCACAGTTATGTTTGGTCTATTCAGGAGCTTGCTCTGAGGGGTAGTGTCCTTCAAACCAAGGACCATGTGGTCCCTCATGGCCTCGTCCATGTTCTGGAACTCGCAGGCTCCTCCAATGTGTCTCAGGGCTGCTGCAAAATCTCCGACAGTTACATCTTCCTTCTGGTCCCTCTTGTACAACTCATGTCTTTTTATCAAGTTGGAAACCACAGGTGCGTAGTGTGTTCAGAGCATTCTATTCAGCTTGGGCCAAGTCATCTGTTTGACATCTCTGGGTTTAGCCAGTGCCTTCACCATTTTAAAGACAGCTGGTCCTCAGAGTGTAAGGAAGACAGCCTTCTTTCTCTGGGCAGAGATTTCCTGCAGTTTGTTGCTTTCCAAAAACATAAGAAAGCGATTGATATATGACTCCCAATCTTCCTCATCAGGATTGAATGGTGCGGGCAGCGCGTTGTTACCAGCCATCTCTCTCGCTTGGTTCAGATTGCCGTGTGCTTCGGTCTCACTCTTCTACGATGATCCCACCTTCGTAGTCAGTGTTCCATCTGGAAAGAAGTGTGTGAGACCGGGTTCCAACAAGAAACTCTTTTATTAAACTCGCTAAGCAATAGTAACGGAACAACAGCCCAAGCCGTGGCAGCCCTTTTTATAGCGGCTTGCCCACGGCTTGTGGCCAATGACACCACTTTAACTGTTCCCACCATTTGGCGGGTTTACCGGATTGGTTCTCTAATGGCCAATCCGTGAATGGCCTTTTTGTCCAATCAGAATAGGGAACTTGGAGCCTACCAAGTTCCATACAGAACATAAAATATTTTAAGGAGTTCAGAGGAACATAAGAATTTGGGTCTCTTGTCTTTTCCTTCTTTGCTGTTTTAGTACTTTATGGGCAGGTTACACATACTTTCGACCCAAAGTATATTCTATATTCCAGTTTTAACACAGACACAAGCACAATATGACCTATTGGCAATTCATTCCTGATAGACTTCTAACATTTATTGTGATTCAGATCACAGTTTAGGCTGCTTCAGATTTTGTTTATCTATGTACAGTTGAAAGTTAGTCCTAAAAGGAAAAAATACATCACACTTGCACTTTTCCAGGAAAAGTGAATTGCACTGTTACAACTAGCAGATATATATTGCCATTTCAAAACATTCAAGTATATTGAGATGTTTTCAGCCCACATACTTTTTCAACCACTATTAATTTTACTTCTTTCCTATTTCTGATATAACTATTAATGTAGTTTCAGTGCATACACTTTCTTGCTCTTTCCCCACCCTGTCTCTCTCTCTCTCACACACACAGAGGGAGAGAAAGGGGGGGGGGGAAATCATATGATTTCTGACACCATACATCATATTTCAATTGCTTTGGATTCATGGATGCTCAAGGGAAGATTTTCAAATTTGTTTAGTGTAATTTTTCACTGTTATCCTTAAGGAATATATATTCAGGCCTTCAATGACAAATTAATCTTTAGGCAAGTGTATGTAGTAATCCTCATGTCTAGAAGGAATATGTTGGAATTTAGCTAAGAGGCAACTAGCAAAGTATCTTTCTAATATAGTATCCATCAGATGTGTTCTTTATAAGTTTATGAAAAGCTATAGGAAATGAGATGCCTTGTTGCCTTGTTACATTATTTTAAAAGAATACGAAAAACAAACGCATATATATTTTAAAGAAAACAAATGTTGAAAATTGTTTTATTTATTATGTTAATTTCAGTTAAATGGAAATGAAAATTGGGTATTATATTACTTTAACACATAACAATAAGAAGAAATCACCATCAGTGAATTGCAAAAGGCAATTTCATTCAGAAAACCTTACATTTTGTGATCATGCTTTTAACACCACTAAAAGAATTTGGCATTTTTGTCAAATTGTTGTGTTCTTTCCCGGGACCTGGGGTAGGCAATGTAAACCACTTAGAGAGATCTGTAAAGCACTGTGAAATGGAACATAAGTCTAAGTGCTGTTGGTACCTATTAATAATATATTTTTTTTACAAAAATTCAAAACAAAGTGGATAAAGATAAAATCTGGCACTGACTTAAAAATTGGAACATTAAAAAAAGAAAGAAAATGAAGGCTTGACTTTGGCTGCTCAAGATCAAGTTATTCTATTTAATTCAATCAAGGTCAGAATTTAAAAATCATCAAATGATTTTTCACACTTATGACAGTTGCAGCATCCCCATGGTCACCTGATCACAATTCAGACTCTTGGCAACTGTCATGTATTTATGACAGTTGCAGTGTCCCTTGGTCACATACCATCTTTTGAGATCATCTGACAAGCAAAGTCAATGCGGAAACCAGAATCACTGAACAATCATGTTACTAACTTAACAATTGCAGTAATCCACTTACCAACTGTGGCAGGAAAGATTGTAAAATGGGACACAACTCACTTAGCAACTGTCTTGCTTAGCAACTGTCTTGCTTAGCAACAAAAATGATGGACTCAATAGTGGTCGTAAGTCATAATCTCTATAAGCTTGATTAATCAATAATTAACTTTTCACAAGCATTCAAATAGCCACTGCTCTTCTGCCATTAACCTTATAGTTTGTCCCACTCCTTTTTTGAAATGAAAAACGCTTCCTCTCCTTGTTTTAGTAACTGTGAAGGCCTTTCTCCATGGCTGAATTAGTGCTCTTCCACCAATTGTTAAGTCAGCAGAAAACTCTCCTGGCATGACATCTGCTGCCCTCCAGTACCAATCATTGCTGCATCTGGTCTGAATCACTGCCATCTATGTGATGGGTTGAGAGCTTCAGATTTGCTAGTCTCCTTTTTGTCTTGTCATCAGCCACTGGGATGAACAGAAGTCATGGAGCTCAGCAAGAATGGAGTATAAATGCTGCAGGCCTCTGGTTTCTTCCCGTTTTTGTTTTTTTTATCTTGCATCTCATTCTGCTGAAACTTGAGTTGAAGGAAGTTTAAACAAAGCAAGCAAACAAATAGACTGGAGATATGAAGGAAGCTCAGTCATAGCTCAGCAATTTTATTTAACATTTCTCTTCTCCTCCCGCCTATATTTTTTATATGCCCAATAAATGTCAAATTCCAATTGTGTTCACGTAGTATTAGAAATGATAGTCTTGGTACTTCTGTGTTAAGCTACTTCAGCCTGTTACATTATTTTTCTATGATATAATAGTGAACCTAGTCCTAACCATTTCACTGTCCCCCTTTTTGGATGTTTCATGACAGTGGTGGGATTCAAAAATTTTTACTATCTGTTCTGTGGGCATGGCTTGTGGGCTTCGTGTGGCTTGGTGGGTGTGGCAGGGGAAGGATATGCAAAATCTCTATTCCTTCCCCATTTCACTAACCTGCTTTCCAGCTCTCTTCTCCTGTGTAGGGCAACAAAAGAAGACCAAGCCGATCAGCTGGGACTCAGGAGGCAGAAAATAGGTGGGGGTGGGGTCAGTCAGAGGTGGTATTTGCCA
>BLBF01000002.1:69842980-69876379 GCA_015471245.1 Laticauda colubrina | reverse complement strand
ACTTCTCACCACCATGCAGCATTGCCCACAGACCGTGAGGAGGATCATGGAAGCTTGCTGCATCCTGCACAATCTCATGCGCACCCACTACCCAGTCTTGCAGAACAGGCTCGTGGACCTCCAACAAGCCAATGGGGTCATGGAGCCTGGGGAATGGAGGCAAGGGCGAAACCTGATCGACACTGAGGATGTGCTCGGCCCCAACAGAGCCTCAAATGAAGCGAAGAAGCAGTGCAACCTCCTGAGACAATGGTGCAACTCCCCAGCTGGAGCAGTGGAGTGGCAAGACAGGATGGTAGATGCTTAATGGATGCTTCCTTCAGCCTGTCTCATCACACAGATGAGATTGGGCCATGTATGTTTGGTTGGCCTACAATGAACAGGGTATTTAATAAAGAGTTGTGTTTGTGTTGACATGTGTGGATAATTATTACATTATTATTGATAATAAAGGGCCGTAGGTGTGGCACCTGGGAGGGTGGAACATACAGTCCCACTATGCTTGCACTGGAGGTTTATCTATCCCACAGCTATTACCCATCCCAAAGGTATCCCTGCCCATCCCACAGCTATCTTAACCCATCCCACAAGCATGCAAAGGCTTAAACCATTTCTAAAAGTTTCCAGCAAGACTTTATTAAAAAAAAGAAATGAAGCAAGTTTGTGAATCAAAAATAGACTTTACTAACAACAAGCTATAAGACAAAAAAGAGTCTCTGGCACTCCTCTTGGTCGCTCAGTCTCAGGGGTGAAGGGTCCAGGTGCTGTGGAGGTGGCTGGTGCTGGAGTGCTTGTCATCAGCTCCTCCTCCAGAAGAAGAAGCAGCAGAAGCGCAAGCCCCCGAAGAGTGAGCCCATGCTGCAGAAGCCCCAGCAGAACCAGACTGAGGGCCAGGGGGCGGGATGGTAGCACTGTCCCTCTTGCCTGGGCTGGCAGTAGATGGCTGAGGCTTGCTGTGCTTCCGCATGGTTGTGGGGTTGCTGGCTGGCAGGGAGGCTGGCAGGAACCAAGGCTGGCACCAAGGCTGGCAGGAAGGCTTGCACCAAGGCTGGCAGGCAGGTTGGCAGGCAGGCAGGCACCAAGGCTGGCAGGCAGACATGAACCAAGGCTGGCAGGAAGGCTGGCAGGCAGACATGAACCAAGGCTGTCAGGAAGGCTGGCAGGCAGACATGAACCTAGGCTGGCAGGAAGGCAGGCAGCAAGGCTGGCAGTTAGACCAGCTGGCAGCAAGGCTGGCAGGGAGGCTGGCAGGGAGGCTGGTAGCAAGGCTGGCAGCAAAGCTGGCAGCAAGGCTGGCAGGCAGATATGCAGGCAGGGCAGGCAAGGCAGCCAATCCGTCTGGCAGCAGGTCTTTCCTCTGAATGGCGTCCTGCTTCCGAGCTGCTTCCGTTATATCCGCGGGGCTGACGCAATGCATCCTCCCCGCATGCGCAGTTAACACCAGGCATCCGTTAGGCTTCCGCTCTGCATCCGCTTCATCCGTTCGGCATCCGCTCTGCATCTGCTGTATCCGTTCTGCATCCGCTTCGCTGAGGCCCCCTGGAAGCCCTGCGGATCTGCCACCCACTCCCATCTGCTTCCATCCACTAGGCTTCCGTTCTGCATCCGCTTTGCATCCGCCCTGCGTCCTCCCCGCGTCCGTGTTATCCGCTCCGGTTATGCAAGTTTTTGCCCCTTTTGAGAGCGGATAACTACGGATGGAACATTTTTCTCGTCCGTTGTGACCGTTTTGCATCCGTTGGCCAGTGTGACATGGGCTTTAGCTGTACAAGGCCAAACAGAGCACAAAGTCAAAACAGAGTTTCAGATTTTAAACCGACCAGAACAAAGAAAGTTACTTCCTGCAAAGGCTTATGTCCCTTTACTCCTTTTTTATGTCTTATGGGAGGGGCCAATCATCTCCAAGTCTTACTCTCAAGTCGCCCCTTTTGTCTTAACTGTTCTTGCCTTTTGGCAGCTCTGCACAGATTAAGAGATGCATTGTTGCCAATTAAGGGGAAGGAAAACAAGGGAAATTCAATTACTTGCATGTAAAACAAAATTTACTCACATGATAATGGGTGTAACATAATGGAATTTAAGTAGGCTAAACATATGCAAAATTATTGTCTGATTTTCATGTGTGATTTTCAGCCTAATGATTTCAGTTGATTGTATTTTCCTTTTACCTATAAAAAGTCCCCAAGTGGGGACATAACAAAAAAGGGAACACAATAAAATCAATTTATAATAGCCTGGTTTAAAACACTATCTCTAAAAACTATTAAATGCATATATGAGTTATATCGGCACATAAAACATAGAGCAAGTAGCCCTTTCAAGAAGTAAATAAATGGAATATAAATGTAAGACTGGTGAGTCATTCTCTCCAAAGAAACTCTGCTCTTTATTCTTTCTAATATAGTAGTTCTCCTACTTCCTGGAATCTTCATGAGGTTCTAAAACATGCATATAACTGTAAAATCATAAATATACGCAGGAGAGGAATATAAGAATTGTTTCGAGATGACAATGGGAGAAATGAATCTGTGTTTGTAATGTTTCTAATATGCTTTTCCATTTTTAAGCACCTCATCACTCCTGTTTCACTCTGCTTCTGTCACTGAGGTAATTTATCTAGCTTTGTTCTATTCCTAGAATCTTATTGCTCTTTCTATCACTTCCATTCTCCTTAATGTGAAAATAAAGTGAAAATTTGGTTCCTAACCTTATTGTCCCTTCTAATTTGCCAACTCAGAAATATGCTGGAAGGTTTTATGTTAAAGGAATTACAAGGATATTATGGGGTCAGACAGAGTAAAAACAATGAATAATTCCTTCTTGCCATCAGAAATGGGTATATTCAATTGGCATTCCCAAACCTATATATAAATATGGACTAAAAGTGTTATTGGCATCCATTTTATGCAGATTAACCACACCCCTTTGTGGAAAACATGTGAAATTAGAAAGTAATATTCATATTTACAAAAGGACAGCAAATATTAGCACTGGGAGTCAGTTCAGCCTCAAATAATAAAATCTTAGTAAGTCAGCATGGCCAATTCACCATGGGACAACTCTTTGAGAGACATAATAATTCCATTTAACTATATAAAATAAATAAAAATAATTTCTTTTTTTTTTTTTTTTTGGTTATTCATGTTTCATTCTGTCTTTCCTTTTGCATTCTTTATTTAATGCTTATATTCCACCATTGATTTGATATAAAGCCCATGTCACACTGGCCAACGGATGCAAAAAGGACACAGCGGACGAGCAAAATGTTCCATCCGTTGCTTTCCGCTCTCAAAAGGGGCAAAAATTTGCATAACCGGAGCGGATAAGACGGAGGCGGGGAGGACGCAGGGCGGATGCAAAGTGGATGCGGAACGGAAGCCCAGCGGACGGAAGCGGATGGGAGAGATGGGAGTGGGTGGCACATCTGCAGGGCTTCCGGGGGGTCTCAGTGAAGCGGACACGGAAAGGAAAGAGCGGATGCAGAGCGGACGCCGAACAGATGAAGCAGATGCACAGCGGAAGCCTAGCGGTTGCACAGCGGAAGCCTAACGGATGTCTGGCGTTAACTGCGCATGCGGGGAGGATGCATTGCGTCAGCCCCGTGGATATAACGGAAGCAGCTCGGAAGCAGGACGCCATTCAGAGTAAAGACCTGCTGCCAGACACATCGACTGCCTTGCCTGCCCTGCCTGCATGTCTGCCTGCCAGCCTTTGTGCTAGCCTTGCTATCAGCCTTGCTGCCAGCCTTGCTGCCAGCCTCCCTGCAAGCCTTGCTGCCAGGCGGTCTGCTTGCCAGCCTTGCTGCCTGCCTTCCTGCCAGCCTTGGTTCATGTCTGCCTGCCAGCCTTCCTGCCAGCCTTGGTTCATGTCTGCCTGCCAGCCTTGGTGGCTGCCTGCCTGCCAACCTGCCTGCCAGCCTTGGTGCCAGCCTTCCTGCCAGCCTTTCTGCCAGCCTTGGTTCCTGCCAGCCTCCCTGCCAGCCAGCAACCCCACAACCATGCGGAAGCACAGCAAGCCTCAGCCATCTACTGCCAGCCCTGGCAAGAGGGACAGTGCTACTATCCCGCCCCCTGGCCCTCACTCTGGTTCTGCTGGGGCTTCTGGAGCATGGGCTCGCTCTTCTGGGGCTCGTGCTTCTGCTGCTTCTTCTTCTGGAGGAGGAGCTGATGACAAGCACTCCAGCACCAGCCACCTCCACAGCACCTGGACCCTTCACCCCTGAGACTGAGCGACCAAGAGGAGTGCCAGAGACTCTTTTTTGTCTTATAGCTTGTTGTTAGAAAAGTCTATTTTTGATTCACACACTTGCTTCATTTCTTTTTTTTAATAAAGTCTTGCTGGAAACTTTTACAAATGGTTTAAGCCTTTGCATGCTTGTGGGATGGGTTAAGATAGCTGTGGGATGGGTTAAGATAGCTGTGGGATGGGCAGGGATACCTTTGGGATGGGTAATAGCTGTGGGATAGATAAACCTCCAGTGCAAGCATAGTGGGACTGTATGTTCCACCCTCCCAGGTGCCACACCTACGGCCCTTTATTATCAATAATAATGTAATAATTATCCACACATGTCAACATAAACACAACTCTTTATTAAATGCCCTGTTCATTGTAGGCCAACCAAACATACATGGCCCAATCTCATCTGTGTGATGAGACAGGCTGAAGGAAGCATCCATTAAGCATCTACCATCCTGTCTTGCCACTCCACTGCTCCAGCTGGGGAGTTGCACCATTGTCTCAGGAGGTTGCACTGCTTCTTCGCTTCATTTGAGGCTCTGTTGGGGCCGAGCACATCCTCAGTGTCGATCAGGTTTCGCCCTTGCCTCCATTCCCCAGGCTCCATGACCCCATTGGCTTGTTGGAGGTCCACGAGCCTGTTCTGCAAGACTGGGTAGTGGGTGCGCATGAGATTGTGCAGGATGCAGCAAGCTTCCATGATCCTCCTCACGGTCTGTGGGCAATGCTGCATGGTGGTGAGAAGTACCTGAAACCTGTTGGCCAGGATGCCAAAGGCGTTCTCCACCACCCGCCTTGCCCTGGACAACCTGTAGTTGAAGGTCCTCCCTTCACGGGTGAGGAGTTTGGAGGTGTAGGGCTTCATGAGGTAGGTTGTGAGGGAGAAGTCGTTATCCCCCACGATGAAGTAGGGCACATCTTGTGTGTCGTTGGGCAGGGGTTCTGGATCTGGGAAGCCCACGATGAGGTTGTGTTCCAGCCTCTCCTTGAGGTGACTGGCGTTGTATACCTGGGCATCTGAAGATGAGCCGTTGACTGAAGCATCAATGTACATGAACTTGTAGTCAGCATCGACCATGGCAAAGAGGATGATCCTGAAGAAGCCCTTGGAGTTGAAATAAGTGGACCCCGACTTGGCTGGCGCTTTGCAGGCCACGTGCTTGCCATCTATGGCTCCAACGGTGTGTGGGATGTTCCACCTCTGATACCACTGCTCTCCAACTTTCTTCCATCCTTCTTCAGTGGAGGGGTACTGGAGGACCTCCTCCTTGTCTTCTTCGATGATGGCCTGCACCACTTCTCTGACCACAATGCTGATGGTGTTGGGTGGCACCCTCCAGCCATTCTGCATGCTCCTGTAGGAGGTCCCTGAGGCCAGGTGGCGCAGAATGAGGGCCACCTTGAGCCCAGGTTCCAGGCTGGGCTGGAATCTGGTGTTTGCCTTGGTCAACCTGGGTGTCAGGCGCTGCACAACTTCATCAAACATGGCTGGCGGCATCCTCATGAAGTTCTGGAACGCCCGAGTGTCTTCGCTCCTGAGCTCCACCATCAGCTTGTTGTACAATCCGTCCTCCACTCTACTGGCGAACCATCTTTGGACCCAGACTCTTTTTGGGTGGCTCCTTTTCTTCTCGCAGTAGTGTTCACAGAGCCTGCAGATGGCTTCGCACTGTTGCAGAACGATGGTGGCTGCCGAAAGGACTTTGTTACAATCCACGGTGGACATGACTGGATGCTGTGGAAGAGGAAGAGGCAGATGAAGGCTGCAGAGGTCTGCACCGCTGGGCTGCTGTTCTGAAAGTGCGATGCAGGCAAATTGCTCCCCCTTTTTATCGGCAGTATCGGTTTTCCACTAGGCATCCTCTAGACATCCTTAATATCTGAGATAGATCCCCACTGCGAACATTTTTTCCGCTTTAAACGCTTTGTTTCCATTTTGCATCCATTCTGCATCTGTTCCGTGTCCGTTCTGCTTCCTCCCTGCGTATGGGCGGATGCGAGTTGCGCGGATGTGTAGTGGACACCAAGCGGATATATTAGATGCGTAACGGATGTGTAGCGGATGCCTAGCGGATGCAGAACGGTTGAACTGGATACATTTTCCACGCAAAAGTTTTAGGCAGCCCAAAACTTTTGGAGCGGATGAAACGTCCATAAACTGATGCTGGACGGATAGAGAGGAAGCAAAACAGCCAATGAGTACAGAACGGATATATCGCGTTAACCAACGGATGGCAAGATTTTTTGTCCGTTTTACATCCTCTTTGCATCCGTTGGTTCAGTGTGACATGGACTTAACTGACAATTTAGTTATTGGCAGCATTTCAAGGAAAATAAAGGTGAGTGCTTATCAGCCTTATCCCGAAAGAGTGAGGCAGAATTCTGTTGGACTATTCATAAACTGTTTGGGACTCATTATGGGTAGTGAATGCATATAATTCACAGATGTTGAAATAAAACAAAAGATTTTTGAGAACAGTGTGTGACTGTTACTGTTTCGGAAAGCCTTGCTCAGAACAACATGTTTATCAGATCTATATATGAGACCTAAATATGTTCTTTGTGAAATCTTCTGGTGCTATAACAGTCCTGTTGTCTTAACAAGATTAAAACAATGCCTTATGTCAGTAAACATGTAGAACACAAAATGTGCAAGGAATGTGAGTGGCAAACATAAATCTGCAATGTTTTCATAGCTGTTTTTCCATGTGGCCGAAGTATCAAGGCTGTTGTACATGTCAGGAGATGTAAAGAAAATAAAATGTCAGAAATAAATCTTCAAATCATTAACTTGTGGACATTTTCATCCTGCCAAATCTGTTCTATCCACATCTGGCATGGCAAGGAAAAGATGGGCTGGGACACTTTCTATGAATGTAGTATACTTTATTTATTTTAAGTGTTACAATTTCAATGGATAGCTTGATTCCTGAAACAAATTATCTCATATTAAAACACATAGACTTTTATGCTGGAGAAGCTAGATCACAGCTATCAAACTCGATCACATCACATGACGTGTCATGATGTATCACAACTTTTTTGCCTTTGCAGAGCATGACGTAACCATCCCATGGGCCACCAGTTTGATATCCCTGAGCTAGATAAAAAGAATGCAAAACTGGTATGCTATTATTTATTAGTTTATTTAATCCCACTGCGTTACGAAGAACAAGGCAGAATAAGTATTTTTTTTACCCAATCTAACCTCACAATTGTTGGTTACTGAGTTTTATGGCTATATCCCAATCCTAATATATCATTCTATGCCACACAGCACAAAATTACCAAAAGGCAAGTTCTATTGATGGATGGTCACTGAGCTTTTTAGTCACAACACAAAGAGTTCAGCCACGTATTGGAATAAGATAACAAGGAAGCATCCCTAACAATAGGTAGCTTTGTTTGTTTTTATCTTTCACAATTTATCCTTCACAATTTCGGTTAAGAAATCAGTGAACTAGGTGAGATAGTTTTGAGCCTTAATGCTTGAATATTTATAATTCTTTGTGTTTATAAAAGGTTCATCCTTTGATTGTTCTTTATTGTAACTTTTAGTCATAGCTAAAGCTTATGTTTGCGGGTTTGTTTGTGTGCATGGTTATTTATTTATTTGTTGGCAATATTTCTTAGTTTGGCTGTTTGTATACAGCTTTCCCAAATGAATGTTAGTAATTTTACTGCTGTTTTTAGGGAAGAGGATATTTTAATGTTGTTTCAGGGAAGAGGATATAGACACAAATTATTATGAATGTAAGGAAAGAGTGTAAACCAGGACTGGAATACAAGCACATTCTTGCATTACAATACCATTAAGATGGCAGGCTCTACATTTTCAGACTGCCTGAGAATTGCATTTCTGGAACTGTGTATATCTGTATTATCATTAGGAAAATGGAAAAAAAAATAATAGAAACTACATCTTGGTAGTAATTCTTGATAGATCTGGACTAATTGCAGGAAAACCATCAAAAATCAATGTCTTCCTATTTGTGAGACTAAATAGAGCAAAACCAGTGTGGAACAAGGAAACAGAACTAAGGAGGGAAGAGGAACAGCAATATACTGTACGTTGGTTGTCAGCTGCAGAAGCTCCTTCCCTCATCACTAATTATTGTTAGCCCAAGGCTGAAAAAAAGTGGAATATTACTAATGTTGTACAAGTCTCGCATTCTCATGTGTGGTATTGAAAGTCAAGTCACAGAAAAATATGACTTCTTCAGTCTTTCCAGATAGCAATTTCCCAGATAATTACATCTTCTTGTCTTTTAATATAATCCATAATCTGCCTAGCAACTCATGGGCATTTTGAATATAGTGATACATAAAGAATTAAAAGGTTCTTCTCCTTATATGATCATAGATGCAAGCAGTTTGAATCACACACTGCCACACATAATGCCCCAGCGGTTACTTTTGCAGACAGTTAATGCTGTGTGTAAGGAATGGATGTTACTATTTTTAAAGGCAGCTAATGATGCACTTGGAAAATGACCTGTAAACAATTCTTCTATGACTCACACACACACACAAAGAAACCAGGTTTCTAGGCATTCAGTTAAAATGTCATAATGCTATGGTAGCTTGATATCCAAAGGATTGTACTTATTTTCCTTTAAAAATATCATTGAAAATCTTTGAATTGAATACCCCCCCCCCCCAAGTCCTAAAAAATCTAAGTTAGATGAAGTTAAGAAATATTGACTGGATTTACATAAGGAAACAATATTGTCTCACTATTGTTTCCATGCCCATCTTAGGGGCTGCTGCAGTGGCCTTGGATTCAAAAGAACTAATTGTATGTTTTGAGATTAAAGATCAATACTAGAGATGTAAGGGACAGTAAAAATCTCACCTACAATGTGCTACATTTACTCTACTCATTATTGGATTAAGATAAACTCTAGCGTTTCAGAAAAGTTAGGCTTTCACTTCACATGCCCGTGGAAATATCTGATGGAGTGACATAATATTTAACATCAAGGATAAGTTGCTAAAGTTGATATTCTGTTTGTCAAGTGCATTATTTTGTTTATCTTTGTGGGTACAGTAAAATACCAATTACTAGATATTATTTTCAATAATTAAAATATATATTAGTTATTTAAAATTACTTTTGCCCTGCTTTCTTATCTAAGGAAACAAGTATCCTACCCAAAAAATAATAAAATAATACAAATTGTAACTGTAATCAACACTGAATTGGCAAATTTATTTATTTTTATTTATTTGATTTGATTTGTCAATTGCTTACAAGATAATAGGTATAAGTAAAAACATAGTTATGAATACATGGATACATATAAGAAAAATACAAGAAACAATAGAACAGGGATGATAGGCACTTTGGTGTGCTTATGCACGCCCTCTACAGACCTCTTAGGAAATATATTTAGTATTTATTTGATTTGGCAATCGCTTACAAGATACAGGTATAAGAATAAATATAGTTTTAAATATATGAGATAGATACTTATATGAAAAATAAAAAATAATAGGACAGGGACAGTAGGCACGATTGGTGTGCTTATGCACACCCCCTACAGGCCTCTTAGGAAAAGGGTGAGGTCAATAGTAGGCAGTCTAAGGTTAAAGTTTTTGGGGTTTGGGGAAGAAACCACAGAGTCAGGTAGAGTATTCCAGACACTGACCACTCAGTTGCTGAAGTCGTATTTCCTGCAATCAAGTTTGGTGGAGTTAACCTTGAGTTTGTATCTATTGTGTGCCCTTGTATTGTTATGGTTGAAGCTGAAGTATTCATCTGCAGGTAGGACATTGCAATGTATGATTTTATATACTGTATTTAGATCGGACCAAAGGCAGCGTAGTTCTAGGTTTTCTAGGTCTAGAGTTTCAAGTCTGGTGGCATAAGGTATTCTGCAATGAGTAGAGGAGTGGAGAACTCTTCTTGTTAAATATTTCTGGACTTTCTCAATTGTGTTAATATCAGATATATGATATGGGTTCCATGAGCTGTATTCAAGCATAGGTTTAGCAAATGTTTTGTATGCTTTAGTTACTAGTTTAATATTACTAGAGAAAAAGCTACGTAGAATTAGGTTAACAACTCTTAATGCCTTTTTGGCTATGTAGTTACAGTGGGCTCTAGCACTTAGATCATTTGAGATGAGTATTCCAAGGTACTTGACAGAGTTTGGATCACAATAAGCTCTTGACTATTCAGCTTGTATTTTATTTTCTGATTTATTTATTTTTTTGCCAATATGTAAGACAGAGTATTTAGTTTTTGAGATTTGAAGTTGCCATTTGTTTGACCATTCTGATACATAGTTGAAGTCTTTTTGAAGGGTAGCAGAATTATATGTGGTGATGAATAGCTTTATGTCATCAGCGAAGAGAACACAGTTGCTCTTAATATGATCACAGAGGTCATTTATGTAAAGTATGAAGAGAGTTGGTCCTAGAACACTGCCTTGGGGGACACCACTGTTGACAGGTACAGAAATTGATAGGACGTTTCCAACTTTGACCATTTGTTGTCTGTTTGCAAGGAATGCTTCTATCCAGTTATGAAGGTGTCCATGCATAACTATTCAAATGATAGATTCTGTTTTACTTCCTTAAATATAGCATTTCTAGAATGTCTAGATTAATTGAATGTATAGTATTAGGAATAACACTTCATATGTTTCATATGTTTCATGACAAACATATAATAAAGTTATTGTGGTTTTGTGTTTGTTGGGCGGGGGAGACTAAAATTTTTACTTCTCTAGCAACCAGTAGAAGAATATGTCAATGGCATCGTGCAAGATTCCTTTCTTTTTATGGATAGATGAATTGGAGAAAATGTTTTCTCTAATTTTTCAAGTGAAAAGAGAACTTTCTCAACATTGATGAAATGTTTAGAAAGCTTGATTTCTTTTTACAAAGTTTTGCCTTGCAGTTGGCTCCTCAAAAAAGATGAAATTAAGGACATTTTAGGTATTAAAGTGGCCACAGTAAAACATAAATTATTGTTTTATAATTTATAAATATTTATAAAATAATAATTTATAATTATTGTTTTATAATTATTTTGTCTTTTTTGTAACCATAAGCCTTGTTTAGCATATTTTAGGGATGTGGTATAACATTAGTAAATTGTAATTGGTAAATTATCAGATTATTCAATTATATTCATTTTATTTCCTATTGACTTCCTATTGCCTTTCCTGTCAATATTATGAAAAGCCATTCAATATTACTACATAATAGTCAAGGTTTAATTTCTAGTCTTCTTTTTCCAAAATCAGATTCAAAATCTAGATTTCTTAGAGACTACAATTTAGATATTGACTAATTTAACAAAACATGAAAATAATCTTGGATTCAGGTTATATTTGGAGATAAAAGCAAGAAATGAAAAAAACTGACAATGGGTGTAATATTAATATCAAAAAACTGACAATGGGTGTAATGCTAATATTTATTAGCAGATTATTATTGGTTTTTTATTAGCAGATTTATTAGCAGATTTTATTAGCAGATTATTAATAATGTAATATTAACAGATTTTATTAGCTAATATTAGCATATTTTAAGTAACTATATGTTTACACATAAATTCAAATGCAGTTCTCACTGAGCATTTTTTTTAAGATGCATTAAGTCATCATCAAAATTGTGTGATAGCTACAGGAAAGAATACAAACTGAAATTAATAAAATATTACTGTGATACACTAATATTGTTGGACTAGATTGTGGTCTACAAAGATGGTGCATTTTTTGTTTTTTTGAGGGAAAGGAATTAATCATGATAAGCCCATATACGCTAAGCATCAAACTGTTATCTATTTCAGCAAAATATGTTGGAACATGATTTTAAAAATCTAGAGCAGAGAGTTTCCCAAGGGCCACAATCTTGGAATTAATTCCATAAATTGTACAATCCCATTTTAAGCAGCTTAAGCCTATCCAAGTCTTCCCCAGAAGTAAATTTACTTATGGTGTACATATTGTATGAGACAGTCATGTAAACAATGGCTGTAACTAAACTATACATTGGAATACTTAAAATGAATTCAAGGTCTTATATGTATTTGTTCACAAATAAAAGATTAGAGAATCACAGCATCAGTCTAGGTATCAATGTAATATTTATTTTTGGAACCTACCAGTTCAAATATTATATCAAGTATCTTTCATCAATACAAATGATTTTTATCATCTGTTGAGCTTTCCTACACTAGAAAAGACTTAACTGTGTTCTTCTAATCTATTTGCTGCATGAACACAAAGAATCCATTAAAATATCTATTCACAGTAGAATGAATCTTTCATTGTACTGTGTTTTATCTCCCATGAGATTATTGATATCACCCAAGTGAGGAATTTCCTAAATATTATTACAATATAATGAAGAGTTGGACTTAAGCCCTGATCTGTATGCTATTATGGATAACAATCAAGGACATGAAAAAAGCATAATAAAAATAGTGACTGGATGATATAAATAGCATGCAAACCTACTGTAGATAACAGAATGATTGGATCTCAAGACTTTCAAGGCAACACATTCATAGAGAATAAGTACTGTTCAGAATAATACATGAAGCTTTCCCATAGGACTTAGAAGAAATTTCTATTTCATTTTTGGAGTTGCTGCTACCATATAATGACACTAGCCATTCAAAGCTTGGTTGGAGTCTAGGTCAAGGTAACATGATTCTAAATTTTCTTTTTGTTGCCTTTTTACCTTTTTTATTTTCATTTTTGAATAGTCTGTAAATGTGCATTTATCTCTATGTGCCTTTTGAGGATTTGTCTGAATTTCAAGATATCAGGAATTCTCTAGAATTCTTGGATTTAGTTTGGTTTAGGATGTTTACAGTTTCCTACTTGAAAATATGGTTAAGTCTGTCTATCTATTATGAAATTAAGGATTTTTCATTGTTTCTTCTTAGTGCTAGTTGATACAGATGGATGTGCTCTGTTTCTTCTGCTTGTCTGTACTACATAGCAACTATCACAATATTTATGTTGTATGTTACATATGCTCTATTTTTTTTCTTACTAGGTTACATCTTGTGTTATTTAAGATGTTTTGGAGGGCTTTAGTGGTTTAGGTACAATGATGCTTTATGATGTAATAGTCTGTGAAGCATTCCTGAGACAATCATTTTCATAGTTGTGTTTGTGCTATGATGAGTTGAATGGTCAGGAACTTTTTGATAAAGTTATATGGGTATCCATTTTGTTGGAAGCTTTTGTATAGGTGTCTGTTTACTTTTTCTAGTGTTCATGGTTGCAGTTCATTTGAATGATGTTCTTTTTGTGAGAGGTTGGGTTGTTATCTTGGTAGTGGAGCACTTGATTAGTGTGAGTAGTTTTAAGATAGTTTAGTGTTTCTAAATTGCTGCCATTTCCTTTGCTGAAAAGGATATCCAGAAAGGATACCGTATTGTTGTTTTCTTCTTACGTTATGAATTTTATTCCTTTGAGTATTATTGATTATTTCACGTCTTCTTTAATAGTTCCTTTTTTATTGTGACAAAGGTGTCACCTACAGATCCATACTTTTTGTTGTATCCATGGGAGTGCTAGAGTTTCTAGATGCTGCTTTATAGTCTCTGATTAATTCTGGGTTCATGAAGATAAAAATGTGTCATTGAAAGAAACCATAATCTTAAAATTGAGCAAGGTCATCCGATACACCATTATACATGTCATAACTGCAGCAAGAATAGCCTTTGCACAGGGATAGAAGAAGGAAAAGATACCATCTGAAGAAGATTTGACACAAAAAATAATGGATTGTGTGGAACTGGATAAATTCACAATGGAATTAAGAGGCAAAAATGATTCGGACTATTATGCGGTTTGGGATAGGTGGTACAAGTGGGTGGAGGATAGAAATAAGAGCTGATGTTTATGTATAAGAGAGGTATGTATCAAGTAATGACATGAACACTGTTAATGTGAATAGAGATTTGTATTTTTGTTTTTTGTTTTTTAAATATTTTTTACAAAGAAAGAAACCATAATCTTATCTTCTATTAGATTTTTTATTTTATGGTGGTACCATGATGGGGACGTTGATTGGATATTTTTTCCAATCCATGAAATAGCCAAGTTTTTTGTCCAAACCTATTACCTGCCTTGTCAAAAGCTATTCTCTCAGCATTGCCTTATGATATAAGCTTACAGGGATCTAGATTTAGAAATATCAAAGTTGCAAGTATCTATTGGAAATAGTTCATAATTCAGAGATTTTTTTAAAAAATCTAAACGCTATGTATTCTGGGTAGAACCAATCTGGTGGTGACTTAATAAAATGAAATACAACTCTTTTATTCTCTATTGTTTGGTTGCACATTCTATTCAGTGAAACTGTATGTGAGCAAAGAAAGGGGATACACTGCATAATTTCAGTCATAGATTTATTAGATTATTAGATAATAATAGAATTATTTCTGCTTTGGAGGAAATAGCAAAAAAAGAAATTAAGGTTTTAAGCAAAGTTTTGAAATGTAAAGAATGAGTTTTTGGGTTTTGGGACCAGGTTTCTAGCCACAACGTGAAAGATTTCCAGCACCAAATTTGTTTAGAATTGCCAAGTTTACTTTGATAATCCTATTTTTCCTCCCTTTGTTCAGGAGTTGGAGGCACTTGCTGTGAAAAGTTACTTATTCCTCTTCTCAGAAAGAGCAATCCTATTTCCTGGACTTTTGTCGATTGCCTTCCAGTCCAGGGAATAACAGCTACTAAGTATCAATCCAAAGCTTTGTGATTTGTTCTTAGATGATGGTTATTTTCCTCGTTGATTTGTTATCTTGAACTTACTTTCAACACTTCAACAGCAGTGAACAAAACCTCACAGTTCAATACAGCAATCACAGTAGGTAGCATAACATACCAGGAAAATACTGTATACGAGGTCAGTATGACCTGTTTATTCCACTCTATGACTTTATTCCTTCCTGACAACACTGAGGGTGTACAAACTAAATCCAACCATTATCCATTCCACTTTTCCAAAATCCTACCCAACTTTTCACTCTACTGGTTTACACCTTAACCAAGGATGTGATAAATTAATTTGGCTATGTAAATCAAATGGTAAATCAGATGCTACAGAAGAAGTAAATGTAATCATTCCTAACTTACCATAAAATCTACTTAAGCAAATTCAAACAAAGAGAAGAGAGATAAAGAGAAAATGACTGAATAAAGGACTTTTTAAAGGAGCTATTATAAAAAGTTGTACAGAGTGAGCATCTTGCAAAAGCAGATTCTTAGTATTGTTTATTTATTTATGTGTAGATACAGGTGGTGGTTCAGTGACTTAACATGCTGAGCATGTTGATCAGAAGGTCAGCAGTTCTGCAGTTCGAATCCCGACAACCGTGTAATGGAGTGAGCTCCTGTTACTTGTCCCAGCTTCTGCCAACTTAGAAGTTCGAAAGCAAGTAAAAAATGCAAGTAGAAAAATAGGGACCACTTTGGTGGGAAGATAACAGTGTTCTGTGTGCCTTTGGCATTTAGTCATGTCAGCCACATGACTACAGAGATGTCTTCAGACAGCACTGGCTCTTCAGATTGTAAATGGAGATGAGCACCACCCCCTAGAGCCAAAAACAACTGGCACATATGTGCAGGGGAACCTTTACTTTACAGGCATACAACATTTCAAAGCTTCCCCCTTTGAACAGAGTATGGACAGTGAACAGCAAAACCATAATACAGTAAAAACAAACTAATATTTTAGAATTCCTATAAAATAATTAAACAACAACAACAGATTGGCGTTCCCAAACACAAGGTAGAATGAAACTGTTTTCACTTATTTACAAAAAGTCAAGAAGGCTAAATGTCTGTGGAGAATGAGATTCTCAGTCATCCTTTATCTTAAAAATGCCTTTCAAAAAGCTGGACTGTTTTTTTCTTGAGAAATAAGTAAAAAACATTTTGCTTTTAATCCAAGAAACTTCATCAGCTTCATTCTGATAGCAGGGGGATGGAAGGATAGGTACTGACAGTTGAGACTGAATGGTGGGCACATGGAAGGATAGGTTCTGATAGGATGGTGGGGAAGATGGAAGAATTGTGTTTCTGTATGATCATCTGATTGTTAGCACTTTTTCTGAGAGCTGTTGAAGCTACTTGGAGGTTTATCAGGGTCACCTGAATCAGGATGCAACTGTTTGTGGAATCTGCTTGGAACTGCTGAAAGGGATGTGTTGTAAACTGGAGATAAGTGATGTCTTATCCCTCCCTCTCTGTTGTGAGAAGGGTGCTCAATTTTAACATATCATGTGACTGGGTGGGCATGGCTTGGTGGTCATGTTATTGGCTGGGCGTGGCCAACTCAATATCACTCACATCAAGGCACGCATCTCCTCGCCTGGCCTCTCATGACTGTGGGGATGCTGCAACAGTCGTAAGTTTGAAAAATGGTCATAAGTTACTTTGTTCAGTGCTATTGTAACTTTGAATGGTCACTGCACAAAAGCAAAGTATCAGCAAAGGAGGGAAAAAAAACTCCAGAGACATTCCAGAGACAAGAAGTCTAGTCCTGCCAAAAATGTAATAAGAGTTAATGGAGAGGCAGTTTCTGTAAGCAATACTAGAATGTTTCCTTCCTGCCTTCCTTATAGGATTAGGCCAGTAATTTCTTCTAACAACCGGTTCTCCAAACTGCTTAGAATGTTAACAACCGGTTCTAGCGAATAGGTGAAAACTGGTAGAATCCCACTGTTGCTTTGTAGCCTTTAATGCAAGAAATATAAGAGTTGAGCCAAGCCACTACTATCATCAGAATTCTGATAAGAATAAAAGAGAATAAAATTTCCCCTTTTCTGACTTTGGCACTAATAAAATAAGCATTTTTTTTTTGGTACTGGGAGATAGAGAGAGCCTTATTGAGTTTTCCTGGGATGATAGCAGTGAGTTGGCAGAGGTGACTTGGCAATGGTGAGCTGGCTGTGCTGATGTGTCCCATTGAGGTGTCCCCATTGATAAAATAAGAGTCAGATTAGCATATTGCAGGAATGTGGGGATCGCAAATTTCAGAAGGGTCCCTCCCTAGTTTCTTGGGCTGTAAAGGTGATAGGAGAAAATTTACTTTCAACCTTGTAAGGTATTGAGGATTGTGTTAAGCTGATATTTCTAACAGTGCACAACACAGAGTTGTTCAGCTAGAAATGTTTGCAATGTATCTTCCATTCCTTAGAAGTAAGTGAGGACCAAACATTTTGCTTAGCTTTATGGCATATGTGTTTATTTTTTTTAAAAAAAATGTTCTCTCATATGAAAACTCTTTAGTTCTGATCATGGTCTTGTTTGTTAAGTTACCTCTTATTCAGCGGCCTTCCCAAATTGCTTTTTCACAGGAATTAGCATATCATTTCCATTACTGAACTATACAAATGTTTTCTACAGCCCTGTGACCTTTATCATCATTTTTGGCATACTAACTTGATTCATTATGATTCATTTAGTTATGTAACTATCTCTATAATAAACATGTGTTTAAACATTTGCCATAAACTTTTGAGCCAGCTTTCTTATTATATTTCTACAAAGTATTTCCTAAAGCCAGAGACTGAAACATTGGATTGTATCATTTTTGTTGAACAACATACAATTCATCAATTTATCATGCAGAAGAAAAATCTTATAAGAATTTCCAAATAATAATTTAAAGCACTGGACATCAAAAGGATCAATGAGAGAAGGTTGTCAAATGATCATGGAGGTAAAACTGAACAATCTAACCTAATTATTACTAAATAAATGTCCAATTCACTTGCTGAGTTCTCCCTCTTATAAAAAGGCTTGTGTAGCTCTGTTCCACATAACTGGTTAGTTTACAATTTTAAAAACAATCAAGTAAAATATTTTTAGTGCTATGAAAGAAAATATTTCACTGGTGTAGAATTCTTTTTGCTATTTTTCTTCCTAAGCAATTCCCTTAATAGACTTTTCCTCTCATGGTAAAAAAGACAAATACCACCTACAATCTCTGAGTCAGGAAATCCTTAACTTGTGAACAAGGCCAAGTTTTCCCCAGATTCCAGTACAAGTTCTAATAGTAATTGCTTCCTCTCAGTTCTAGTGGGTCTCCTTTGCCAAATAAAGGAATAACTATTTTTCAAAACCCAACAAAAACCTATCTTGAAAAAGCAGAGATGGGAGCCATCTCTATAAAACACAAAGATAAGATTTTAACATTCCTGGAAACAGTCAGGAAAACCTTTCATTGTAGCATAATGTTGAATTCTAACATTCTTTAGCCTTTCAATTCAAGAGGACTTTTTGAAAAAAAAAATACTTTGGGTAGCATTTTAATTGCTTTTCTGAAGCAATATTAACATTTCACCCATTTTTTTGCTACATTTCTCCAATCAAAAGTGAATATTTAAGGAAAGTATACTCCAAAATTTTTATATTAGTGGCAAATGGAATATTAATGGGGTGTATATTTGGTTATGAACAAATTTAATTTTAGTTAAGACTATGAATACAAGTTTAAATTTATTTGCTTAAAATTTAAAGCAAAGAAAACATTCCCAGCTCAGTTGATAATCATGGTGCCAGTCCCTATATACAATAAGAGATGACACATCTGCTATTTTATTTGTGGGTGTCTCCAGTGAACAGATATTTCTCACCCAAGTTTTGCTGGATTTACTGGCTTTCCTGAGATTCTTATAAAATACAATTTAGTTTATTATATGTTTTAGCAGATAGCGGACCTTGATATGAAAGACATAATTTGCATTCAATCACACAAGCCTAGATTTGGAAAGATACAGCCCTACTCAGAGCAAGATATATTAGAACAAGTCTGACAATTGACTATCTAGCCTCTGTTTGAAGAGCTCCAATGAAGGATAAGTCACCATAAGGCAGTCTGATCCACATGTACTAATATCCTTCTGAAATTTACCTTGTCTATTTCCTTGTAGTTTGAATCCATTGATTCTAGTTAGTGGCATCTAGGAGTAGTAAGGGGAGGGGGTAGAATGACAAAGTAGTATCATAGTGTCACAACACAAGCTTTGTCCCTTCAGTAAGGATTTTGATGTTATATACATATAAAAGCTTGTGCTGCAGCACTACTTTAATCATCCAGGTAAGCTCCTCTTGATTTTCTTGATTCTTGTCTGGCTCTCTGGGATAATACAGAATAATTTTACACCCTCTTTGTGTGACAGCCTTAAGGTGTTTCTATTGTCTTGCATTAAATATTGTCAACAACATATTTTGTAGGATACCTTTATGACTGTTTCCCATACCAGAGATCACACTTTTAATTGTATTCACCTGTTTCTTTTTGTCATAACAGAATTTCAGAAAAAAGTTTTTAACCACATTTGATTTTGATTTTAAGATGATATGCCTCAGCTTTTATTGATACAATCTTTGCATTTTTAAGAATATCCTTTATTCATACATTATTTGCATTTTTAAAGAATATCTCAAGATAAAGATATTTCTATGTATTTTTATGTCTAAATAGACAATCAAATAAAGCTGCTATTTATGAAACAAAATTCTAGGGAAATCATAGTATTTCCTCCCCGCTTCCCATTAGAGCCAGCAGGAATACTACAATGCTGTCAAAGCACTGACCTGGAGACATACCAAAGGTGATGTGACTTCAAGGTTTGTATTTCTTATCTGACATTTTCATGTCTTTCTTTAGGGCACAGACAAAATATATTAGAGATAAAGACAGATAAGACAAAGCTTCAGATTTGCTTATGGGCTCAGGGGTTAGAAAGAAAATCATGTTAGATTTCTTAAAGTAGCAAATACCTAAAAAGCAGAAAAAAATACCTCATTAAGAGATGGGTTATACATGGTGAGGGGACACTAAATACAAACAAGAGGGACCTGTTCCAATAAGGGATGGATGGATTGGTATGTTACTAATCTCTATGAATGTGTGTGTGTGTTTGTGTGTTTGTTTGTGTCTGTGTTCGGCAATTTCTGTTAATTTGTTAATTTTGCTCCATTTTGTGACATTTCTTGCCACAGTTGTCAAGTAAACCACTCCTGTTGTTAACTTATAACATGGTTGTTAAATGAATCTGGCTTCCCTTTTGACTTTGTCAGAAAGTCCCAAAAGCTGATTACATGACTCTATGGCACTGTAACCATCATAAATAGGAGCCAGTTGACGAGCATCCAAATTTTGATCATGTGACCATGGGGATGTTGCAATAGTCATAAGTGTGAACAATGGTCATCAGTCACTTTTTTCAGTGCAGTTGCAACTCCAAACAATTCCTAACTGAACTGTTAGGAAGTTGAGAACTATCTGTACAGTATACAGTTCCATTTTCTTCCTGTACTGCTCTGCAGTTAAGACAAATATAATCCTGGTTGTGATATTATATACTGTATTTATATGTATATGCCAAACAAGCCTGAAATCTTTCTCATCCTTTCTTATGGTGATACCCAATCAGAAATAACTCAAAAACACTTATCTCCAATTAAATATAGATCCCAGTGGAGTATACAATGTATCTCTGCATGGCATAGATTATATGAGATTAGTATTGTTTGGCAAGGAGTACTAGAATTCACCATATATGATTTTCAGTCAGAATAGCATCCAATCAATCTATTGAATGCTTGATAACTATTCTTTTCTTTTACAATTCCATATGGGAAGAAAAAAATAGAACTTAGATTCAGCCATTGTGAAACACATATACATGGGCAACATGTTGATCAGGGAATAGTGACTTAAAGCTTAGCATCCTTGTTTGTAACAAATCATCCCATTTCTATCCTCATAGCTTCAAGGTACATAATGCAAACAATGCTGATCATGGATGGGAAATTAATCTCTGACATGTGACTAATTTTAAGCCCACCTGGAGAAGAAAATGCAAATCCTGCCTTGCAAGTTTCTCAGATGCCTCAGCCAAATGTCCTTCTTCAGCATGCTGAATTGATATCTTTTAAGATATCTTTAATATCTTTAAGATATCAATTGATTTTTAAATTGTAAGCAATTTATTTAATCCACTGAGCCCCCATGACATTATAGGAGCACATTTCAATATGGCTTATAATATTAACTCAGTATATCAATATAGGCAGCATTAAGAAAGAGCAGCCTCAGAGAATATCATGAATCGGATTAAGAGTCAAGAAAAATGGGAGGTGAGAATCCCTAAACCAAATACATAAATAGGGATGGCAAACAAAAGTTCCTTTCTTATGCTGAGGGAGACATAAAGGGAAAATGCATTGTCTCGATATTATTCAACTTTGTGTATGGATGTAACAAATTAAAACTTCTTTTCTGCCTAGTCCTGAAAATAGAAAACAGATTATGGACTGTTGGAAAACATTGCAAGAGCTAAAGCTTGAGATATTATTGGCTAAGTCTGCATAACGTATAACTGATCAGAGTAACACAGGTCCACCAGCCAATTATATACTCTTCTACTTTGCTCAATGAAAAATAAAAGATCTTCAAGACCAGAGATGGAGAAGAAGAATGTAAAGATAGTAGCCCCAAGCATGATGATGCACCAAACAGAGTAATTTATTACAACAAAAATAAGTGGGAGATTTATAGTATGTGCCACATAACATTACTATTATTCAACTCCAATTAAAACAATTGGTGCCCCATTATAGACTGGAACTACTGCAATCTTTTTTCTTTTCATCAGCAATTTTTTCCTTTTCATCAGACCCTTATGTTTTCAGAAAAAAAAAATATTCTCCATCCTTCCCACCCCCTCATGTTGAAAATTAAATCTAGTTTCTTCATCTTCATATATGACAATCTCATCATGGACACATAGTGATTCTAATTATATATTTATATTAGAGTGAATAAAAAAGAAATGGAGCTGAATGAAATATCTTCTATCTTGGAAATATTTCTGATAGAGTTACTAGAGTCTCTCTCTCTCTCTGTGTCTATGTGTGTGTGTGTGTGTGTGTCTCTGTGTGTCTCTGTCTGTCTGTGTCTGTCTGTCTGTCTGTGTCTGTGTCTCAGCCACTCTGTGGTCAGCACTTCAGATGAGGCAATAAACACCAACCAAGTCCAAATAAGCTGGCAAGAGTTTCATTCCAATAGAAAATGACAGCAAGTAGTAGTGAAAATATCTGATTAAAGTTAACTCTGAGCATCTGCTGACTCAGAGCCCCATTTATCCCAATCTGCAACTGCCCTGCTTCCAAAATCCATTCCCACCCCCTCAAAGGCCAGCATCCTGTTTGCCTGCGTTCCTCTCCAATCTGTGCCCACCACCACTCAAGCTTCCCAAACACCCTAATAAGCTGATAGTACCCTCCACCATTGTCATTGCTGTCTGCTACAACAATCTCCCAATGTTCACGATCTTCCTTAGCAATCAGCTGGGCATTGTATCATGGTTAGTCAGCCGATGCCCTGCTGACATAAATCAGCCACGCATGCTGCCTTTGGCACACAGACAGTCAATGTTGGCTGGTGAGTGCCCAGTAACTCTGTGGATAGGGGTTCATGGTGGTGTTGTGCATGGCTTGAGCCAAGTTTGTGTCTGTGTCTGTGTCTGTCGCTCTCTCTCTCTCTCGAATAAAAACAGAAAATAGACATAGGGAATGAAATAGTGTAGAGCCATGGTGGTGAACCCATAGCACGCATGCCAGAGGTGGCATGCAAAGCCCTCTCTGTAAGCATACATGCCATTGCCCCAGATCAGCTATGCCATGCATGCGCACCCACTTCCCTCTGGCCAGCTGGCCTTTGGGTCTCTGCCATGCACGTGCAGGGGTGGGGCATATACAAGGGAAGGTGGGGTACATACACAGGGAAGTGCAGCCATTGCATTTTTAGGGTTTGCGTATGCATGTGCACACTTTGGCCACGGTGCTGAAAAGGTTAGCCATCAGTAGTATCGGGAAATATTGTAACAGGCAGTGTGCCTTAGGGCCTTAAATTCTACAATTTAAACTACCTATGCTTATTTTATTTGACTTTTTCTTTTCATCTGCAGCATAATTATACCATATTAGGGATGAATAATTTCTGCAGCAATTTAGTTTTGTTGAACCTGCCAAACTAAGGATAGTATTTCATTTTATATGCAGAACAAATGTGTTTTCTTGGTGAATATTGTTATAAAGGGATCATTCAGAAATGGCTGGTGTGGAAGTGAAATCTTTTTACTAAAGAATATTTTAAAACTGAGAGCCAATTTTGTGTAGTGGTTAAGGATGTAACGCTAAAAACTGAAGGACCATGAATTCTAGTTCTCATGTCTAGGAGTCAAAAAAGTGACCTTGGTCCAGTCACTCTCTCTTAGCCCTGGAGAAAGGCAATGGCAAACCACTTCTGAAAAATGTTGCCAAAAAAACTGAAGAAATTGTTGGGGCTGTGTGCTACCCTACTCATGCACACACACACCACAGATGTAAGGAGTCTTTATTAAAGCTTCCGAGGCTGAATTGGTATTCCCCAGCAATTTCCTGTGCCAGCACCAGCTCAACCCCAATGGCACAAAGTTGAGTCAAATCCACTAGCAAAAGCAAATTCCCAAGGCAAAAGCAAGTTCCAAGATAAAGACAAGTCCACAGGCAAAGGCAAGGTGAAGCAAAAGCAAAGCAAGGCAATGGCAACAGCTGAAGAGACATGATCCAAAGTTCAAGGCAAGAACACAATGCAAATATAGCAAGGAAATGAACACATTGTTCCCAGCATCGACTCCATCTGTCTGCTGTGCTAAATAGCCAGCTTCTGGTGCAGCCCATCAAAAGAGGTGAGGCTGCCTCTTCACAAGCAATTGGGATGACTTTTGCTGCTCCTGCCATTTCTCTGTCCTACATATTCCTGGATCAGGTGCAGAAGGCAGTTCCTGTTCCTTATCACTGACTGGCTGTAACTACATGCTTTCTCCACCTGAATTCTCAGGGCTGTTCTGCTGCAGCAATACTTCAGCCAAATAACTCTCAGATGGCTGGTAGGAGCCATTGACCAACTTCCCTCCTGACATGGCTAGAAATGGTTCATCCTCATTCAAGCTGACATCTGGAGAAATATCTGGGGAAGAGTCCAGAGGGAGTCATCACAGGCTATCTTCAAGAATTGGACATGAACAGGAAAAAAAAGTAATTTAAAACCTACACATCCCAGTTTGAATGTGCAGGTCAAAGTGCTTCAAAGGAAAGAGCATTTCCAAATAATGAATATTCTCAATAGTTATTGAATATTGTACAACACCTACAAGTACTTATGAACTTTCCAAAACAATGAAAGCATGTCAGTGGAAAAGAACAATTGTGAAAATAACATTCAATGAGGAAAGCATGTGAAACAATCATAAAGCACTTGGTATGAGGAGGAGGAAATAGTATTCCTTGGGGAAAGAGCATACTAGAACTATAAACAGAGTTGAGGGATTGCAATATGTGTTCCCTTGTAGCTAGCAATGGCACAACATAGTGTAGTCTTAGAGAAATAGAGTTTGGTTAAAAGGGCCAAGGATATATATGCCTTAGCTTTGCTGATTAGAAGTTCAGCAGCAGAGTGGAAAATGAAGCTTAGCCTACGTGTAACAGATAGATCTGGTATGAGGTAGGACAAGGAAGAGAAAGAGGACTTGGAAGCCAGATTGTATGTAAGGATAGATAATAGATCAGAAAGTGGAAAAGAAGAAGGAGAATTGATGAACTTTCTTAGTTCTGGTTCTTAACACCACTGACACCGAATTTCAGAGGCATCAAAGTTTTTTTTTTCCCTGAGAAAGCAAATGTTTCCAAGAAGGGGAAAAATTCAGAGGGAGCTGTCCAACCTCTGAAGCTTTAACTGGAGTTAGAGATGGGGAAAAAGACAAATGTTTGGTATCAGCAAAAGGTTCAAAAGGAGAACTGTTCAGACATGGCTGTCTCGTTCTATAGTTTCATCCTGAAAGCTGGCACATTTACCTTGCATTCAACTATCGCTACACTGTAGTGAGCATTTCAAAAGGGATATAAAATTTGTCCTTTTACCTTGCTTTCTTTTATAAGTCAACCTCCAGAAATCTTCCCACCATATGGACTGTCATCTTTTGTCAAGTATTGGATCCTTTCTGCAACAAATTATGTTACTCACAAATGCCTTTGCACTGCCAAGTTGGGTAAGACACCAAGACATTTGTCGAGCTCTGGAAGACCTCCTGAATGTTTGTTGGGCTCTGAAAATGGAGCAGATTGCCAATCCCGACATGGGCTCACTCAGCTGTAGGGGTTTTATATTTCTGACATTGTAAGGCAAACAGTCTCCAAACTTGGCAACTTTAAGACTTATGGACTTCAACTCCCAAAATTGTCCAGCCAGCATGACTAGCTGAGAAATTCTGGGAGTTGAAGTCCACAAATCTTAAAGTTGCCAAGTTTGGAGATCTCTGCTGTAAAGTGAAGGAAAGCTACAGTAAAATCAAACAGAAAACAGCAGCCTAATCAAGGAATCACCAAGATTTAACACTGACAGGGCAAGCCACTTGTATATATAAAAAAGAGCAAATCTCACTCGCTTCTAGCACTGATGATGTCGATCTACTTGGGTAATGAAATATCTGCAAAAATTTTTACCAAGCTTTGAGAGCGCCAAGGACCC
The DNA here is from genome assembly GCA_015471245.1 of Laticauda colubrina. Taxonomy (NCBI): domain Eukaryota; kingdom Metazoa; phylum Chordata; class Lepidosauria; order Squamata; family Elapidae; genus Laticauda; species Laticauda colubrina. The sequence goes on along the minus strand of BLBF01000002.1, from coordinate 69,850,579 downwards.
CACTGAAGTAAAATCATAAGTACAGTCTGCTATTTGATTTTTCACTTAGTGACTGAGTTGCCAGGTCCAAATGCAGTCACTAAATAAGGAAAACCTATAAATGTAATCTAGTAGCATACCTTCTAGATTGTAAGACTTAAACATATCCCCAGTGTGGTATCTTATAAGTATATGTACTGAAAACAAGGTATAATAACAAAGGGTGCTGGCTAAAAAATCAAAATGTAGATGAAAATCTTTGAGATTCACTGGTGGACTTGAACAAAACATTAGTGCTGTATAGAACAGTGAGATAAACATTGATGCTTTATTGATTAATAGCATTAGCACTTAGTCTTATATACTGTTTCACAGTGTTTTACAGCCCTCTCCAAATGGTTTACAGAGTTAGCATATTGCCCCCAACAGTCTATGTCCTCATTTTACTAACCTTCAGAAGGATAGAAGGCTGAGTCAACCTTGAGGTTGGTGAGACTTGAATGGCCAAACTGCTGGCAGCCAGTGATCAGCAGAAATAGCCTGCAGTACTGCATTTTAACCACTGTGCCACCGTGAGTAATGATTCTAATGTTTGCAGATAGAAGCACTTGTTATCAATGATGTCGTTTTGCTCAAGCATTCTCATCTTCCCAAATTGTTAACCAAATTTTCTTTCCCTCATCCATCTCCCCTCTATCACAATAAATCTGTAAGACTAGCCTATATGTCCCAGGTCTGCTTTCCATTTACATGTGTTCATTTATACATACTCAATTACAATTATTGTTCAATTTAAATAAATTTCACACATGTAAACAAAAAAGAACAGCAAAACAGAGCCGCTTTAAACATCTGAATCTTCCTCTCTCTTTTTGGTTCAGTTTTGGATCTTGTCACCTGAAGATACTCAACTCAAACTAAACACAAGTGAATTACTAGTATTCTTCAGAAAAGTGTTTGGGAAAAATTGTTCATCACTGCAATGTATTTTAAGGATGAGTAGCACTCTGGAGATGCTATGGACAGGTAGTCCTCCACTTACAACAGTTCACTTAATGACAATTTGAAGTTACAACAGCAATGAAAAAAGTAACTTGCTTGGCACCTGACTCACATTTGTGATGGTTGCAGTGTCCTGGGGTCATGTGATCACCTTTATCATTCTTCTGACAAGCAAAGTCAGTGGGGAAACCAGATTCACTGAACAATTGTGTTACTAATTTAACAACTGTGGTGATTCAATTAACAAATATGGCAAGAAAAGTCATAAAATGGGACAAAACTCAACAATTTTTTCACTTAGCAACCTAACTTTTGGGTCAATTGTGGTCGTGATTGAGGACCACCTGTACTGTGATGTCATTTCAAAATGAGCAAGTAACAGGTGAAACTCAAAAAATTAGAATATTGTGCAAATGTTCATTTATTTCAGTAATGCAACTTAAAAGGTGAAACTAATATATGAGATAGACTCATAACGTGCAGAGCAAAATAGTTCAAGCTGTGATTTGTCATAGTTGAGATGATTATGGTTTACAGCTCATGAAAACCCCAAATCCACAATCTCAGAAAATTAGAATATTGTGAAAAGGTTCAATATTCTAAGCTGAAAGTATCCCACTCTAATCAGCTAATTAAGCCATAACACCTGCAAAGGGTTTCTGAGCCTTCAAATGGTGCCTCAGTCTGGCTCAGTAGGAATCACAATCATGGGAAAGACTGCTGACCTGACAGTGATGCAGAAAACCATCATTGACACCCCCTATAAGGAAGGAAAATCTCAAAAGGTAATTGCAAAGAAGTTGGATGTTCCCAAAGCACATGAATAGAAAGTTATGTGGAAGGGAAAAGTGTGGAAGAAAAAGGTGCACAAGCAGCAGGGATGACCGCAGCCTGGAGAGGATTGTCAGGAAAAGGCCATTCAAAAGTGTTGGGGACTTTCCCAAGGAGTGAACTGAGGCTGGAGTCAGTGCAGCAAAAGCTACCACACACAGACAGATCCTGGACATGGCTTCAAATGTCATATTCCTCTTGTCAAGCCGCTCCTGAACAACAAATGTCAGAAGTGTCTTACTTGGGCTAAAGAAAAAAAGAACTGGTCTGTTGCTCAGTGGTCCTCTTTTCTGATGAGAGCAACTTTTGCAGCTCATTTGAAAACCAAGGACCCAGAGTCTGGAGGAAGAATGGAGAGGCACACACTGCAAGATGCTTGAAATCCAGTGTGAAGTTTCCACAGTCTGTGTTGATTGGGGGAGCCATGTCATCTGCTGGTGTTGGTCCACTGTGCTTCATTAAGTCCAGGGTCAATGCAGCCATCTACCAGGAGATTTTGGAGCACTTCATGCTTCCTTCTGCAGACAATCTTTATGGGGATGCTGACTTCATTTTCCAGCAGGACTTGGCACCTGCCCACACTGCCAAAAGCACCAAAACCTGGTTCAATGACCATGGGATTACTATGCTTGATTGGCCAGCAAACTCGCCTGACCTGACCCCATAGAGAATCTATGGGGCATTGCCAAGAGAAAAATGAGAGACATGAGACCAAACAATGCAGAAGAGCTGAATGTCACTACTGAAGCATCCTGGTCTTCCATAACACCTCAGCAGTGCCACAGGTTGATAGCTTCCATGCCTCACCGCACTGAGGCAGTAATTGCTGCAAAAGGGGCCCAAACCAAGTACTGAGTACATATGCATGCTTATACTTTTCAGAGGTCTAATATTGTTCTATGTACAATCCTTGTTTTATTGATTGCATGTAATATTCTAATTTTCTGAGATTGTTGTTTTGGGGTTTTCATGAGCTGTCAGCCATAATGATCACAATTAAGACAAATCACGCCTTGAACTATCTTGCTTTGCATGTCATGAGTCTATCTCACATATTAAGGCCCTGTCACACTGCCCAACGGATGCAAAACGGACACAACAGATGAGCAAAATGTTCCATCCGTTGTTATCCGCTCTCAAAAGGGGCAAAAATTTGCATAACCGGAGAGGATAACACGGACAGGAGGAGGACGCAGGGCGGATGGAAAGCGGATGCGGAATGGAAGCCCAGCAGATGGAAGCGGATGGGAGTGGATGGCACATCCGCTAGGCTTCCGGGGGGCCACAGCAAAGCGGATGCGGAACGGATACAGTGGATGCACAGCGGATGAAGTGGATGCAGAGCGGAAGCCTAGCAGATACACAGCGGAAGCCTAATGGATGCCGAGTGTTAATTGCGCATGCGGGGAGGATGCATTGCGTAAGCCCCGCGGATATAAAGGGAAGCAGCTCGGAAGCAGGTCACCATTCAGAGGAAAGACCTGCTGCCAGATGGATTGACAGCCTTGCTTATCCTGCCTGCATGCCTTCCTGCCAGCCTTCCTGCCAGCCTTGGTGCCTGCCTCCCTGCCAGCCTACCTGCCAGCCTTCCTGCCAGCCTTGGTGCCTGCCTGCCTGCCAGCCTTGGTGCCTGCCTGCCTACAAGCCTACCTGCCAACCTTAGTGCCTGCCTCCCTGCCAGCCTTCCTGCCAGCCTTGGTTCCTGCCTCCCTGCCAGCCTTCCTGCCAGCCTTGGTTCCTGTCAGCCTCCCTGCCAGTCAGCAACCCATGGATCTGGGAAGCCCACCATGAGGTTGCATTCCAGCCCACCCTTGAGGTCACTTGCATTGTATACCTGGGCATCTGAAGATGAGCCGTTGCCTGAAGCATCGATATCCATGAAGGTCACTTGCGTTGTATACCTGGGCATCTGAAGATGAGCCGTTGCCTGAAGCATCGATATCCATGAACTTGTAGGCAGCATTGACCATGGCAAAGAGGAGGATGCTGAAGAAGCCCTTGTAGTTGAAATAAGTGGACCCCGACTTGGCTGGAGCTTTGCAGGCCACGTGCTTCCCATCGATGGCTCCAACGGTGTGTGGGAAGTTCCACCTCTGATACCACTGCTCTGCAACTTTCTTCCATCCTTCTTCAGTGGAGGGACACTGGAGGAGCTCCTTCTTGTATTCTTCGATGATGGCCTGCACCACTTCTCTGACCACAATGCTGATGGTGTTGGGTGGCACCCTCCAGCCGTACTGCATGCTCCTGTAGGTGGTCCCTGAGGCCAGGTGGCACAGAGTGAATGCCACCTTGAGCCCAGGTTCCAGGCTGGGCGGGAAGTTGGTGTTTGTCTTAGTCAACCTGGGCGTCAGGCGCTGCACAACTTCATCAAACATGGCTGGAGGCATCCTCATGAAGTTCTGGAATGCCTGAGTGTCTTCGTTCCTGAACTTCACCATCAGCTTGTTGTACAGTCCGTCCTCTGCTCTTCTGGTGAACCATCTTCATACCCAGATGCTTCTTGGCCACCTCCTTTTCTTCCCATAGTAGAGTTCACAGAGCCTGCAGATGGCTTCGCACTGTTGCAGAAGGATGATGGCTGCCAAAAGGACTTTGTTATGATCCATGGTGGACATGACTGGATGCTGTGGAAAAGGAAGAGGCAGATGAAGGCTGCAGAGGTCTGCACAGCAGGGCTGCTGGTCTGAAAGTGAGATCCAGGTGAGTTGCTCCCCCTTTTTATAGGCAGTATAGTCTCTTTGCATCCTCTAGGCATCCTCTAGGCATCCTGTAGACATCCTGTAGACATCCTTAATATCCGAGATGGGTCCCCTCTGCGAACGTATTTTCCGTTTTACATGCTTTGTTTCCGTGCTGCATCCGCTAGGCATCCGTTCTGCATCCGTTCCGCATCCGTTCCGCTTCCTCCCTGCGTCCATTTACCGCTGTAGCGGATGGAGTTGCGTGGATGCGCAGTGGATGCCTAGCAGATATAGCGGGTGTGTAACGGATGCCGAACGTATGCCTAGCGGATGCCTAGCAGATGCAGAACGGATGCATTGGATATATTTTCCGCTCAAAAGTTTTGAGCAGCTCAAAACTTTCTGAGCAGATGAAACATGAATAAATGGATGCTGGACAGATAGAGAGGAAGCAAAATGGAGGCAGTGAGTACAGAATGGATACATCGCGTTAACCAACGGATGGCAAGCTTTTTTGTCCATTTTACATCCTCTTTGCATCCGTTGGTGCAGTGTGACAGGGGCTTTAGTTTCACCTTTTAAGTTGCATTACTGAAATAAATGAACGTTTGCATGATCTTCTAATTTTTTGAGTTTCACCAGTAGATGTTGTTTCATATTTTCCACCACTGTTACTCCCCCCAAACCTTCATAAATCACTGCTGCCTTCTGAATTATCCTATTTTGTGAAGTGATATATTCATTTTTACTTACTGTCAACAATTTAGGGAAATATCATCATACAAACTATACAATTCAGTTTTTAACCAACTTTAACCAATGCAAAAGTTTTTAACCTTATATAGAAAATTGCCTGGACTAATCCCTAAAGTTTTCTTGGCAAGATTGTGGAAATGATTTGTCAATGCTTCCTTCCTAGAACTGAGAAAGAGCGATTCTCCCAGTTGGTTTTATGCCCATGGGAAGAGTAGAACTCATGATCTCCCAGTTTCTATTCTGTTGCCTTAACCATTATATCAAATTAACTCTGTTTTTCTTTTATCAAATCAAAATGTTACTCTAAAAATTTGAATACTCCAGATTCCCATCCATTAATTTTTCTCATGAGCAGCCACAGACTAAGTATAAAATCACAGGGACAACCTTTATGACACAACACCAGCAACTGAGGTTCTCCACAGAAAAATAAAATTCACATAGTGCACCATTATTAAACTATAGAGTTCACTGCATGAGACGTGTTAACCGTCACCAATTTTTATAAATTTGGAGAAGATTATAAATTAATTTTCCCTTAATTCCAATATCTATAGAGTGACAAAGCCTTCTTGCCCTTCCTTTCATCTCTCTACAACCCCTTATAAAATCATCTGGGTAAATGTTTGTTTCAAGAAAAAAAACACCTATAAGACAGTGGCTAGGGTTTTAGTGCCATTGAAGTTGATGTTGTGACCTGTGGTTTTCATGTGTTGGACTAGTGAGGAGGTGTGTTCCAGCTTTTTTACTGCATTTTTGTGTTCTTCCAGGCGGGTACTTATTCTTCTATTGGTCTGTCCAATGTATGTGGCCGGGCATGATGCACAGGGAACTTCGTATATGCCTTGGTTTTCCAGGTCAATTTTGTCTTTGGGGTTTCTCAGGATGGCTGCTATTTTTTTTGTCTGTTTTGAAGGCAGTCTTGATTTGATGCCTGTGTAGTATCTTACTGATTTTGTCTGTAGTACCTCTTATGTAGGGCAGGACAGCTGTTCCATAGGTCTGTTGATCTTCTGGGTCTCTATTCTGTCTTAGTGTGCTTTTGTGGATCAAGCTGGTGATTTTGTTTTTGTGGAAGCCGTTGGCTGTCAGTACTTTAGTCAGGGTGCATAGTTCAGTCTTTATATGTGTCTTGTCTGCCAGGCGTTTGGTTCTGGTGATTAGTGTTTTGCCACGGAGTTTATCTGTGCTGGGTGGTGGTGGGATTGGGCGTTGAGGTAGCGGTTGGTGTGTGTTTTCTTCTGGTATATGGTGTGTCCTAGTGTGCCATCTGTTCTTTTGTAGATTAGTACATCTAGGAATGGTAGTTGTTTGTTTATTTCCATTTCCATGGTGAACTTGATTTTGGGGTGTGTGCTGTTTAGGTGTGTTAGGAAATTGTTTAGGTTTTCTTTTCCATGGGGCCAAATCACAAATGTGTCATCGATGTATCTTAGCCATAGTTTGGGTTTGTGGGTGGCATTAGCCAGGGCTCTGGATTCGAATTCTTCCATGAACAGGTTTGCAATGACGGGTGGAATCTCTTACTGTGGACCTCATTCCTGAGTAGAGCCATTTCAGTTCTTTTCAGGATACGTTTAGTAGCTGCTGTGCTGTGATGAAATGTTAATTTGAAGCAGGTTGGTGTTGCATTGTTGTTTCTGCAGCTGCGTAGGAATTTCAGGTCGCATAATATTCCTGCTCTTTTAACTTCCAGCTTCTCATAGCTTTTGATCTGGCTATTTGTTTCCTCCCCGTAGAGGTCTGATATTTGTTTTTTTAAGTTTTCGCGGGTACTTACATATGTGCTGTTCAGCTTCCTTCGGGTATTATCCCACGTCATTGAAGTGCTTTTAAAGTTGTAGCAACATTTCAGATCTGAAAGCATGAATAGAAGAGATGATTTTACCAGACTGTCAATCATTTGGAAAGCTTCACTCTCTAATAGAAAGATCTCCATACCACAAGCCAGGCAAACACCTGGGCACAAACAGACTCCCCCTGATACCTCCAGCTCAAACACACCCCCACCAGGCACCCAGATGAAACCCAGCTTCCTAATAGATAATAGCCATCCTTTCACACGAAGCCAAGCTGCACTGAAAGCCTCCAGTGCAGGAGCAGAGTGTTGCTAGCCAATCAAAGCCACAAAACAGACAGAAGAAACCAGAAACACCAATCAAACAAACTCCAAGTCCAATAAACACAGACCAAGACTCCCAACCAATCAGGATGTAGAAAAAAAACATCCTGCCACAATAATAGGCTAGCCTCAAATTTAAAACCAATGGCTGTGAGACCCTGACCCACATACAAACTCTGTACAGAAGCCTGATGATTGCAGATGAGATTCTGCTGAAACGTTGCT
>BLBF01000002.1:69806055-69842970 GCA_015471245.1 Laticauda colubrina | reverse complement strand
CACACACACACACACAGACAGACATATGCTGTTCAGCTTCCTTCGGGTATTATCCCATGTCATTGTAGTTTAAAGTTGTAGCAACATTTTGGCAGAATCTCATCTGCCATCATCAGGCTTCTGTATGATGTTAAAATTCTGTATGATATTAAAACATATATACATACATATATATTCTCTTGTTAGGTGGGTAATCTTCTTTTTTGGACAACACTTAAAAACCGAACTACACACTCTCACTAATGTACTTACAGCCAATGGATTCCCAAAAAAGAAGATTACCCACCTAATCCAAAAAGAAACCCCAACCAAAAGCCAAGACAGAGAACAAGAGAATGGCAAAGCCCTCCTCCCATATATAAAAGGCACTACAGACAAAATCAGCAAGATCCTCCAAAAACACAACATTAAAACAGCATTCTGCACAAACAGAAAAATATCCACCATCCTAAGAAACCCTAAAGACAAAATCGAGTTAGAAAACCAAGGAGTATACGAAATCCCTTGCACTGCCTGCCCCACCACATACATAGGACAAACTAACAGAAGAATTAGTGCACGCATTGAAGAACACAAAAACTCAATCAAAAAAGAAGAACTGACCTCTTCCCTGGTCCAACACCTCAAAGCCACAGGACATGAAATTGACTTTAAAAATACCAGAACTATCGCCAAAACCGAACACTTCAACAACAGAATAATCAGAGAAGCCATAGAGATAGAGAAACGCCCACACAGCATGAATAGACGAGATGATACCTCCCGCCTACCAACCATTTGGAAACCTGCCCTCATTAATAAACGAGTAACTAACATGAAGAATGACACCAGACCCACACCCGCAAGTGCCACACAAGATGCTACCACCACACTTCCACACAGAAAAAAGACTCACACCCACACAGAAGAGGAGACACGACCACGAACCAGAAACCATACTGCAGCTGCACCACTACCCGCTTCAATCCCCTCTGACCCATACAAGAAGCAAACTGACACCCACCATGAAGATGTGGCACGACCACGAACACAAAGCCAAACAACAAGATCACAGCCCACCAGCTCAAATCCCCCAGTAACTAAGACTAACCTGAGCACAACCAAGCCCCCACCTAAGCAGAACACACCCCCAGCCAATCAGAACACAGCCAACCCCCCTACCAATCAGAACACAGCCAAACCCCCACCCAATCAAGTCACACCCCCACTAGCAGTTAAAAGGAAGAAGCAGCTGCAAGCTCACATTACTCTGAGAAGCACAGAGCTGAAGAAACAAGCCTGAAGATGATGAATGAGACTTCATCGAAACGTTGCCTAGATACTTCCAATTCTACGTGGGAGAAAACCCGAATAACCAAAGATCCACATACAAATACCCGCGAAAACCTCAGAAAACATATATATATATACACATGTATATATTTATATTTATACATGTATATATTTGTATGCATAATATCTGTGGCAGGAGTGTCAAACTTGCGGCGTCACATTGTATTCACATGATATATCACAGCTTCACTAAACGGGGTGGACGTGGACAGCACATGACACATCTGGCCCATAGCCCAAGAGTTTGAAACCCCTGATCTATAGGTATTTATACATATGTGTATGTGTGTGTTCTTCTTCTTGTTCTCCCTAGTGTATTCTCACTAGTCCACTTTTCGGATAATTGAACGCCACTTTGCATGGTCAGGTGCATCTCCACATGTGTATGTGTGTGCGCGCGCGCAGCATGTGTATATGTGTATTATGTCTGTATGCTTTCTTTTGAGACCAGGCAACACAATTTCATTTTTAATGTGTGCCGGTATGCTCTCAGACAAATGACAGTGAAGATTATCTTATATTTCAAACCATTAATTTAAGAGGAAAGTATGTAGACCCCTTTTTGCACATGATGGCCTTTAAAATATTTTTGCAGAACTATCAGGCTCCTAACTTCCTTAACTCTGTCTTAATGTGGTTTTTGAAAGTTATTCTTAGGACAAGTGAGGCAAGCATCCTCGGAATGTATATTAAGATCAAGATGACAAAGCTGTGAAGATAAAACCAGTGGCCCAACTGAAGTTCACAAACGTAACACTACGTCTGCAATTTGATAATAGAGCAAGTTTATATTTTTATGTTGAGTATGAATTTTACCAACAGTTAGATAGCTCAGGATCATAGAATTGTTCAATAACTGTTTCATAATGGCAACTTATGTCATTTTTTCAGCCATTTTCTCATGGAATTTCATGAAAATCATTCAAAAAGAAACAATAAAAACTGTTTATATGCTTATAAAAATAATTGGTCTCTAAACTTCACTAGAGGTTTTTTTCCCTTATGCACCAATTTAATTACTAAATGAAATAATAAATAACAAAACCTCCTCTTACCTTGAATCAATTATTATCTTCAAGTTGCCTCTGTAGCTCTATGTACATACAGTCTGAGTGTTACCTGGTAATCAAAAATGGCAATTTTCCCTATGAAGGAATATCAATCTGGCTCTTATTTAATGCAATATTTATAGATGATAATGACTTAGAGTGCCTGTCCTCAGACATTTGCATCTAATAGGCTTTTTCATAATCATAAGGAGGCAGATTGGAATTTGTATGACAGAAGGACATATGCCTGTCCATGGAATATGGGTGCATCCCTGTCATTTTCACTCTAAAGTGAGAAGATTTTGCTGATTTTCTGAAAATGTATTTCTCTGCTAATTGCCCCCTCAGGAGCAATATGTCAGCAGTGTTCTCCTCCAAATCTTGCATAATGATTAAAAATGGAGAAAGTTAGCTGAAGAAAAGGTCAGTGTATATTTTCCACTTATTGTAACAAAAAGAGGTAATGGAAACACTCCATCTTTTGTTCCTATCTTGGAAACATTTTCCCCCTGCTACTCATCTTCTCTCTAGAGAGAGAGAGAGAGAGAGAGAGAGGGAGGGAGGGAGGGAGGAAGGGAGGGAGGGAGGGAGGGAGGGAGAGAGAGAGAGAGAGAGAGAGAGAGAGATTCCAATTTCATTGTGTTGTGTTTAATGTTCTGTTTATGAGCTATCAGCCATTGATGCTAATGAGGTGTGATTCTCCTTCTCATGCCATTTTCCATCAACAAATTAACTTTTAAGCAAAGTTTAATTATCCCTTTATTTATAAATGACAGGAGAATATTTTTTACCCAATGGAAAAAGGGCTGAAGAATTCATTGATGCTCAGATATGAGGCTTTTAACATTCAGCATATCGTATGAAGTGGTTCCTTATAGGAAGGGATGTATATTTGTATTCATCTACCGTGTTTCTCACATTATAAGGTCGGGCCTTATTTTTTTTTGACCCCCGAAAAAACGGCTAGGCTGTCTTTTTGGGGGTGACTTAATTCCCCCCCCTTGCAACCTCGGGTGGGTGGGCGGTGACAGCTTGGGGTTCGGGAGACCTTCCTCCACTGTTGCTTTTCCTTCTCCCTTGCTGTCGTGGTGTTTGAGGAATGCCGCAGCATTTGGCGCAGCCACGTGCGGCCAGTCAGGGCTCCTCCCTGCAACTGGAGCCCTGAGGAGACACTTGGCTTCAGATGCTCCCGTTGCCTCCTTCTGAGGGAAGGCACTCACCCGAGAGGATTTATCCCTCTCTCTCTCTCTCCCCGCAGGGAGGCGCTCGCTGCCTTGGTGAGAGCTCTGCCACTGGGAAGGAGGGCCCACCTGTCAGCTGCGCTGGGCACCCCAGGCTAAGCTGACAGGTGGGCCCTACTTCCTGATGGCAGAGCTCTCACCAAGGCAGCGAGTGCCTCCCTACTGGACCCTACGCTCATCCCGCCAGGGCTGCAGCAGAGCCGTGTGGGCTGGGCAGAGCCAGGAAAGTGAACCATGGGTACGTGCATGCCTCCTCCTACCTCTCGTTCCCAAATCTCACCCAGGCATGCAGTGCTTCGCTTGCTCTGCAAAGCCGTGGCTTCCTCACCTCTCAGCAAGCAGGAGGAACCGGCTGCAGCCTCCTCCTCCTCAGCTGCAGCACAGACGTTGACCTTGCAGGGAGAGAGAGAGAGGGAGGGAGAGATCCTCTTGGGTAAGTGCCTTTCCTTGGAAGGAGCGCCTGAAGCCAAATGTCTCCTCAGGGCTCCAGTTGCAGGGAGGAGCCCTGACTGGCCGCACGTGGCTGTGCCAAATGCCGCGGCATTCCTCGAACGCCATGGCAGCAAGGGAGAAGGAAAAGCAATGGTGGCAGAAGGTCTCCCAGTATGAAGTGCCCCACCAACACAGGCACCACCATATCCGGGCATGCAAGTACTTCCTAAATGCAAGCCCCCCCGCCATCCCCCCTATTTTGCATGTTTAATATGGGCCTTAATTTGGGGGGAGGGGCTTAATTCAATTTTATAAATTGAATACCTATAAAACATGGTGGGGCTTCCTATTGGTGGAGGCCGTATTGCTGGAGAAACACGGTAGCTGGAACTGAAATGCACCATTTGCCAGCTTACATTGCAGTGGGGTCCCCTTATGCAATGACACACCTAAGTGCTATCAGTTAAGAAGGGGAAAAACCATTGCTATTGCTGATTTTTTTTCATTGTTTTATTGTATGCTGCACAATTAAACCTTGTTAAGTGTGTGGATTCTCAGTGTTGTATAAAATGCACAGCTGTTTTTCAGTATAAATCAATAAATCATTTTCTAAAATAACAACACCTGAGAATATTTTAATGCTCTTGAACAGGTGTTTTAATCACCTGGGAGGCAATAAATCTTGGCTGAGGGACTCTTGATGGAATCATGGAGAATTTTCAGATCCTCGTCTAGAGTTTCTTATTCCAATGGATGTTTGTTTTAGGGCAGTAAACAATGAAATCAAATAAGTTGCTTCAGATTCAAGATCCATTTCATGTTATGGAATATACTTATTAACTTGTGCATAGTGTGACTTGTAACAAGAGACTTCTTATAATTTCTCCAATTTCTAAAATACATATATTAAACAGTCAGCATTCCTGTCTATTTCTGATATTAGAATGCTAATTAGTCTCATGGAAATTTATATAATTCAATTTAAAGTTCATCCCCTATGGATTTGACTCAGAATGGCAATTGTATAAAAGCAACTTTTCAGAAGTAAAATTCAGGGTTCAAATAAATAGAACTGTAATTAGTAATAGCCTATATACATACATATAATTTCCAATATTTACTTAATAGCTTGTAATTTAAAATAGGGACAGAACTGCTTTGGTTGCAAAGTTTAAATAATGTATGTAGATGAGTTCTGTGCAATAAATATTCCCTTCCTTATTTTGCAGGCATTATTGATTTGGCCAATAATTTTTCTAATGCTGGGTATCAACTATTACAGGCATTGCTTTTTGGTTCCATCTATTCAGCCATCTCCAACCTGGTGTATTTCAGATGCCTTCAATCCCAAATCCCAATCCCAAAAAATCTGAAGGATGCATACATCAAAGAGGTGCTCTAACATTCAAAGCCCATAAATTGAATTTGAAATAATAAGTGCTTTTTGCATAGAATAGCTGGAACTGATTTTCACTATGAAATTCCTCTTTGATATGGCTGGTTGTACTGTACTTCCTCAATTGAGTTCTTTTTTAAAAATTTACCACAAATGTCTCCAACAGCAATTCAAAGATGCATTTCCAGCCATTATTTGACATGTCTAACTTTGTTTAGCTTAATTTTAGGTTTAAGAGGTTTTCTGTATTCTCCCAAAATACCCCTTGTTATATACATGATTTTTGGCACTCTGGAAGCAGCTGTGGTGAAGAACTCGAATCTTCTCAATTTCTATTGCTTACTTTTAGCTACATCATAAAAACCTCTCCTCTGTACTCTTTTATCACTATCTTCTGTGACTGTTTAGCTTGTGTTGCTGGATTGAGAAGATAGCTGGTTTCTGCAAACAGCTCCCTGAAAAATACCTTTGAGTCATTCTAAAGTGAATCAGGGTTGTACAGGCTCCTTATTAATAAATGTTCACCGATCTTGTAAAGTAGCACTAAACGTCTTTTAAAATATTTGTTCAAGGCTCTTGGGAGACTATCCAGTAGAAAGCACTATATGTCTCCTTTCAAAAAAAAAAAAAAATCTTACAAAATAAGAATGGAAGACCAACAGCAGCAATAACTGGGTAGCAGAGGAAAAAGTTATAATTAAAGTTATGTTTGAATTATTACAGGAGCCTGAATGTTCTTTAATTATATAGGTATGTTGTTTTCTTTGCATCCTGAATTAAGAGAACTATTTTTTTTAAAAAAAATACATATTTCTTTTTCATTCCTTAGAAATGTTATTAAATATTTAAAACATTTTCAAGAAGAACAGGAAAGTAGGAAAAGCACACAGTAAACATGTTAACTCAGCTTAAAACTTCAGATCATTTTTAAAATCAAGATCAAATGCAATAACAGCCTCATAGTAAAAAAATTTAAATGTAGATAAAATATTATTGTTTATTTCTCATATAAGAATTTTATATTACACAGGAGTTTGGGAAGGAACCAGTTCTCAGTTGCACTCTATTTGAACATCGCTATATTGAGGTACATCTCCTGTAATCCTCAGAGGCTAGTTTTTTTAAGAAGTGCAGACTTGTTGGCAAGAATATCTATTCTTGCCATATGGTTTATTTCAACATAAAATGCCATGTCTGTGTTCCCTAATGGGGGAAAAAATTCATATTTTAAATTTTCATTGTCAAAAGGGCACTGCAGACTTGTGTCTCACTGACTACAAGAATGTTTTTTTAAAAAGGAATAAAATCAATCTCTGGATGGTTGCTGTATGAAGATTTCCTCTTGCTGCTCTCAACTTCGAGGAAGCTTTAATAATTTTCTTGTCCTGGACCAATTTATTTATAAGTTTTAACTTACCTAAAAAGTGCCATTTTGATGCAAAACAGTGTTTTGCAATCAATGAGATTTGGCTCTGAAGTGTCTTTAAGGGATTAGATACCATGAAAAAAAGCTTCCTTTTTAATGCCTTAAATAATTTTGAGAAAAGACAGTAGCAGAGCAGATAAAGTCTTTCTATTCTTTTTTATAATATCTATAGCAAAACATTTTAGTGAAAGATTTTAGTCTGAAGGTAACTGTCATGAGGTCTTCAGTTCATTGTTACTTTTATAAATATCTTATGCTTTTCATGTTCTTAAGCCCATGTCACACTGAACCAACGGATGCAAAGAGGATGTAAAACGGACAAAAAACCTTGCCATCCATTTGAAAACGTGATGTACTCACTGCCTCCGTTTGGCTTCCTCTCTATCCGTCCAGCATCCGTTTATTGACGTTTCATCCGCTCAGAAAGTTTTGGGCTGCCCAAAACTTTTGCGTGGAAAATGTATCCAGTTCATCCGTTCTGCATCCGCTATGCATCCGTTACGCATCTGTTACGCATCCGCTATATCCACCAGGCATCCGCTACGTATCCGCACAACTCGCATCTGCTCGGACGCAGGGAGGAAGCGGAACAGACGTAGAACAGATGCAGAACGGATGCAGAACAGATGCCAAGTGGAAACAAAGCATTTAAAACGGAAAAAATGTTCGCAGAGGGGACCTGTCTCGGATATTAAGGATGTCTGCAGGATGCCTAGAGGATGCCTAGAGGATGCAAAGGGACACCTACACTGCCTATAAAAAGGGGGAGCAACTCGCCTGCATCTCATTTTCAGATCAGCAGCCCAGCGGTGCAGACCTCTGCAGCCTTCATCTGACTCTTCCTCTTCCACAGCATCCAGTCATGTCCACCGTGGATTGTGATAAAGTCCTTTCGGCAGCCACCATCCTTCTGCAACAGTGCGAAACCATCTACAGGCTCTGTGAACTCTACTACGGAAAGAAAAGGAGGCACCCAAAAAAAGTCTGGGTCCAAAGATGGTTTGCCAAAAGAGCAGAGGACGGACTGTACAACAAGCTGATGGTGGAGCTCAGGAGCGAAGACACTCGGGCATTCCAGAACTTCATGAGGATACCTCCAGCCATGTTTGACGAAGTTGTGCAGCGCCTGATGCCCAGGTTGACGAAGACAAACATCAACTTCCCACCCAGCCTGGAACCTGGGCTCAAGGTGGCACTCAATCTGCGCCACCTGGCCTCAGGGACCACCTACAGGAGAATGCAGAATGGCTGGAGGGTGCCACCCAGCACCATCAGCTTTGGGGCCATCATTGAAGAGTACATGGAGGAGCTCCTCCAGTGCCCCTCCACTGAAGAAGAATGGAAGAAAGTTGCAGAGCAGTGGTATCAGAAGTGGAACTTCCCCCACACCGTTGGAGCCATAGATGGCAAGCACATGGCCTGCAAAGCGCCAGCCAAGTCGGGGTCCACTTATCACAACTACAAGGGCTTCTTCGGCATCATCCTCTTCGCCATGGTTGATGCTGACTACAAGTTCATGTACATCGATGCTTCAGGCAACGGCTCATCTTCAGATGCCCAGGTATACAACACCAGTCACCTCAAGGAGGGGCTGGAAAGCAACCTCATGGTGGGCTTCCCAGATCCAGACCAGCTGCCCAACGACAAGCAAGGTGTGCCCTACTTCATCATGTGGGATGACGCCTTCTCCCTCACAACCTACCTCATGAAGCCCTACACCTCCAAATACCTCACCCGTGAAGAGAGGATCTTCAACGACAGGCTGTTCAGGGCAAGACGTGTGGTGGAGAACGCCTTTGGCATCCTGGCCAACAGGTTCCAGGTACTTCTCACCAACATGCAGCATAGCCCAGAGACCATGAGGAGGATCATGGAAGCTTGCTGCATACTGCACAATCTCATGCGCACCCGCTACCCAGTCTTGCAGAACAGGCTTGTGGACCGTGAACAAGGCAATGGGGACATGGGGGCTGGGGAATGGAGGCAAGGGCAAAACCTGATAGACACTAAGGATGTGCAAGGCCCCAACAGAGCCTCACGTGAGGCGAAGAAGCAGCACAACCTCCTGAAACACTGGTGCAACTCCCCAGCTGGAGCAGTGGAGTGGCAAGACAGGATGGTAAATGCTTAATGGATGCTTCCTTCAGACTGTCTCATCACATGGATGAGATTGGGCCATGTATGTTTGGTTGGCCTACAATGAACAGGGCGTTTAATAAAGAGTTGTGTTTATGTTGACATGTGTGGATGATTGATTTTATCGTTATTGATAATGAAGGGCCATAGGTGTGGCACCTGGGAGGATGGACCATACAGTCCCACTATGCTTGCACTGGAGGTTTATCTATCCCACTGCTATCCTAACCCATCCCGCAGCTATTGCCCATTCCACAGGTATCCTAACCCATTCCAAAGCTATCCTTACCCATCCCACAAGCAAGCAAAGGCTTAAACCATTTCTAAAAGTTTCCAGCAAGACTTTATTGAAAAAAAAAAGAAATGAAGCAAGTGTGTGAATCAAAAATAGACTTTATTAACAACAAGCTATAAGAAAAATGAGTCTCTGGCATTCCTCTTGGTCACTCAGTCTCAGGGGTGAAGGGTCTAGGTGCTGTGGAGGTGGCTGGTGCTGGAGTGCTTGTCATCAGCTCCTCCAGAAGCAGAAGCAGAAGCAGAAGCAGCAGAAGCCCCAGCCCCAGAAGAGCGAGCCCGTGCTGAAGAAGCCCCAGCAGAACCAGACTGAGGGCCAGGGGGCGGAATGGTAGCCCTGTCCCTCTTGCAAGGGCTGGCAGCAGATGGCTGAGGCTTTCTCTTCTTCCCCATGGTTGTGGGGTAGCTGGCTGGCAGGGAGGCTGGCAGGAAGCAAGGCTGGCAGCAAGGCTGGCAGCAAGGCTTGCAGGCAGACATGCAGGCAGGACAGGCAAGGCAGTCGATCTGTCTGGAAGCAGGTCTTTTCTCTGAATGGCGACCTGCTTCCGAGCTGCTTCCGTTATATCCGCGGGGCTGATGCAATGCATCCTCCCTGCATGCGCAATTAATGTCAGGCATCCACTAGGCTTCCGCTGTGCATCCGCTGTGCATCCGCTTCATCCGCTCGGCGTCCGTTCTGCATCTGCTCTTTCTGTTTCGCGTCCACTTTGCTGAGGCCCCCCAGAAGCCCTGCAGATGTGCCATCCACTCTCATCTGCTTCCATCCGCTGGGCTTCCGTTCCGCATCCGCTTTGCATCCACCCTGTGTCCTCCATGCGTCCGTGTTATCCGCTCTGGTTATGCAAATTTTTGCCCCTTTTGAGAGCGGATAACAACGGATGGAACATCTTGCTCATCCGCTGTGTCCTTTTTGCATCCATTGGGCAATGTGACATGGGCTTAAGGAATGCCCTTCTTTTAGAAGAAAAAAATGTATCATTTTTTTCCTGAGTGTACTGTGTGTGATGGATTCTTATTCAAAATATGGTTATTTTCTCTTCTAAGTATAAAGTGTTTACAAACATATTAAAAGTACCCAAATATCAAATCAAATTGTCATGATTTAAGGATATATCATTCGGAAAACATCTAATGTAAAGTAAAATACTCTTTAAGAACACTTTAATATGAACCAAGATGATTTTTCCAATATAATTTTGCATCCTTCATTGTTCCTCTATTTTTTTTATAGATGTGAAGTATACAACTCATATTTTTTTTTCAAATGCTGGGCTATGGCTTGTATTTGTCCTCCAAAAATAATTGTCAATCTATAATTTCTAAAATTAATAACTGAGTTGACCTTTAACCAAATTAATTTTATTTCCTTTGATAGCTTTATTTCTCTTGGTCCCTTCTGCTGTCATGCAAGAACACCTATACACTGTATATGGCTCAGGGTTTTTAACAAGTCAGAATTGCATTTCATTTTCATATATTATGCCTTTCTATGTCTTTATCATACTTTCACCGTGCACGCATACACATACATCTTCATCAAACTGATTAGGCTAAATAAATAGATAAATAGATAAATAGATAAATAGATAAATAGATAGATAAATAAATAAATAAATAAATAAATAAATAAATAATTAAATAAATAAATAAATAAATAAATAAATAAATAAATAAATAAATAAATAAATAAATTGCACGGAGACTGTTAGGCAAACTAAAACTAGCAGCAAACTTTATGGTCAAAACTTAAAGATTTTGTATTTCAAGCCATTATTCTGTATAATTTCAAAAATGTGGCAACTTGTCAAAACTCCATAAATGTTGCATTGTTTATTCAACTAAACGTACCACTTTGTTAGGATGCCCATATCTTCTCCTGCTGAAGTCAGAGAGACATTTTGATCTTCTTTCAGTTTTCATTTATGTAACTCTGTAAATTTCAGCAAAGTCTTATATGTGTTCTGAAAGAGACAATGCTTTTAGGAATTTGGAGAAAGATGTGGTAACATAGACATCCATTCCTAGGGAACTAGTAGCTTGTCAGGAAAGTACCCATCTGTAAAATACTTCTTATCATCTCCAAATTGTAGTAATATGGATCTATTGCTCTTGTTCATTCTTCCCCAAAGGTGAGTATAGTAAAAGTAATATAAGAAGTGATTCAAAAAATTATTTTAAATGCTGCTGTTCAAAAATTTGATAGCTTCCTTGTGACATATTCCACTACTTGGTGATTTAGGAGACACTGCAATAAACTATTTTAGCTAAGATAAATCCATCAAATTATAAGAGTTCCAGTTGGCAAAATACTAATAACATATGTAATAAGCAAAAATATTAAAAGAGTAATATGAAATTGAACAAACTATGGGAAATTAATAATATCCGGGGTTTTCTTACAGTAATCATGATAGAACACATTTTTTTTTTACTTTTATCAGCTATTTTTAATAGCCCATAGGGAAAAAAAGCATTTTCTTCCAAGGTACAACTGAGGCAATTTACAAACAGATGTGACAGCAATTCACTGTCATGGTTGGTACAATGGAAAACTTGGCAGAATAGGTGATATTGATTTGATGATACCTTCCACATAAGAATTGATTCAGTTCTGGAAGGGTAACAGCACTAATATATTCCCTTATTTATTAGATTTAATTTGAATTTTATAACTTTAAAATTAGTAAACAGAATGGAATCTGAAATCATGAAAAAGATCTGTCAGCAAAACAATCTCTAAAGGGTTCTCAAAATATTCAGTCTATATACTGATAGTCTAAAGGGCAGAGTTACCAATAGGAAACTCACATACCAAAGGAAAAATCAACATATTGAAAGTATTACAGGAATTTTTCCACACAGTTATAACAACTCTAATTCCAATACCACTCAGTTAATTTGTAAAAAGCAGATATGTGTGGGGAAAAAAACTACTATTTTGTCTTCTTAAGATGACCAATTGTCATCTGGGATCACTTAACTTTCACCCCATATTCTGACACAAAAAATCCTCAGGTAATTTTTCATATTCTGTTGCAGAAGTATGACAAGAAAACATCTGGCTCATCTCCAAATGAGTTCAGTCCTGACCAGCTCATGGTTGACTTAGCTGTCCATTCTCCCGAGGTTGATAAAATGAGGGACTAGATTGTTGGAGACATAATGCTGATATTGTAAACCACTTAGTGAGTGGTATAAAGCAGGGGTCCCCAACCCTCAGGCTGCAGAATTGCATGAGTTGCAGCATGCCAGAAACGAGGCCATGCAAACGAAAAAGACCCATTTTCATCCTCTCTCCGTGGAACTGGGCCCTGGCACCCAAAAAGTTGGGGGCTGCTACAATGGAGCAGTATATAAGTCTAAGTAAGTCTAAGTTCTAGTGCTAGTGCTATCTCTCCTCTTTCCAGTTGCTTCTGAATGACATCACCTGCTTAAGGCTAGGTCACACTGGCCGACGGATGCAAAACGTATGTAAAAAGGACACAGCGGATGAGCAAATTTTCCATCCATTGTTATCCTCTCTCAAAAGTGCCCCAAATTTGCATAAACAGAGTGGACAACAACGGAAAGGAATGGACGTGGGGAGGATGTAGTGGGAATGTAAAGCGGATGTTCGTAAGAAGCCTAGTGGATGGAAGTAGATGACACATCTGCAGGGCTTCCGGGGGAGAACAGCGAAGCGGACGTGTAGCGGAAGGAGCGGATGCATAGCGGATGATGCAGATGCATCACGGACACCTATAGGATGCCTAGCGGATGCGTAGCGGATGCAAAGCGTTCACTGCACATGCGGGGAGGATGCATTGTGTAAGCTCCCTGGATATAAAAGGAGGCAGCTCGCAAGCAGTCAGCATTCAGAGGAAAGACCTGCTGCCAGAGACATCTTGAGAGAACACCATGGGGAAGAAGAAGAAGCCTGTGCCTACTCCTGCCAGCCCTGGCAAAAAGGACAGAACCACCATCCCATCCCCTGGCACTGACTCTGAAGCTGCTGGTGCTTCTGCTGCTGGTGGTGGTGCTCCTGGTGTTGCTGGTGCTGGTGCTTCTCCTGCTGGTGCTGTTGGTGCTGCTGGTGCTGCTGGTGCTTCACCTGCTGCTGCTTCTGTGATGGACCAGCCCCAAGGCCCTCAAAGCCCTGCTGCTGAAGGCCCTGAAGCCCCTGCCAGAGGGAGGAAGAGGCAAGGCAAGGAGAAGGGGGAGAGGAAACAGTATTCCATTTCCGAGGACCATGCAGAGGAGGTGCTGGAATGGTTGAGGGAGAATGAGTACCTGTGGAGGAAGGGACACAGGCTCTATCGCGACACCAAGTGGAAAGTATTACACTTCACTGGGCTACACTTCAGATGTAATCCTTGGGTGGTGGAAACACATGCACACCTGGTATGGTAAGCTGCTCCTAAAGAAATCTGGGCAGGCCGCTGTCAAGCTCACTGACCGGGAGACCTATGTCATGGCCAGGTGCAGCTTCCTGGAGGGTGAGATCTGCCACCAAGGATCAGGCCCTCTGTCAATCCTCTCCCTCAGACAGCCCACAGAGAGCCACTCCTCTTCCAGCTAGGAGACAGCTACAGTGTCCAGGCAGGTTTCTTTGGAAGGCCCCATGACAGAAACCTCCCCCGAAAGCTGCACTCCCCATGCCAGAGGATGTGGAGGATCCCCTGTCTCAGATGGAGCAAGAAGAAGCAGCCACCAGAGACCAAGCCACCCCCACCCCCAGCTCCACCTCCACAGAAAGCAGGCAGAGAGGCAGACCGGAGGGACAGAGCCACACGGTCCTCTTGGAGATCAGGGACACAATAAAAGCCAGCACAGATCTCCTCTCCCAGCTGGTCCACTTCTACCATCCTCCAACCACAAGCCCTTCATCACGTACATGAGCCAGACCCTCATGGACATGCCCGACGCCCAGTACCAGACGATGAAGGAGAGGATCACAGCTCTTCTGCACCACCCTCCAGGCCTAGCTGAACCTGCTCCTACCCACTCCAGGTCTGCTCCTCCATCCCAGGCGATGTCACAGCCCTTCCACAGATTTCAGCAGCCCCTCACCTACCAAGCCTACCACTACCAGGACTTCTCACAGCAGAGGCAGCCCTTCCCAGTCCACACCCAGGTTCCTCGGATGCCACAGATGCCACAGATGCCTCACCTGACCCAGCTGCAGACCAGACAGCCCCACTACATTCCTCCTTCCTCCACCCCACAGCCAAGCCCTTCCTCAGAACATCTGTCATCAGTCTTGGGCCTCACGTCCCAGGTACTTGAGGAAGGGCCTCTCAACCTCACGGGACTGAGTCAGCTCTCTGAGAGCTTCCTGAACACACCATCTCCTGTTGTACTCTCAGGGCCAATGGCGCCTCAGACCAGCACTCTAGCAACAGCCACCTCCACAGTCCCTGGCCCCTTTACATCTGAGACCATGGGCACGCCTTAGAATGACTGAGAAGAGTGCCAGAGACTGAGTTGTTACCTGCTCACTTTATCTTTGCTTAAGACACTTTACTTGGGTCATTTTGCTTTTTAATAAAGTCATACAGTTTGTTGTTAATAAAGGTTATCTTTGCTTCACACACTTGGTTCATTTTTTTTACTTAATAAGTGTTGGGGAAAACTTTGACAAAAGGGTTAAGCCTTTGCATGCTTGTGGGATTGGTAAGGATAGCTGTGGGATGGATAGCTGTGGGATGGGTAAGGATAGCTGTGGGATGGGTAAGGATAGCTGTGGGATGGGTAAGGATAGCTGTGGGATGGATAGCTGTGGAATTGGTAAGGATAGCTGTGGGATAAGGATAGTTGTGGGATAGATAAGGATAGTTGTGGGATAGATAAACCTCCAGTGCAAGCATAGTGGGACTGTATGGTCCACCCTCCCAGCTGCCACACATGTGGCCCTTTATTATCAATAACAATTTAATCACTGATCAACACATTTCAACATAAACAAAACTCTTTTTTAATGCCCTATTCATTGTAAGGCCACTCAACATACATGGCACAATCTCATCAGTGTGATGAGACAGGCTGAAGGAAGCATCCATTAAGCATCTTCCATCCTGTCTTGCCACTCCACTGCTCCAGCTGGGGAGTTGCACCAGTGTTTCATGAGGTTGCGCTGCTTCTTCCCTTCACGTGAGGCTCTGTTGGGGCCTTGCACATCCACAGTGTCGATCAAGTTTTGTCCTTGCCTCCATTCACCAGGCTCCATGTCCCCATTGCCTTGTTGGCAGTCCACAAGCCTGTTCTGCAACACTGGGTAGCGGGTGCGCATGAGATTGTGCAGGATGCAGCAAGCTTCCACGATGCTCCTTACAATCTGTGGATGATGCTGCATGGTGGTGAGAAGTACCTGGAACCTGTTGGCCAGGATGCCAAAGGCGTTCTCCACCACCCGTCTTGCCCTGGACAGCCTGTAGTTGAAGATCCTCTCTTCACAGGTGAGGTATCTTGAAGTGTAGGGCTTCATGAGGTAGGTTCTGAGGGAGAAGGCATTATCCCCCACGATGAAGTAGGGCACATCTTGTGTGTCCTTGGGTAGGGGGTCTGGATCTAGGAAACCCATGATGAGGTTGCATTCCAGCCCACCCTTGAGGTCACTGGTGTTGTATACCTGGGCATCTGAAGCTGACCCGTTGCCTGAAGCATCGATGTACATGAACTTGTAGTCAGCATCAACCATGGCAAAGAGGATGATGCTGAAGAAGACCTTGTAGTTGTGATAAGTGAACCCTGACTTGGCTGGAGCTTTGCAGGCCATTTGCTTGCCATCTATGGCTCCAACGGTGTGGGGGAAGTTCCACTTCTGATACCACTGCTCTGCAACTTTCTTGCAGCCTTCTTCAGTGGAGGGGCACTGGAGGAACTCCTCCAGGCATTTTTCGATGATGGCCTGCACCACTTCTCTGACCACAATGCTGATGGTGTTGTGTGGCACCCTCCAGGAATACTGCATGTTTCTGTATGTGGTCCCAGAGGCCAGGTGGCGCCGAGTCAATGCCACCTTCAGTTCAGGGTCCAGGCTGGGATGGAAGTTGGTGCTCTGCTTGGTCAACCTTGGTCTTAGATGCTCCACAACTTCGTCAAACATGGCTGGTGGCATCCTCATGAAGTGCTGGAATGCACGAGGGTCTTCATTCCTCAGCTCCACCATCAGCTTGTCATAGAGTCCAAACTCCACTCTTCTCCTGATCCATCTTCACCCAGACAGCTCTTGGACATCTCCTTCTCCTTGCGTAGAAAAGGTGAAACAGTCTGAAGAGGGCTTGGTTCTGGTGTTGAATGATGGCGGCTATCAAAAGGAGTGTGCGATGATCCATGGTGGAGATCAATGGATGATGTGGAAGAGCAAGAGCAAGGCTGAAGAGGTCTGAACACCAGGCTGCTGAACTGATAGTGAGATCCAGGTGATTTCCTCCCCCTTTTTATAGGAAATGTCGGTTTTCCGCTAGGTGTCCTTCCACATACTCTCGGCATACTCCAGACCTCCTAAATATCTGAGATACGTCCCATATGTGAACGTTTTGTCCATTTTAATGTTTCATATCTGAGTTGCATCTTCTTTCATCCTTTCTATGTCCGTGCTACTAATGCTGCGTGTCCATTCTGCGTCCGTTTCGCTTCCTCCCTGTGTCTGTTTTCTGCTGGAGCGGATGTGAGTTGCGTGGATGCCCAGGTTGTGTGGATGCCGAGAGGATACAGCAGACATGTAATGGATGACAAAGGATGTAGAACATTTGTTGTCCGTATGTATCGCGGATGTAGATCGTAGGTGGCGGAAAGTTCTTCCACTCAAATAGTTTTGTGCAACTCAAAACTTTTTGAGCGGATGAAATAGCAGTAGACGGATGTTTGATGGATAGAGCGTATGAAAGACATACGCAGTGAGTACACAATGGATGCATCACATTTTCCAACGGGTGTCAAGCTTTTTTGTCCATTTTACATCCTCTTTGCATCCGTTGGTGCAGTGTGACATGGGCTTTATGTGCATGTGTGTGACATGATAGTATGTGCGTGAGTGAGAAAAATTGAAATCTTTGTTATGCTATATATACATAGCAAAGAGACATGAGATAGGTATTAGACTTTTACTATTTAGAGTTGGGTACAGTGAGAAAAATGAAATAAATGTTTCACTTTATAAGAACAGCTGACAAAACTTTTTTCTTTAAGCTAAAAGCTAGAAATTAAACAGCTAAAAGTCAAAGGGAAACAGCACATGTCTAAGCACACCTGACATTCCAGGAAGTGAAACAATTCAAAATGAAGCAGTTTGAAAGCCCAGCAGGAGTTGGAGAAGCCAAGACCAGAGATGGTCCAGTAGCTGTTGACCTTTGAAAAGAGTTGTTGATGTTCTTTCTGGGGAAAGCCAAAGGTTATCCAGTAGGTACGATTAGCAAGATGATATGCAGCTGAAAATAGTGCAAGAGCTGAGGCTGCTGACAAAACTCAGTGGAAGACTGTGGAGAGAACTTGCATCCTACTAAAAAGTCCCAGTGAGAGGGTCTACTGAAGAGGCCACAGTGATTCATGAAAGAGGTCCATGAGGAGAGAGTTGATTGCTAGCTACTAAATCATGTGACTGACAGTGACTGGGAACACTATGTACTGTTTTTTTTTTCTTCTTCAATGCTTGGCCCATCATCAGGTTTGTCACGTTAACCTTAAAAATCCCTTTGGATAGTGTTTTCTGAGCTTTCTTTAATTGAGAGTTTCTAGACTTGAACATGCAAAAATAGTTTTTCCTTTAGAATCATAAAGAAGCGAATGAGAATGGATTTTTATTGCCTTATTTTGTTCTGTTTTTGAGAGAGAAGAGAATTAGACAGAACAGCAGTGGCCACAAATACTAGCAAGAAATCACTGCCAAAATATTGAATTGCATCCATTTCCCATTGCTTTTAGGCAACAGTAAACAGTGGTAGTAGTTTTTTTGCATCCCATGTACTGCTCCTTTCCATGTGATTTAGATGCTTGGGTCACCCAGTAGCACAGATTTTGTTAAAAAAAAAAAAGATGAGAGAGAAGAGTCAGCAAAGTCCCATTGCATACAAGCCACACAATATTGGCTGCAGCCCATGGGCAATGTTTTTAAAGGTCACATCAACAAGGTATTTCTTAACATGTTTCTCAAGAATTGTCAGAGTAGCTAATCGCTTTGAAAGAAGGGCATTCCATAATTGGGAAAGATATATTTTAGGAAATAGTATCAAAATATTTATAGTAAAGATAGGAAAGGTTTGCTGAACTGGACTAAAGGCTCAATTCACTCTATTTTGTTTATTTCACAAATAAAAGCCAGTTGGAAAGTCCACAGTCACTGCTTGAAGGCAATTCTTGCCTCTAGTTTTATCTGCCTGCTTCTGAACCAGGAAATGATGCTTAGCCATCATGACTAATAGTTACTGATAGCCTTAAGCTCTGTGAATTTGTCAGATTCTCTTTTAATGCCACTAAACCAGAGGCTGTCAAAACAACAGTTTCCAAACTGAACTGATAGGAACTCACACACCAGCTTTTTTATTTATTTTGATGCCCAAAACAAATCTTAAAAGTTTGTTTCAATCCAATGACTTCACTTCTGTTTTTTCTCCTCAGTTGTGTCAAGGCTACCCAGGATGTTTACCTGCATTCAGGGTTAACAATACCTAGGAATATCATTACTCCTTTTAAAGTTCAAAAGCATATAATAAACTTGGTTTCATTATTTACTCTGAAAGAACAAGACAGGTATCTGAATATGTAGCTATGCTTTAATTGCAGATGAATGCTAAAAATTCTTATTTAGCACTCCATTCACCTGAATAATCTATTGTACATATATTTTTCTTTTGGTGAACAATCAAGAAATGCAAAAAGGGAGAGGCTTTGGATAGGCAAAATTGCATTTGCCTATAGATTTGCATGCAAATATAAATATACAACTAAATTTTAGCCATTAATTGCAATCAGTCAGTCATCAGAAGTCATTTAACTACTGCCTCTTTTGTAAAGGGAGCGACTGCCCTGCTATCTTTGCCTGAAATAATTGATTCTAATTCTCTGGTAATTAGCTTATTGCCTGATAATGTGTTTGCAGCATAACTGGCTTCCTATTCATGTTCACTCCATCAAAGACACTAAATATTTATACATACAAGCTGTCTCTCTTAGAGAAATATTGATAAACAATTTTAAAGTCATGCCTTTGTTCGCTCTGTTAGTGAATCATACAGGAGAAACAACATATTTTCAGATACAAGCTGTCTCTGTCAGGGAATTGCCTTTCATCTGGTGCTCAGTATCTCGTCTTTATCAGGGGACTGGATGTGGGGAGCAGAGTTGGGGAAAATTTTCACAACCAACCCAGCCACCACTTCCGCTCTCTTAATTTGCATATTGTTGCTAAGCAGCTGAGTTCCTGTTTGGCCACACCTTCAAGGTGATGAAGTTCAATGAAAAAGAGTAAGAACCAGAGGAGAGCAGATATTATTCCTGCCTGAAGTGTTTCTTGGATTTGTTGCTTAGCACAGTCAAGCTGAAGTAAATTAGGAACAATTCTACAATCCTGCTAGGAGTTGTTTGTTGAAACTCTATTACTTGTACAAGAAAAATAACTGTACCCATGTTCATTTGTAACATGGTTTTATAGCAATAGCAATAGCACTTAGACTTATATACCACTTCACACTGTTTTACAGCAATCTTTAAGCGGTTCACAGTGTCAGCATATTGTCTCAACAATCCAAATTTTACTGATCTCGGAAGGATGGAAGGCTGAGTCATCCTTGAGCTGGTCAGGATCAAACTCATACAAGTGGGCAAAATCAGACTGCAATACTGCATTCTTGCCACCGTGGCTCTTAATCTTGCCTCCTTAAAATTGTTTTATAACTGTTTAAATATTTAATTTTAACATTTCAACTCTAACATTTCAATATTTATATACTGTTTTTTATATTTTGTATTTTATAGTTTGAAATTTTACCATATACCACCCAAAGTCCCTCTTTGAGGGAGATGAGCGGTTCAGAAATGTGAAATATAAATAAATGAGATGCCTAAAACCATATTGCCTTGTTCCTGTTCATGTTCTATTTCCCACTTATCAGTCCTAAGAATTGCATTTTGCCTTTCTCGGGGTGAATAATAGCATAAAACAGGGAAGCTACACATCTAGGCATTTCCATGATATGAACCTGCAGCTAAGCTATTCTCCTCCCTCCACTGGCATTTGTCTCTGAAAAGAAAATATGTTCAGAGTCCCCAGTGCCTCAGCTTGATATGAAACAGATGCTTAAAGAACCACCTGGAGGATAATGAGAATGTTCCTAATATCGATAGGTCAGTTTGGACATTTTCTGTGATAATTGTCCAAACTGAATAGAAATGAACTTGTGTTTTGAAACTGCCGTCGGTCATTAAGCTGCTGGCAAAGAAAGAAGACCTTGCTCAAGAGCTTTGAGGGCATCTCTGCAAGCATAGTTAAGGTTTCAAGTTCTTGATACCCTTCAATTAGCTAATTGTAGGTTTTGTTCTAAAATATTTTTAGATTTTTATTGCTAGGCTACACCTTGAAAGAACCTGGAAGGAAACTAGGAGCCAGTGTAGCTTGCACAACATAAGTGTAACATAGTCAAACTTATGACACTATATGCTACTACAGCTGTGTGAAAAAAATCCTGCATGCTTTCAGTTTTAAACTGTATTTACATGTTTAATCAACTTTTCATTCATAGAAACCATGCAAAATTAGTACTTTGTTGAAAATTTCTGTAGTTGGATTGAAATGTATAATTTTTATTGATATAACTAAAGTCTTTTTAAGGTTTTGAGTGAGTTTATGTGCTAAAACAACACAACTTGCATTTTCGAGAATTTTAGGATCAAAAGTAGCCAATGAGCAGTGAGCTTTGGCTGACCAATCAAAATACACAGAGGCTAAATCTATGAGCCAATCAATGTTGTCATACTCTCTGAATATAAATAGGCATGAAAAGCATCGAAAAATTTAATGTAGCTTTGGCTGCGGGCAAGGATGAAGGCCTTTGCTTTCACCAGTACTGAGCAGCAATATCACATCATTGTGCTTCATGAAGAGAAATACTTCTGTACAGAAGTAGCCAAGAGAGTGAAATGCCATTGCACCACAGTGAGCAGAGTGGTTGAAAAATACCAAATAACTGGTTCAGTTGATGACAGGCTCCACTCTGGAAGATCAATAAGGTCAACAAAATGGCAAGGTCGGGCTCTGCAACGCATTTCAATGGCTGACAGGAAGCTCACTTCACCTCAGATTACAAGAATTTGGGGTGATACGTGTGATGTAAAAGTATGCACAAGCACAATGCATCACAGACTACTTGCCAGAGGCTGCAGGGCTCAAAGGCTGCAGGGCTCAAAGTAAACCTTTGCTCACAGATGCTCACCTCTCTCATCGATGTGTGTGGGCCAAGAAGTATGTCAAGTGAACCAACAGTCGGCCAAGGTCATCTTCAGTGACGAGAGCAATTTCTATTTGACTGGAAATCAATGCAATAAGTATGTCAGAAGATTTCCAGCTGTAGAATTTAGGCCGTATTGTGTGAATCTATCTATGAAGCATCCATTGCATGTGATGATCTGGGGCTGTATCGCTATTTCTGGTATTGGTCAGATACAAATCATTCAGGGAATCATGAATTCCAAGCAGTATGTTGATGTCCTGGAAAAGACCATGCTTCCTTCAGCTCAGCAACTTGTAGGGAAGGACTTTTACTTGCGGGGTAACAACGCTCCTTGTCATGAAGCCAAGTCCATCCAGCAGTGGATAAAGAAGCATGGTGTTCGACTCCTGGAATGGCCAGCTCATACCCATATTTGAACCCAATTGAGAACTTGTGGGTCAGGATTGGATACAAAATAAGCAAGAAGCATCCAAAGACCAAGCAGGAGATGATTGAATCCATCATTGCAGACTGGCATCACATTGTCAACAAAGATCATGTGCAAAGGCTTATTCAGTCGATGCTGAAGCAATACCGCTTAGTGTTAAGCAATAAGGGCTGGCCAATTTCATATTAGTGTTTGGTCTGGTTACCCAAATGGTCCTTTTCAGGACCACAAAAAATAAACATGTTAACAAAACAAGAGCATCGTCCTTAGTAATTGCAACACGAATGCCACTGGGTATGTATCAGTTAATCTGTTTTCATAGTCATTGTAAGCGTGCATTGTAAGCGTGTAAGAAAATTCACAATCCCCATCCAAACAGCACCAAACAGCATCCAAATGCAAAAAGCTTATGTTCCATTAATTAAACCATACCATCTGCCTGGACCACAGAAGTGTGTCTTCTCTATAGAAATATCTTTCCAGTGTTTCCCACAAAATTCAAACAGCACCCATCTACTGATATTTCAAAAGGCACTTTAAAAAATCTGGTTCTTTATCCAGACAGGGATTCCTGGCCCCATTTTTTTTCTTTTTGTTTCCCAAAAAACAACATTTTGCCATTATTATTATTATTCTGTCTTGTGCTTCTTTTTGAGATTTTTGTATTGTTTTTAACTGTTTTTAACAATTGTAAACTGTCCAGAGTCATAATACAACCACATCAATGTTGTGTTTCACTGGCATTATTATTTTGGTTAATCGTAGCCAACCAACCAGATATTTAGACTGGATTTAGCATTATTTTCCACCTATTGAATCCTTCTTAAAGACCTCAGACAGGGAGATGTTGTTTTTTGATGCTGTTAAAAATATTTTTGCAGGATGTAAGCTGTTCCAAGTTAAATTTTAACTCCTTCGTTTTCTATTACTTTGTTTTATTTTGTCGTCCTATCAGTTCTTGCTTGCAAGCAAATGATATTTCAACACTGAGCAACAAATATTCTCCTTTAAATGGTATTTCTTGCAGATTTTGTATATTGTCATGCAGTAATTTGTAGTCAGATTGCATTATTTTCATGTAGCAGCTAGTTAGTGATTCACTGTTTTTTAGCTAATATTATTATCATTATAAACTTTTATTCATTAAACATAAAACTCAGTCAACTGAACATTCAAAAATGTATCACAAAATGTCATCATCATCATCATCATCATCATCATCATCATCATCATTATTATCATCATCATCGAAGTCTTGTGAAATATGTTTGTCAAGAAAAGTAACATTCAAAAAATGTTCGTTATCTGTAACCATGAAAATGAGCATGGCATTTTCACATGGATATTTTAAAAATGCAAACTGTATGGAACATGATTAAAAAAAACCCCTCTTTTGTACTCATAAAAACAAGTGGCAATGCTGTAGAAAGTGCAACAATTTTCTCTCTCCCTAACCCAGAGTATGGGGATAGAGTTACAGCATTTGCCAATTTTTGGACTTAAAGAAGTACTATGTCAGAACTTTTCTGGTTTATTTCTTAGAGCATTTTCAACACAAATATTAATTTTAAAACAACATTTATGTCATTATCACATCTGACTGGGATGTTGCCCAATTGAACTGTTAATAACAATAATTACAAACTTCCCACGTAGAGAACAAAGTGCAGTGTTGTCTTAGAATAATGATGTGGTGGACTTTTCCTCAAGTATCTTTTAAACTGCAAACTTAGTGGCTTGAATGTGTTTTTGCAAGCATAAAATCAGAAGTTTATCTCAGGCTTTTCCCACTGTAGAATTTTAAATAGGTCTGGGAGAAATTGTTTTTGTCTGGAGGTATTAAGAGTTAATGGCATTCACTAATGGATCTTAACATATCACTGATTTGAGATTTTACAATCAGGAAGCTCTGGGATCTAAAATCCAATTCAATAATCAAAGGTTTATTTAAAAGACAAAGAAAGGCAGGGGGTTGACAAAGCCATAAATCCAGGGCAGAATCAAAAGATTTATAATAGATTCTGCTCACCTGAGGCAGTGCAGATAGACTCAATCTATCTTCTTCAAAGTCAAGAGCTGTCATCTGATTCTCTTGCTTCATACATTTGTGAGGTAGCCATCAGAAAAGAAAAAAAAACATATTTGAATGATCAGGTTTTGTTTAGGTGGGAAATGAAGGTGAAGTACTCACAGGCTTGTCTCAACCTATGTTTTCAAAGTACTGTTCAGGTATCCTAATTCCAATATTATGGGAGGGGAAGAGAGACCACCTTAAAGTGGTCTCATCTAATACTCACGTAATACATTTGTGAGTATTATTTAGAAGTCTATTAGATTGTGTGATTATTCAGTCAACTGAAATATAGTATACTGTATATTTGGAGTGTACTTCCAGTTGGATCCAATGTCTGAAGAACTTAATAAGAAATAAGGTTTTATTTATTGCATAAATTCACTTAAATATGTTGGAATTATTCCTTTGAATATATCACGGAGCTTATTTAGAATAATAATTGCTTTTAAAATAAATATATGTACCAGATTAATTCACATTAAAAAAAAAATTAAAAGCCATTGATAATGTTTCAATAAGCCCAATCCTATTCCCCACCACATACACACAAGTTTTCTTACTTAAATTGTAACTTTGATATGATTCAATGATAGATACAATAGATACATATGGAACATTTTGAGATGAAAGTTTCCACTTCATCTATGTTCATATGAAAAATGTGTTAATACCTTAAGCCCATGTCACACTGCACCAATGGATGGAAAGAGGATGTAAAACAGAGACAAACACTTGCCATCCATTGGTTAACGTGATTCATCCGTTCTGTACTCACTGAATCCGTTTTTAATCCTCTCTATTGGTCCAGCATCCATTGACTGAGGTTCCATCTGATCAAAAAGTCTTGAGCTGCTCAAAACTTTTTGAGTGGAAAATGTATCAAACGCGTCCGTTCGGCATCTGCAACGCATACGGGGAACATCCGTTCTACATCCGTTGTCATACGTTACACATCCGCTATATCCGCTAGGCATCCGCTGTGCATCCGCACAACTCAAATCCGCTCCAACGGTAAATGGACACAGGGAGGAAGCGAAACGGACACGGAACGGACGCGCAGTGTTAGTAGCACGGACGGAGAAAGGATGAAAGCAGATGCAGCTTGCATAGAAAGCATTTAAAACGGAAAAAACGTTTGCAGAGGGGACCTATCTCGGATATTAAGGATGTCTAGAGGATGCCTAGAGGATGCAAAAGGACACCTAGTGGAAAACCTATATTGCCTATAAAAAGGGGGAGGAACTAACCTGGATCTCACTTTCAGTCCAGCAGCCCTGCTGTGCAGACCTCTGCAGCCTTCATCTGGCTCTTTCCCTTCCAAAGCATCCAGTCATCTCCACCATGGATCGTAACACACTCCTTTTGGTAGCCACCATCGTTCTGCAACAGTGCGAAGCCATCGACAGGCTCTTTCAACTGTTCTACGGGAAGAAAAGGAGGCGGCCAAGAAGTGTCTGGGTCCGAAGATGGATTGGGAGAAGAGCAGAGTACGGACTGCACAACAAACTGATGGTGGAGCTGAGGAACGAAGACCCTCGTGCATTCCAGAACTTCATGGGGATGCCTCCAGCCATGTTTGATGAAGTTGTGGAGCGTCTGAGACCCAGGTTGACCAAGGCAAACACCAACTTCCGGCCCAGCCTGGACCTTGGGCTCAAGGTGGCACTGACTCTGCGCCACCTGGCCAAAGGGACCACATACAGGAGCATGCAGTATGGCTGGAGGGTGCCACACAACACCATCAGCATTGTGGTCAGAGAAGTGGTGCAGGCCATCATCGAAGAATACAAGGGGAAGCTCCTCCAGTGCCCCTCCACTGAAGAAGGATGGAAGAAAGTTGCAGAGCAGTGGTATCATAGATGGAACTTCCCCCACACCGTTGGAACCATAGATGGCAAGCACGTGGCATGCAAAGCTCCAGCCAAGTCGGGGTCCATTATTTCAACTACAAGGGCTTCTTCAACATCATCCTCTTTGCCATGGTCGATGCTGACTACAAGTTCATGTACATCAGGCAACGGATCAGCTTCAGATGCCCAGGTATTCAACACCAGTCACCTTAAGGAGGGGCTGGAACGCAACCTCATCATGGGCTTCCCAGATCCAGACCCCTGCCCAACAACACACAACATGTGCCCTACTTCATCGTGGGGGATGACTCCTCCCTCAGAACCTACCTCAGGAAGCCCTACACTTCCAGATACCTCACCCGTGAAGAGAGGATCTTCAACTACAGGCTGTTCAGGGCAAGACGTGTGGTGGAGAACGCCTTTGTCATCCTGGCCAACAAGTTCTAGGTACTTCTCACCACCATGCAGCATCGCCCACAGACTACGAGGAGCATCGTGGAAGCTTCCTGCATCCTGCACAATCTCATGCGCACCCACTACCCAGTCTTGCAGAACAGGCTTGTGGACTGCCAACAAGGCAATGGGGACATGGAGCCTGGGGAATGGAGGCAAGGGCAAAACCTGATAGACACTGAGGATGTGCAAGGCCCCAACAGAGCCTCACATGAAGGGAAGAAGCAGCACAACTTCCTGAAACACTGGTGCAATTCCCCAGCTGGAGCGGTGGAATGGCAAGACAGGATGATACATGATTAATGGATGCTTCCTTCAGCCTGTCTCATCACACTGATGAGATTGGGCCATGTATGTTGAATGGCCCTACAATGATCAGGGCATTTAATAAAGAGTTGTGTTTATGTTGACATGTGTGGATGATTATTACATTATTATTGATAATAAAGGGCCATAGGTGTGGCAGCTGGGAGGGTGGACCATACAGTCCCACTATGCTTGCACTGGAGGTTTATCTATCCCACAGCTGTTACCCATTCCAAATGTATCCCTGCCCATCCCACAGCTATTACCCATCCCACAGGTATCCCTGTTCACTCCACTGCTATCTTAACCCATCCCACAAGCATGCAAAGGCTTAAACCATTTCTAAAAGTTTCCACCAAGACTTTATTGACAAAAATAAATGAAGCATGTGTGTGAATCTAAGATAAACTTTATTGAACAACAAGCTGTAAAAGAAAAATGACCCAAGTCAAGTGTCCAAATAAAGTCCACAGGTAGCCAGCCAGCCAGTCCCTAGCACTCCTCTTGGTCACTCGGAGGTGTGTCCAGTCTCGGGGTGAAGGGTCCAGATGCTGTGGAGGTCACTGGTGCTGGAGTGCTGGTCTGAAGCCCCACTGGGGTGCCTGGCCCCGAGAGGACAACAGGTGACGGTGTGTTGAGAAAGCTCTCGGACAGCTGGCTCAGCCCCGTGATGTTGACAGATCCTTCCTGTTGTAACTATGTATCATTCATGTGTTTGCAACTGTGTATCATTGCAACTATGTATCATTCAGGCATTTGCAACATTGTATCATTCACGTGTAATCATTGAGCTTCTGTCTTCTCAGTGACCTTTTACAGGGCACGTACAGAGACAAGGAGCTAAACCTCTGTAGAAATAGCCTATTTACATTCGAGATTACATTGTCTGGCATGCAGCTTTGTGAAGAAGGAATATCCTGATCAAATTATAAATCTTGCCATCCTGTCTGACCTGGGCTTGACCTAGGCTCGAATAAACAATCACCCCCTTTTGAATGAGCATAATAAAAGAGCGTGTGCCAAGACATTCTGGGCGCACTCATCCCGAGGAACTTCGTCTCCTGTCGTTTCTTTCTCCTTTCGCTCCCTATCATGAGACGCCCATCTAATGCGGGATAGCAGATACCGCATTCTGGTGACCCCGACGTGATTCCCAAAGGGGGAAACGCCACGATGCGCTCATATCTTGCCCGCTCGATGGGAGCTGTGCTTCGCCAGGCCTGAAGCGAATTGCACATCATCGGATCTGAAACACGGTCTCGACTTTCATAAGTATGGGCGGAAACTTTTCTCAACAACAGACAGAGCATCTGAAGGAATTGAGGGAGTTAGTCGCTTCTTCTAAATATTCTGCTAATTTAAAGAGCTCGCCTGTAAAAATGAAACCTATTGCTACATTATTGACTTATGTGTGGCAACATTGTCCCACTTATCCAGAGAAAGGGTCCTTAAAAATCTCCATTTGGCAAAAAATTGGTGACTATCTCCATAATCCTCCTCGTGCACCTATTGGCATTTTGGTCACTTGGAGGAAAATTATGGAGGCTTTAAAAGTCCATTATAAAATAGAAGCAGAGAGTGTATTTGAATCTCCTCCACCAAGTTATGATAACTTTTCTGTCCTTCAACCCTCCGCTCCCAATGATCGTAAGTCATTACGAGAGCCTCCCTCCATCCAATCCACTTCTTTAAATGTAGAGCTCTCGTGTCCTCCACCACCCTCCCAAAGGTGGGGGGGGTGTTGTAAAAGCTATTCAACAATGCCCAATCTGACAGCAGCCCAAAGCCATGACTATTTTCACCAAAATAAAAAGGCATTACAAAAACAATTTTCTCTAACTCAGGCAGAAGCTTCTGCCATTATTCAACAATGCCCCACATGTAGTAAGCAAGGACATTCCATTCCCATAGGAGTAAATCCTAGAGGATTAAAAGCTTGTGAAATTTGGCAAATGGATGTAACTCAGTATCCACCTTTTGCCCCTTGGAAATATTTGCACGTTTCCATCGATACATATTCAGGGTTTATTCTGGCTACTCCTCAAAGGGGAGAAACTGTAAAACATGTCATCAATCATTCAATTCGTACCTTTGCCTCGCTGGAACGTCCAAAAGAAATCAAAACAGACAATGGACCTGCCTATACGAGTTCTGCTTTCCAGGACTTCTGTAACAGATGGGATGTAACTCACAAGTTTGGGATTCCCTACAACAGCCAGGGGCAGGCTATTGTGGAACGAGCTCACTTATCTTTGAAACGTGCTCTTGATAAATATTCGTTGCGGGAAAAACCTCCCAACCTCCCAGCATTGCAAAATTCTCTTAACATTTGTCTTTACACTTTAAATTTTCTTAATCTGACTGGCATTCCTCCTACTTCTGCTGCCTCACATCATTTTTCCTCCCCTTCACCCCCCCCTAACAGACCTCTGGTACATTATCGCAGATTTCCAGATCCGGCCTGGCAGGGTCCCGCTGAGCTTCTCACCTGGGGACGAGGCTACGCTGCGATTTTACTACCAGACAAAACCACTTGCTGGGTCCCTGGTCGGGCGGTAAGACCTTATCATGGGAATTCCTCTGCTACATCTGCATCTTAAACTCTTCCTGATATTCTTACCTATATCCTCTTTGCAATTTCTACCTTATTCATATCCTACTTATACCTTTGTTCAACATGGTCATTGGACCACATAAGAATTTCGCTTTATTAATTATGATAGTGACTGTCCTATTGTCTGTTGGCATAATAATCTTCCCATAAATCTATCTCCTTATATTCACACATACTTCAACAAAACCTATGCTTCCTGTCAAAAGATTATTCGTGTAAAACCCACTTCATTAACAGAAGGCTATTATACTTGTTCCATGTGGGTACGTCATGAAAATGCTACCCATAGCTTTCACTCTGTCACTTCTGTTTTGTTTACAGAACACTCTATCACTCGCTCTTTTGTTCCTTCTTTACTCTTCCTATGGAAAAGAACCTTAAAATCTTTTCCTCTATTCAAGCTAGATATAGGGGGACCTAAATGTCCTTCTCTTGTATTACGGGTTCCTCCAACCCAACTAACATCCTTGATGAATGACCAAATTAATCTTCATTGTCATTATTGTAATTATTATCCTTTTTCTACTAATTGCATTCCCTTCTCATCTCGTAAATGTTCTACAACTTACTTGTCCATAGTCCTCTCTCCTACTTGTAATGCTTTTATATACCCAAACTCTGATCCTGTCAACAAGCGACGCTTCAAAAGAACTGTCCATGACGATCCGCAGAAGCCTCACAGAAAATATAATATTACTTGGACTATAAAAGACTTTCAAGGCATTCGTTTAAGCTCTACAACCAATTCTTCTCGCATAGAAGACTTCTACCCACCACTTCAATTCGATTTGGCAGAAATGCTTGTAGGCTCCACCGCCTACAACTCGCCTTCTCATCCAATGGAGCCTAGTCATAGAGTGGTAAATAAATATAGGTTTTATGTATGCCCCGGACAGCCCGTTTCCAACACTCAGACCCCTGCCCAACGACTTCTCGACTGCGGGGGGTCGTCGGATTACTTTTGCAAAGCCTGGTCGTGTGTTTCAACTGGACATATTTATTGGGATCCGGGCACTAAGGGTGATCTCATTACTGTCGCTCACACCACATGGGATATTCCATGCAGTGATAAAAAATTGCCCAAATGCAACCCGGTAACCATAAGGTTCACGGACCAAGGCAAGAAAAGTACCCTATGGGACACTGGCTTGAAATGGGGTGCCCGCCTAAAAGGAGTCTGGCCGGAAAAGCATTATGGAAATATTTTTTACATTCAACGTCACATTGAACTTCCTCGCTCTAACCCGGTGGGACCACATGAAAAGGTTATTAAATCCCCATTCTTGCAACCCATAACACAGGGAGTTAACCCATTGATTCCATTGATCAAAGTTTCCTATGCTCTGCTGAACTCTTCAAACTCATCAATTGCCTCCACATGTTGGCTTTGTATTTCTGCCTCTCCACCTTTTTATGAAGCCATCGCTTCCCAAGAATCCATTGCTAATTCCACATCAGACGAACGTTGTCGTTGGAGAAACTCCACTATTACTGTTTCTTCCATCACTGGGGTTGGTTGTTGCTTGGGAAATATTCCATCCAATTACTCACAATATTGTCATAATGTTTCTAATGGCTATCATTGTAATGTATATCTTCCTAAGAACCGCCTTGGCCGCACCCACACCATCGGAGGATACTCTGCAGTCTACACCACTTCAGGAGGAAATTTAACTTCATGCCTGAAAGGAATGTATTTTATCCCTGGCAATAACTCTGTCTGGGCTTGT
This sequence comes from Laticauda colubrina, assembly GCA_015471245.1. Classification (NCBI taxonomy): domain Eukaryota; kingdom Metazoa; phylum Chordata; class Lepidosauria; order Squamata; family Elapidae; genus Laticauda; species Laticauda colubrina. The sequence continues at coordinate 69,811,788 of BLBF01000002.1, read as the reverse complement.
TCCACCGATCTCACAGCATGTGTCTACGGGGATGAACTTATTAAATCCAAATCATTTTGCATTCAAGTATGGCTTGTACCAAAAATTAACGTGTATAACTCTGATGATTTTATATCCCTACAGGCACCCATGGAATACCCCCTCAGAGCAAAGCGGGAAATTATTAGTACTCTCACTCTAGGTTTACTGCTTGCTCTGGGCACCACGGGCGCAGCCACGGGCATTGCAGGACTAGCTGTCTCTGACCAAAAAATTACAGCTCTGGGTTCAGTCATTGATGATGATTTATTACGAATTGAGAAATCAATTACAGCTTTGCAAAACTCCTTGACATCGCTCTCAGAAGTGGTCTTGCAGAATCGTAGAGGCTTAGATCTGTTATTTTTAAAACAAGGGGCATTGTGTGCTGCGCTTAAAGAAGAATGTTGTTTTTATGCTGATAACAGGGGGATCGTGTTGGAATCTATGAAAGAATTAGGAAAACACTTAAAAGATAGAGAAAACGAAAGGTTAAACATGTATAATTGGTATCAAGGCTTGTTTTCTATTTCACCATGGCTTACAACCCTTATAACTGCATTGGCAGGACCATTAATAATCATTATATTGATATGTATTATAGGACCTTGTTGTTTTAATAGAATATTGCAATTTTTGAAAAATCAATTATCCTCCATAACTGCTAATGTTAATGTGTTATTGCAAGCTCATGTTAAGTCCTTAACACCGGACGAAAAAATGTCATTGCTGAGTTACCGCTCCTTGGACAACCCTGATGCTGACGGGTCGCACTCCTGCCTAGATGACTGGGACGGTGAACATTTCAGAAAAAAGGTTCCTGTCTTCTTGGACAAGGAAGAAGACTCGTCATAAATAATAAAAACAGAGGAGATGTTGTAACTATGTATCATTTATGTGTTTGCAACTGTGTATCATTGCAACTATGTATCATTCAGGCATTTGCAACATTGTATCATTCACGTGTAATCATTGAGCTTCTGTCTTCTCAGTGACCTTTTACAGGGCACGTACAGAGACAAGGAGCTAAACCTCTGTAGAAATAGCCTATTTACATTTGAGATTACATTGTCTGGCATGCAGTTTTGTGAAGAAGGAATATCCTGATCAAATTATAAATCTTGCCATCCTGTCTGACCTGGGCTTGACCTAGGCTCTGAATAAACAATCACTCCCTTTTGAATGAGCATAATAAAAGAGCGTGTGCCAAGACATTCTGGGCGCACTCATCCCGAGGAACTTCGTCTCCTGTCGTTTCTTTCTCCTTTCGCTCCCTATCATGAGACGCCCATCTAATGCGGGATAGCAGATACCGCACCTTCCTCCATGCCATGGGGTGTCAGCCTCAGTACCGTGGACAGATGTACTGAGGCTGAGCTTGGCTGTGGGGTGGAGGAAGGAGCAGTGTAGTGGGGCTGTCTGGTCTGCAGCTGGGTGAGGACTGGCGTTGGTGGCATCAGTGTCGTGGTTGGCATCAGTGTCGTGGGTGGCATCGTTGGCATTGGTGGCATCAGTGTCGTGGGTGGCATCGGTGGCATCAGTGGAACTGGTGGCAACGGTGTCGTCCGATGACTCTGTACCTGGACTGGGAAGGGCTGCTTCCTGTGCTGCTGGATCTCCTGGTCGCCGTAGCCCTGTTAGGTGAGGGCCTGTGGGAAGCCTTGGAATGGGAGAGACATCACCTGGGGTGGAGGAGCAGACCTGGACTGGGTGGGAGCAAGTGCCTCTGGATCTGGAGGGTTGTGAAGCAGCTCGGTGATCTGGTCCTTCACCACCTGGTACTGGGGTTCCGCCATGTCCATGATTGTCTGGTTGACATCGGTGAGGAAGGGCTTGTGGTTGGAGGATGAGGAGTCGGTGTGGTCCAGCTGAGAGAGGAGATCTATGCTGGTCTGGATGGTGTCCCTGATCTCCAGCAGGACAGTGTGGCTCTGCCCCTCCTGCTGTCTGGCTCTCTGCCTTTCTGTGGAGGTGGAACTGTGGGTGGATGCGGGTACGGCTGTGGTGGACGCGCCATCTCCTTTCTCCCACCACACCAGGGAGTCCTCCACGCGCTCCACCATGGTTACAACACCTGTCCACGGGTTCTCCGCTGTGGTACACTCCACTGAAACCTGTCTGGAGACAGGAGCTGACTCTCAGCCGGAAGAGGATTGGCTCTCAGCAGGCTGCCTGAGAGAGAGGGTTGTGAGAGGGGCTGCTCCTCGGTGGCGGATCTCACCCTCCAGGAAGCTGCACCTGGCCATGACGTAGGTCTCTCTGTCCGTCAGCTTGACCGCAGCCTGGCCAGATTTCTTGAGGTGCAGCTTCCCGTACCAGGTGTGCATGTGCTTCCACCAGCCGAGGAGCACCTCCGAAGTGTAGCCCATACTCTCCGCCTTCTCTCTCCAAGCAGCATGCTTCCACTTGGTGTCCCTGTAAAGCCAGTGTCCCTTCCGCCACAGATAGTCATTCTCTCTCAGCCACTCCAGCACCTCATCCTCGTGTTCCTCCTCAATGGAGTATTGCCTCCTCTCCCATTCTCACGTCTGCCTCTTCCTCCCTTTGGCAGGACCAGATGGACCCTCATCAGAGGGGCTCTCAGGTAGTAGGGGCTGCTCCTCCACACCAACAGCATCAGCAGCACTAGCAGGATCGTCATCATCATCATCATCATCATCATCATCATCATCATCATCACCACCAGCCGGATCATAATCATCATCATCATCATCAGCAGCAGCAGCACCAGCAGGATCAGCAGCACCAGCAGCACCAGCAGCACCAGCAGCACCAGCAGCACCAGCAGCACCAGGATCAGCAGCAGCAGAGTAAGCACCAGTAGCACCAGCAAGACCAGGAGCACGAGCAGGACCAGGAGCACGAGCAGGTCCAGCAGGATGAGCAGGATGAGCAAGACCAGGAGCACGAGCAGTTCGAGCAGGATGAGCAAGTCTAGGAGCACGAGCAGGAAGAGCAGGACCAGCAGGACGAGGAGCATCTTCAGCAGAGTAAGCACCAGCAGAAGCACCACCGCCAGGAGCAGCTTCAGCAGAGTAAGCACGAGCAGAAGCACCACCACCAGGGGCAGCTTCAGCAGAGTAAGCACGAGCAGAAGCACCACCGCCAGGAGCAGCGCCAGCAGAGTAAGCACGAGTAGAAGCACCACCGCCAGGAGCAGCTTCAGCAGAGTAAGCACGAGCAGAAGCACCACCGCCAGGAGCAGCGCCAGCAGAGTAAGCACAAGCAGAACCACCACCACCAGGAGCAGCACCAGCAGAAGCTCCAGCATCAGAAGAGCGAGCCCGAGCAGCAGAAGCCCCAGAAAAACAGAGTCAGGGAAAGGGGGCAGGAGGGTGGCCCTGTCCCTCTTGCCAGGGATGGTGGCAGGTTGCTGAGGCTTTCGCTTCTTCCCCATGGTTGTGGGGTTGCTGGCTGGCAGGGAGGCTGGCAGGGAGGCTGGCAGGAAGGCTGGCAGGAAGGCTGGCAGGAAGGCTGGCAGGAAGCCTGGCAGGAAGCCTGGCAGGAAGGCAGGCAGGCACCAAAGCTGGCAGGCAGACTGGCTGGCAGGGAGGCTGGAAGGCAGGCTGGCAGCAAGGCTGGCATGCAGGCAGAGAGCAAGGCTGGCAGGGAGGCTGGCCAGGAGGCTGGGAGGCAGGCTGGGAGGAAGGCTGGCAGCAAGGCTTGCAGCAAGGCTTGCAGGCAGGCATGCAGGCAGGGCAGGCAAGGACTCGATGTATCCGGCAGCAGGTCTTTCCTCCGAATGGTGATCTGCTTGGGAGCTGCTTCCCTTTATATCCACGGGGCTTACGTAATGCATCCCCCCCACATGCGCAATTAACGCTTGGCATCGGTTAGGCTTCCGCTGTGCATGCGCTAGGCTTCCGCTGTGCATCCGCTTCATCCGCTGTGCATCCGCTAGGCTTCCTCTCTGCATCCGCTTCATCCGCTGTGCATCCACTGTATCCGTTCCGCGTCCACTTTGTTGAAGCCCCCCGGAAGCCTAGAGGATATGCCCTCCACTCCCATCCGCTTCCATCCGCTTCCATTCCGTTCCGCATCCACTTTCCATCTGCTCTGCTTTCTCCCCATGTCCGTTCCTTTCCGTGTTATCCGCTCTGGTTATGCAAATTTTAGCCCCTTTTGAGAGCGGATAACAATGGATGGAACATTTTGTTCATCCGTTGTGTCCTTTTTACTAACATTTTGTATCCGTTGGGCAGTGTGACAGGGCCAAGGAGAGACAAGTTTATCAAAATATTTTTCTCTTTATTGGATAACTTAAGAGAGATATCATAAGGGTTGAGTATTAATACTTTTATGATAGAAATGTGTTTATACTTTATACTTTGGCATGCTGAATAGGAGCAAGAAGATGATTAAAAAAGTATTTTCCCTCCCTAGCAGTCATTATCAAGCCCATCACTCTTCTAATTTTACAAATTTACTAATTAAAAGAATAATTGATTTCTCATTATTGAACTGTGTTCTACTACTCAAGATTGACTAAGATTTGTGTATGCATGTCCCAAAATTATATGGGTTATTTTTGGTGGCAACCAAACTATTCCAGACACAAACGTATTCTAATTTCATCTGTATTAGGAACTAAACATTCAGAGTGTTCAGTGTTTTAATCTGAAAGATAAAAGATGTTTCAGGATATACAAAAGTATTCATGTCGATCCTGTCTGTAGCTTCTTGAAATTCTTAAGATCCTACTTCTTCTTAAGATCCTACTGACCATCTATCCTTCATAACTCAATGGAATTCTAGAAAAAGGGCATTTAATTTAAGGAGACAGATGCCACATGATCTTTCCTCCTTCAATTCCAGCTGCATGTATGTATTTCATTCTTATACATACAAAGGACTAACCAGTGAAGTATTTTGTATGTTGACTCCTGATGACTACCTGGACAAGTCCCTGCAGTTCTCTTGGCAAGATTTTTGGAAGTGATTTGCTATTACTTTCTTCTTAGGTCTGACAGAGTGACTGGTCCAAGCTGGTTTTGTGCCTAAGATGGTTTCTAGTTTAACCAGCATTCTGGCTTTTTTAAGAGTGCTACAAGCATCTAATTCAGCCACACAATCAACTGAACTACTAGCTATATGTGAAATAGTAAATATTCACTTCGGTTTAGTTTAAGGTGCTGAACTGAAGAAGAGATGGAAAAAATACACAAGAGAGAAGAGGACATTTTATTGTATTTCCATTATTCCAGTTACATTGAAAGCTGAAGAAAGGAGGCAGAGGAAAGCATCAGCTAATACCAGGACAATTTAGCCATACTGCTGAAGTAAATTTACTGAGCAGTTTACATGCACGTGCAGGATGCATCCACATGCTTCTCAAATCGCGAAAGCGGTGGGTTGATTGCGCATGTGCATCCCTGCACAGCTCAACTGGTTGAGCAACAGGAGTTGCTCAAACAAGTTGAACTGTGTGTGTGTGTGTGTGTGTGTGTGTGTGCACTGGACCACCATTTGCACACCCCAGTTGCGAATAGGGCATATCCTGGTAGTGGGCTGCAGCCTGGGAGCTGGGGACCCCTGCTGTAAAGAATCTACTCCAAAAAGCTATAACATGAAACTGTCATTCAGTGCCTTTATACTTCATTTCTTTCCTTTCTTCATCATAATATATTGCTTTAGATAAATAGATGATAGATAGATAGATAGATAGATAGATAGATAGATAGATAGATAGATAGATAGATAGATAGATAGATAGAT
>BLBF01000002.1:69778997-69800651 GCA_015471245.1 Laticauda colubrina | reverse complement strand
GAGCCAAGCTGCACTAAAAGCCTCCAACACAAGAACAGACTGTTGCCAGCCAATCAAAGCCACAAAACAGACAGAAGAAACCAGAAACACCAATCAATCAAACTCCAAGTCCAATGAACACAGGTCCAGGCTCCCAACCAATCAGAATGGACCAGCCTCAAATTTAAAACCAGGAGCTGTAAGACCCATATCCATACAGAAGCCTGATGATGGCAGATGAGATTCTGCTGAAACGTTGCTACAACTTTAACAGAACTACAATGACGTGGGATAATACTCGAAGGAAACTAAACAGCGCACACACACACACACACACACACCCACACACACACACACACACATATATATATATATATATATATATATATATATATATATATATATATAATCAATCTTGATTATTCAGTACTCTTATTCAATATTACAAAATGTTATTTTTGTGTCAATCTCTATATTCTTAACCTCACTCCTTTTACTACCAATTATATCTTTAAAATTATATTTGCAGTGTTTACCAGATTATATAGTTCGAATAACAATTCACAAATTTATATTAAATTATAATGTAATATAAATTTTCCACTGTTTGTCCCCTTTTTAATTTCTAAATATGCCACTATTATATTTTACTTATTTCTTGTCTCCATTTCTCAGAAAGCTGTTTTTTGAAACATTTTCTAATACTTTCTCTATTGTTGAATTTTCTTAATTCTTGCTCCTCTGCTGAACAATAACGCATGGTGAGATGGGTGGCAAAGAAATTTAAAAACAAACAAACAAACAAACAAACAAACAAATAATGAAGTATTTCCCTTTGTGTTGCTATTTCCAAATAGTTTGGCACCTAGTCCATCTTTACACCCCGAGTATAGATTTTTTTCAAATGAATTAAAATATAGATAGCAGATGGAAGAATTATATTAATTCCATGTAAAGCAGGGCTGTCAAACTCAAGGTCCGGGGGCTGGATCTGGCCCATGGGGTACTTAGATCTGGCCCTTGAGCTGCCTTGGAAATAGTGAAGAACCAGCCCGTGGTGCTTCTGCCAGTGAAAACAGGCTTCTGAGCTCCGTTTTGAGCTGCCACAGCCTCCTACAACCCTCTGCCAGTGAAAATGGAGATTGAAATCTGCCAGCTGTTCAGCTGGTGCTGGCCTTCATATGCATCGAGTTCTTCTCAAGAACTGAGAAATTTTGTCAATATGCATTTTTTCTATGATAAGTACTGTTTCATTCAAGATGTTTGATATGGCACCCACCAGGGCTGGTTTATGCCATGATCTTTCAATCAATTTTCAAATCTTGATCTCTCTATTTATGTTGTTGTCTGTTGTCTGTTGTCTGTTTTATGTTGTTTTATGTTGTTGTCTGTTTTCTACAATACCTAGGCAATATCTAAGTATTACCACATCAATTATCCACATTTTCTTTCAAGTATTATTACTTCATGTTTTTATCATGGCTGACTACATAATCACTCAGATTTTATGACTAGACTTGGCATTTATATCTACCTATTGGGTTCTTCCCAAGACTTTGGATAGACATATGTTGTAGTTTAATAATATTAAAAATACTGTTACAGGATGTAAGCTGTTCCAAGTAAAACTACCACTTGCAACTGACTGATGGTGATTTTGTTAATGCTAATGATGTTCAAGTGGGTTTTTGGAATTGCACCCAAAGTATGTATTACTATTGGCAGAGGGTTTCTGATTACTATTACTATTACTGCTAGCTCTGCTTTCTTTTGTTACAGTTGCTCTACTTCTATTTGCAGCTCTTTATACTTTGTGATTTTCTCCATTCTTTCTTTTTTATTTTGCTGTCTCCAGGTACCACCACATCCAGACTTTTATTTTTTTCCTTATCAACATTTGTTGATAACACAGTCTGGTGTGCTATGTGGCAGGTGATTGAATTATAAAGTTCCAGAACACTTTAGCTTCTTTATTTTCTATTACTTTGTTTATTTTGTAGTCCCACCATTTCTTGCTTGCAGGCAAATGGCTGGTTCTCCAGGTTTGCCTCTACAGTCAGAGCTAATTCTGGCAAAACTTCAATTTCTTTACCCTGAGTAGACTTTAGCAATTCTTCCTCTACTAATGAAAGAGCATATGTGACAACTGAAGTGATTTTAGTTAGCTCATAACAAGGAAAATAAGACAAAGAAATTTTCCCACTTTTAAAAGTAAGAGAATAAGAACCAACTCATTTTCACTTTCAGCTAATAGTCATGACATCTGTGCTTATATAGATGATGAAAAGGGATGAGTCAATTGAATCGAATTGGCTTGGCAGCATGACTTCACAGATATGCAATATTTTGCATGTCAAGGTAAAACACCTTTCTGAGAAGTTTCAGGGGCAATATGTACAAGTCATAATTTGGCTTTAACCAGGGGTGGGCTTCAAAAATTTCAGCAACAGGTTCTCTGCCTGGGTGCTGAGTGAGCATGGCCATGGTAGGTGTGCTAGTCGGCCTACTGCACCATGGCAGGGGGGGCATTTTTACCTTCCCCAGGCTCCAGAGGTTTTCCTCGAGCCTCTGGAACAGTGAAAACTGCCTCCCCTGGGCTCCAGAGGCCCTCTGGAGGCTGGAAATGGGCCATCCAGGGGTAGGACTTGTTGGTTCACCAACCAGCCATAATGTTAGGAATGGGTCCTCCTGAACCCGAGAAAACTCATAGAAGCTCACCCCTGGCCTTAACAGTTTTGACATACAAGACAATTCAATAATGTAATAAGGCATTATATACAATGCTGGCTGGAGTATTACATATGATATATATCACATGAGGCACAGTAAGAATAAATGATTATTATATTGTAAGGTGGTGGGTGGCATAGCATATACAGTATATAAAAACTATAGCAGTATTTAAAATCTACAGGGAAAGAAATATATGCTAGTTGTTATCTCTCTTTGTTTAGAATATTTGTGCTATAAAATGCATATATTCTTTGTATAGTTGTACTTAATGCACTTTCAGACTTTCATTAAAAATGACAGACTATTCTGACCACATGATGGATTTTTTAATTTGGTTGATCATAGGGTCCCTTTACTAATAGTCTATTTAATTTCCTTGCTTCAACGTGAGAATGTCACACTGACTCCCATTAAGTTTATTCTAACATGAACAGTGTCTTAGCTGTTAAAAAATAGCATCTACTGTACTATTTTTCTTACAAAGGGAAAATATCCAGATGCTGTATTCCTTTTTTGTTGTTGTTGTTGTTTTTCAAAATGGTGGTCAAATGTTACATTTTCCCCTTAAGCAACTTACTGTTATCAAGCCTGAATGTTCAAGAAGGTTTAGCATGGAATATGGTGAGAAATAATTCAGACAACCCAATTTTTATTTAGAACAGATGGCAGTGGTGATGTTGTGCTCTTAAGCTGTTCACTCCTAGAAATATATATATGACCTTTCCCATACATGTAGAAATATGTGGGATGTGCACACCTGCACTTTTGCTTATTTTTGCCCAGTGGGAAAAAATTGATTACTATGTTAAGCATTATGGTAATGAAATTTATCATCTTAATCATTATGAATGAGCCAAATCTGTGATATTTTTCAGTCACAAAAAGGAACAATTTTTATTATGAATGCTAGCAGTTCATAAAAAATTAAACCAGGTATCAACCTCTGTATGCAAACACATCAATAGTAGAACCTAAAATAATTTTGGAAAATAAGTCAGAAAGGACTAAGAATTTGACATATATGATGCTGTGGATAAGAATATCAAGAAATGCAATATTGGACACTGAAAGATTTATCAAGGTATAGCACATCTCTTAATGAAATTGTACCTACATACTGCATTCATGCTGTCTTTCCTTTGAATTCAGCGATAAGCTTTTTAATCTGCTTTTCAGGCAAGAGGATCTAATTGGGGTAGAAGTGAACATTATACTGCATATTTTGCATGTGAAATTCCAAGTGAATTCCAAGTGAATATTATACTGCATTGAAATCAATGGGATGCATATGTCTTGGCTAAATAAATCCCATGGAAATCAGTGTAATTCAATATGTGGTAAGCTACTTCTGTAAACAACTCTACGTTGCATTCAAAATAAATATTCCATTTAATAGTTATAATTTAACCAATATGGTCAGGGTGGAACATTAGAAAAATGAATGAGCTTCTTTTTGTCTGAAATACAGTGTTCTCACCAGGTTTTACATCAGAACATGATGATAAGTAAGCATCCTACACCATTGTAAATCTATATTATAACAAGGTGGTGAATTTATGAGCACTTCACGACTTAGACCACTGCACTGGTTTTCTACATTGACAAAACCTTAAATCACTGTAAGTGTTATGCCAGTCTAAGTATAATAGTATAGGCAACAACAAAAAAAAGGGGGGCAGGAATGTTTGGAAAGATTTTGAGATTGTCCAGTTTAATTTTGCTGATTACTGCAGCTTGTGAGTGTATTTTTTATTTAAATCTCAGAAGTGTTACAACTAATGTTTCTTTAAAAGCTTGTGTTCTGATACCTTTCATCCCATCGTAGCTCTGGCCTTTTAAAAAAAGAAAGTGATATTTTTAATGGTAGTCTTGCAGAGGCAGCCAGAGGATAGAATGATACATGGAATATCTTGCCACCTTTGACTAAAAATGTGCCTCCTTCCTTGATTCTGACTGGAAGTCTTAAAATATATTATCTTTCCCAGTCTAGGCTGCTAGATACCGTATTTCTCCAACAATACGGCCTCCACCAATAGGAAGCCCCACCATGTTTTATTGGCATAAAATCAAATTAAGCCTCTCCCCCCAAATTAAGGCCCATATTAAACATGCAAAATGGTGGGGGGGAATGGTGCGGGGGAGGCTTGCCGTTTGGAAGTACTTTTGTTGCATGCCCAGATATGGTGCTGCCTGCATTGGTGGGGCACTTCATATCAGGAGACCTTCCGCCACCATTGCTTTTCCTTCTCCCTTGCTGCCGCGGTGTTAGAGCAATGCCTCGGTGTTTGGCGTAGCCACATGCAGCCAGTCAGGGCTCCTCCCTGCAACCAGAGCTCTGAGGAGACACTTGGCTTCAGGCACTCCCGTCGCTGCCTTCCCTTTGCTTTCGAAGGTAAAGCGAATTATTTTAAAAACGACACCCTACTACAACAAAGCCTCCCCGCCCAAGAGGGCAGCCCAAGCTCACATGGGGAAGCGAATCTCCCGGAGCCTCTTCGGCTCCTCACCGACCTCCCTACACTGCATGACTCTGATGTGCTGGTCCCTTCAGCCTAGCAAGCTCTTCCACCTCAAAGAAAGGCCAGGTGGGCAGGCGGGCAGCTGCAGAGCAGCAGCAGTGAATCCGAGCTGCTCGCAGCAGAAACAGCCACCACCCTTAGCCCGACATGGAGTAAACAACCAAGGTTAGTGCCCGCCAGCCTGTCCTTCCCTTCTTTGTAGGCATCTGCACTGAGCGCATCCGCGGCCATCCTAGCCATGCCGCTTCTGACCGACTCCTTCGGGGAGTCTTCGTGGGACTCCGAGGGAGTCTTCGCGGCTCGGTTTCCCCTCAGTTTTCCCTCGGTTCCCCCTGGCCGGCGGGTCCTCCTTTCATGTGGAGGGTCAAGGGTCGTGGTGGGGTTCCCAGTGCAGCTGACAGGTGGGCCCATCAAGGCAGCAAGTGCCTCTCCGCCGGACCCTCTGCTCATCCCGCCAGGGCTTTGCCAGAGCCATGGAGGCTGGGCAGAGCTGGGAAAGCAAGCTGCGGGTGCATGCGTGCCTCCTTCTGCCCCTCGTTCCCAAATTTCACCCGGGCAAGCAGCGCTTCACTTGCTCTGAAAGCCGCAGCTTCCTCACCTCTCAGCAAGCAGGAGGAACCGGGTGCAGCCTTCTCCTCCTCAGCCGCAGCACAGATGTTGATCTTGTGGGGGGAGAGAGAGAGAGAGGGAGAGATCCTCTCAGGTGAGTGCCTACCCCTGCAGCCCTCCGCATGAAAGGAGGACCCGCCGACCAGGGTGGGTAGACTCCCCCGAAGGAGTCTATTGAAAGCGGCGTGGCTAGGCTGGCCACGGAGGCGCTCGGTGCAGGTGCCTCCAAAGGCAGGAAGGATGGGCTGGCAGGCGCTAAACTTGGTTGTTCTCCCTGAGTTGGGCTAAAGGTGGTGGCTGTTTCCGCTGCGAGCGGCTCGGACCTGCTGCTGCTGCTCTGCAGCTACCCGCCTGCCCTCCTGGCCTTTCTTTGAGGTGGAAGAGCTTGCTGAGCTGAAGGGACCAGTGTGTCAGAGCCATGCAGTGTAGGGAGGTTGGGGAGGAACTGAAGAGACCCCAGGAGATTCACCTCCCCACGTGGAGTTGAGCTGCCTCTCAGGCAGGGGAGGCTTTGTTGTAGTAGGGTGTCATTTTTAAAATAATTGGCTTTACCTTTGAAGGCAAAGGGAAGGCTGCAACAGGAGTGCCTGAATCCAAGTGTTTCCTCAGGGCTCCAGTTGCAGGGAGGAGTCCTGACTGGCCACACGTGGTTGCGCCAAATGCTGCGGCGTTGATCTAACGCCACTGCAGCAAGGGAGAATGGAAAGCAACGGTGGCTGAAGGTCTCCCAAACATCCAAGCTGTCACCGCCCATCCACCCGAGGATGCAAGGGGGGGAATTAAGTCACCCCCAAAAAGACGGCCTGGCTGTTTTTTCGGGGGGGGGAGTAAAAAAAAAAAAAAAGGCTTGGCCTTATTATGTGAGAAACACGGTAGTTTGACTCAGAGACTGAATTCTTCCCTCTTATTATGAGAGTCTTTAGTTCTTTCCAGAATAACTTTTTTTAACCTTTTCACAGGGAACAAAACACACTCCTGTTACAAATTGCAAGGCTAAGGTAAGGAAAAGTTTTACCTTGGCAATAGCCTTTGAAGAAAGTTATCTTTTAATTTGAAAAAGATGTGTGTTCACATTCTGAGGCATATGTTCACACTGAGCCCTGGTGGCGCATTGGTTAAAATGTAGTATTGCAGGCTAACTGCCACTGCTTGGAATTTGATTCTCACTGACTGAAGGTTGACTCAGCCTTCCATCCTTTTGAGGACAGTAAAATGAGGACCCAGATTGTTGAGGGCAATATGGTGACTCTGTAAACCACTTAGAGGGGGATATAACATGATGGGATGGTATATAACTCTAAGTGCTATTGTATTCTGTCACTTGTATAATCAGTTGGCTTTTAGCTTCCTTTGAACATGAGCAATTTACTAGAAAATGGTATGGTCATCTCACCAATGCTGCATTTCTGCAAGATGAAGAAGATCCCTTTCATCATGAAAAATACACAAACTTGCTTCTGAAAACTTTATCAAAAGAGAAGGTGACAGATATTTTTCATAGCCTCAACAATACATGATGATTTTTCCTGAAAGTTGTTTTGTCATCCCCTTATTTTTTTTTCTTACCTTTTAATTTGTCTTTATATGCAAGAACAAGGCAAATGAAAATGGGACAAATAGCCTGGCATGGTTCTATCTGAAAAAAATAATAACACTAACATTACATTTGTGGGAATAAATATTAGATACTTCAATTCAGGAATGGAAAACCATTGTTCTTCAAGATGGTGAATAAGAGCACAACACACTTTATTGTTGTCTAAGATAGATGGGGCTTTTTAAAGTCATAATTTAGCATTTCAAGAGAATCACAGTTTACCTGTCTCTCCTTGAAGTGTGCCATCTTGATATAAATATATATTGATATACATGAATATGGACATATCAGCTAGTTCAGGATAATCAACTTCTATTAATTCAAGGATCACACTGAGCTTTGGCTGCTATAGTCAGGGCTACCTACCCAAAACTGCAACTTCATTGCCTGACTTAACAGACCCTTTCACTCAAGAAATCATTTTTTATCCTTAAAAACTTTCCATGTTTCTCTCACAGAAAGGGAAATGGGATTAAAATACTTGCTCACATCATCACTAGAGATGGAGCACTAGGATATATAGAAGATGTGTTTGCACCTTCTATATATCCTAGTGCTCCATCTCTAGTGAGGCTTTTTGGATTTTTTGTTGCTCTCCCTTCAAAGCTACTCGAAGACTGGTGAGAAACGTGATATCTGCCAACTTTTCCCGAATGCTGATATTTCTGTTTTATGTATTAGCTAGCTAGTCCTTGTATTGACTCTATACATGGTAGAATTATAATGTCCTTGTGATTTTTTTTAATAGGCAAAATTACAAAGTTTGTACTGTTTTATAGTTTCTAGTATTAATACATGCCCAGAATTTATGAATAATTATTATGTTCATTTTACTCTATCAGTAAATGTATATATGTTCTATTTTTCACATAAAATAGTTGAATACAATACATCAGTCTGTCTATACTGTATGTATATTTATTTGCTTAACAGAACTGTATTCCCACTGAACCACACAAACAAAGGTTATCATCATACTATTTTGATTATAAATCATGCATGCTTGTACATACATATATACTCTCATGCCACAATTTGGCCTGTCATACTGCATTCCCCAGCTTGTAGTAAAGTGCATTTGTTACCATGACAACTGTTGTATTCATTGTTAAAAGAAACATTGTCCAGTTGTGTTTTCAAGATAAATGAAGCTGAATTATTGGAGATCTTGTCCCTACTGATAATAGTAATAATAGTAGTAATAAATTGTCAAATATTTTTCCTCCATCTTGAATTACATTGTAGAAAATATGAATCAAGATTCATATTTAATCTTGACACCCCTCCCATCCCCTTTTATCCTGACCTATATCTAAAGTTAGATCACTCTAATATGTTGAAACTATATTTGTAGTTGCAGTGACTATACTTTCTTGGAAAAAATAAATGAGAAGGCTAAAAATGGGTCAAATCTGAAAGAGGTTCATAAGGATAAAAGAAATAATTATTTTATGTTTTAAAGTAAACATAATGTGGGGAAACAACTATGCTCACACAAAGTGGAAGAATCATCAATAAATGGAGCACTTTTGATCACACTTTTCAATAGTCTTATGTATACACAACAAATAGTGCAACACAAAACCCACAAAAATCAGCAGTATCCTTAAACTCCTTAAATACTTTCTTTTCCCCTCCACCATACTGTATTCTCAACAACATCAAAAGGTTAGTCCACCAATCACACAATTGTCACTGCAGAGTTTTATTTATGTGACAATGCTGAAGTCACGAATCCTGATTAAGGAAGAAAAGAAAATGAACAGCTTATTCAGGTGTGAAGCCAGATGTTGAAAAAAAAATACTGTCATTTCATGTGATCATCAAATAAGGACATGTGGAATCAGTCCTATGAACTAACAAAAAAACACGATCATTTGCACAGCTAGAATTTCTGACAACCTTTGTGCTTAACAGGCAAGTGCAATCCTACTATAGTCATTACATCAAGAGAGCAGAGGCGCCCACTGTGTTCCTTGATCTGACCTACTTAGAGGATTGGTCTATTTGCTTCCTTATATGAGACTAACAAGGTAACCATCATCTTTATCATGCCAAGCTTAACAGATGAAATTCAGTATTGAACCCATTGCATCAATTTTAAGATGAAGATAACTCAAAGAATTGCAAGCAGGAGTGACTAGTGTGAAAAAATAGAGTGATATATTCATACAGAAGTATTTAATGAAATTTGCATATAAGGTTTTAAATGCCTGATTTGACAACAATAATTTTTTAAAAATATATAAATTGAAAAATCTAGTCTTTTAGTTTACTTTAAAGTTAACCCAGTATCTTTATTCAGTTAAATGGGTATATTAGGAAACAAAACAGAGCAATAGCTTAGAATTGGACATGGATCTAAAACAGCCATCTATAGCATTCATTTTGTGTGTGTTAATAATAACAATTAGAATGATTGTGTTTGTGTGTGTGTGTGTGTGTGTATGTATGCATGATGGTGGCGCAGTGGTTAGAATGCACTACTACAGGTTACTTCTGCTGACTGCTGGCTGCCAACAGTTTGGCAGTTCAAATCTCACAGGCTCAAGATTGACTCAGCCTTTCATTCTTCCGAGATCAGTAAAATAAGAACCCAGATTGTTGAGGGAAATATGCCAACTCTGTAAACCACCTAGAGATAGATGTAAAGCACTGTAAAGCGGTATATAAGCTTATTGGGCTTATTTTACGGCTTTCTTATTACTTATACCTTTAAATCTCAAAACAACATTTATATTTTCTATCCCTACAGTCTATTGAAAGAGTTAAGAGGAATTTAGAGGCTGAGCTACAACAACAGATGTAAGTCATATAATGAATTTCATGCAATTTTGTCTTTACTTTTTATTTACATTGGATTTGGTTAACTTTTTTTTCATATTTTCAGCATGAAGAAATATAAATCTAGTTCAAATTAAAGATGATTTACAGTTGTAATTTAGAAACATGGAAAGTTCTATTAATCTGTTGTCCAAAAAATAAGACAAATGTTTTAGTAATGAAAATATCAGCAGATTAAAGTTGGGGATTATATCCATTTAAGACAATAATAATTATCTGGTTAAATCTCTGTTATACTTTCTCTTGTTTTTCACACATGAACAGATTTCATTCTGATGAAAGTTGTCTTCCCTACCACTAAGGCTGTGTGAAAATTTTCCAACATTAACCAACATTTCTCTTCTTTGCAGTAAATCTTCTGAGGTTATGTTCCAGTGTTTCTACCTGAAAATTAACTAATTGATTCTGTTTCTACAGATGGTATCTCTTAATTATTAGGTTTCATAGCATATATATTGCAAATGGAAATAAAATGGGAATCAGAGCAATATGGAAAGCAGCATTTAATAGTACATGCACATGTACATTAGAAGAAATAACTTGTTTATCCATAAATAATCAGTGTTTTTGAAGACATACACAAAAGGGACACTTACGTAATTAAAAAATTAATAATCAGGGAAATTTACATAAAGAGTGATTGAAATAAAAAACTGGCTATATGAAGGCAATGTTCCCGATTATGAGCAAGACGTGAATTATTTGCAATCTACATAACTTTGAACATTAAATAAACTAAATAAGTTTCAAAAAGCTATCACGTATCAGTTTTCTTTAGGCAAGGTAAAATTTATCTTACTAGATTTATTTTCAGTTAGAAGGTCATCCCTGTTTTACAGCTCTCCACTCAAACAGACAACTAATGGAATTCACACAACAACAACAACAACAACAACAACAACAACAACAACAATAATAATCTGTTGATATTTCTTTTTCTACAATGAAAGACTGAACTTTCATTTCTATTTATATAAAATTCTCATATACTAGTATAGCTGAGGTTTCCCATTCAGGGTATAAGCAGTTAATTAAAAAGAAATCTCAGAGTATTCAAACTTTAGAGTATTATCTTTCAAATAACTGATAAAGCATGAAGAGCTGCATTGGCTTTTTCACCTTTAGTTATTCTCACTATTATAAATGCAACTTGTGGCTGGGAGATTGATTTCAATCTCAGTATGTAGCAACTTGTTATCAGGTTGGGTGTGTCCATGTGTATGCATCTGTGTGTGTCTGTGTGTGTGTGTATGTGTCTGTGTGTATGCGTATGTATGTCTAATTTCCTGTCAATGTCCAGATATAGTTATAATAAGACAAAAATAGTCAATATTGGTTGCATATTTCAATTATTCTCTATTTAAATAAAGTCATTTAGATTAAAAGAGAGATTAAAGGAGTCCATCCTGATAGAGAGCAGTAGTATGAAACATTTACTCAAGTAAAATATGTTGGAACATTTATATTTATTACAACCAGTTTCTGATTTTAAGATGGAATCTTAGCACTAAAGTTTGTTTTGTATGTTATTTGGCAGACTTCTACAAATATATATTCCCATTTTAGGTGAAATAATGGTATCGATCAATATAAAATAAAACATATTAGAATAACTTGAAATCTTTCAAACCTTACATCCATTGAAGCAAAGAAATATATATTTCCAATATTGATTTAGGAGTCATTTTCTTGGATATCTGTCAATTCATCATTCATCGTGATAAGATAGGTGATGCTATCTCACATTTCAGAATGCTTGAATTGTATCAATATGCAACATGACAAAGATGGAAAAAGCATTTTTGTGCCTTGTGATGAATAAAGGAATAAGATATTACCCTCTGAGAGAATTTCAACTTTATGTATTAACAGATTCATAAAAAGAAGGAATAAATATTTCCAAAATCAGGGTACCATTCTTTGAGCAAGTCTCTGATTTATCTTCTAGATCTTCTTTCAGAAACAACGAACTGTAATGTTTAAACAAAGTAAAAAATAATAATAAATAACTACAGGGGGTGGAAATTATATTATTAGCTTGATTTTAATTAATCTAAATTTGACTCGAGTACAGTAGTCAAAAACCTGAAAGGTCACATAACCTTCTGTTGATTAACTTTTATACCATATTTGCAAATTTGTTAATATGTGATAAACTTTGATAGAAATATCACACATCTTGGCTGTGACATTAGACTGAAGCTTTTATGGCTGCAAAAATCAGGACAATACGTCAAGACTTTTCTTGGTTTTCTGCCATTCTTCTTTTTTTCCCTTACCATGTAGACTAATTAAAGTTTTGATAATGCAACATTTTGTGCATCTTTTGGCATTTTAATGTTTGTGCCATTTATATCTTTCAGGAATTTTTTTCCAGCTGTCCAATTTGAATATCCTGGATTTTTTATCTGGTTTTTTTTTTTTTTTTTTGTTTATTTAGGTTACATGTGATATGAAAGTTTCAAGAAATTGTTTAAATGTCATTTTTTCTATGAACTTTTATAGAAGGATGACGCACCATACCAAACTCTCTAAAATACATGTATGAATAATTTTCATTCATAGTATTTCCAGAGATAAAACATGATTATCTTATTGTCCTTTAAAGATAATTCTTTAAATTGAATTCATTATCCTGTATATCTAACTGATCAAACCTGTCTTGCAATGTACTTCATCAACAAAAGCAGTGCTTGCATAAATAGCAGAGCTATGAGTCTAAAATCATAATTACCCAAATCTAATGAATCACATAAATCATTTATAATGAAATGAAATAAACAAGTATGCTGAGATGAGCACATTAATAACTTAAATTTATCAAAAGCTATGAGTAGTTTAATTTATATGTTGTGTCCATGACCAGTAACAACTTAAGTTCTATCAGACAAATAATTAGAAGCTAATCTAAAGGGAATAGGTATAGACATTTCAAATTGGACAAATGAACATGAAAGTTCTGCTAAATTAGATCCAATGTAATGATATTGTGTGTAATCTATTCTATGTATGTTATAGAATATGTATGTAACCTATTCTATGTACATAAATGTGGTAATATTAAGGAGAGATTTGAGTTTCATAAGTATTAAATTTTACTTCACTTGAGCAATAGGATATATTGCAACACACAGTTGTCATCGTCTTAATCTATCAGGTATTGGACAGACAGAGAAATCAGGATGGAGTTTTGCCATTTATTTCAGACTTCAGAGTTTTAGAAGAATTTTAGGAAAGTATCATCTATCACCTGGCTGGGAATCACAAAGAATCACAAGAATCACAAAGGAATAATTATTCATTTCATTCCAATTAAAATTGATGTTATTGTGTTTTAAATAAGAAACATTTACACCAGATCTTTCTTAACTGAAAATTATAGCATGGGAAGAAACAGAAACTGCTAACACTCATTGAAACTTTCAGAGAGCAATTGTTGCCCAATAGCAATAGCACTTAGACTTATATACCGCTTTATAGTGCTTTGCAGCCCTCTCAAAGTGGTTTACAGAATCAGCATATTGCCCCCCAAAATTTGGGTCCTCATTTTACCCACCTTGGAAGGATGAAAGGCTGAGTGAACCCTGATCCTGGTGGGATTCAATCTAGCAATACTGCACTCTAACCAAGGCTCTCAATGTGTCATACAGCATGGGCATATCTAAGAATAAGACATAGGGAAACTATCATTTTCAGTAAGTCCCATTTTTGGAAGAATGCACCTTCTACCTACATAATTGTTGTCAGAAATATAATTATTGAAATTATATTTCTGAAGGCAAATAGAGTCTCATTAAGCCCAGTCATAAGTGGGAAAAATCTTGTGCAGATTGTTCCTTTAGTAGATAGCGCAGTGCAAATCAGCAAATAAGGATTATATTCCATGTAAATATTATGTGATTACTGTCAAAGACAGTTAAAAGATGCAGGTAGAAACCCATCCTTTACTTTGTTTATCAGGCAAATGATTGGTCAAGCCGGTAGTTCTATATGGCCTCCCTGTCACTGGATTGGATTGATGAAGAGGATTCAATAGTTTTTGGCTTAAACCCAAAATACTTGACCTTTCAGAAATGTCAGCTGATTTGTACAGAATAAAGTGGCATGTGGTCAAAAAATGAAAAGGAAAGGAAAGGAAAAGAAAATCTATTTCAGTACAGAAAAATAAGTTAGAATTTTGGCATGTAGCTTTGACTTTATCTGTTTGGCTCTCCATGTAGCTTCAATGCACCCTAAATTAGATTGATCTCTCCCCACCACCACTACTTATTTTACCTGATACAATCTGGATTAATTCTGCTAAAGTCAATAGCTATAACTCTTCTTTTCTAAGGCAGACAACTTAAATCAAAAACTGGCATTGTAACTTTCTCAGTGATGATTGCTTTATCATCTCAAGTTTCAGATTCTGAACACCTGCAGATTGTCTTTTGTGTACTGCAATGGACAGCTTCAGTTTAATGAGAGATTCATCTGAGAATTTCAGTTCTCTGTTCCTTTTGTTTCTTCTACAGAACTCTTGTCCAATTGTCACTAAGCCCACTATCTATATTTTAGGGACTCTGACACTTTCAATTATCAGTGGAACTAGTTAGGATCAAATGAGTTTTGGCTTGACATTTAGAGTGTTTCATAAAAGTCTAAGTAACTTCTCAGAATAAGAATAAGTAAACAGGGTTGTGTCTTTTTTATCCTCATGAATATGTCCTCTGACTACAACTGCTGGGAATTAATCATGGTTCCTTCCATCTTTAGACACATGAAAAAGCATTTCATAGTTTTATAAAAACCTGAATTCTTTCTCCCTCAAACAACAACAAAAACATAACTGCCCAACCTAAAACATCTCTTTGGTGTAATATGGCTAAAGAAAGCTAATTGCACTCTACTGTTTTGGGGCAATAACTAAATTGATATTAGCAATAACAACAGCACTTAGATGTACATACTGCTTAACAATGCTTTATGCCATATCTAAGTGGTTTACAGAATCAGCATATTGTCCCCAACAATCTGGGTCCTCATTTTATATACCTTGGAAAGATGGGAGTCTAAGTCAACCTTGAGCTGGTGAGCATTAAACTGTTGGAAGTCAGCAGAATTAACCTGCAATACTGCATTCTAACCACTGTGCCCCCACAGTTTATCTTAAGTTTTACACTTGGCAACTATGAATCTTTGCCTGAAAACCTTGAATATTGTGTTAAATATTAACAAACCAAATGGATCAAAAATCTGAATCAGTGTAAAACAGTGTTCACTATGAAATTTGCTCATAAGGTTGCTTTATTTCAAGCTTACTTTTGTAGATCTCTTTTAAATATTATAGTAATAAATTGATGGTGGTGGGAAAAAACCCCCTATCTATATCTTAACATAGATGCTTTTTTAACCAAATAAGTAAATGTTCAATATGGTATTTGCGATTATTTCAGAACAAGCTTTATGGTTGTATGAGAATTTTGTATTAGAAAAGAGAATTTTTGTGTGTTTCTGAAAAAAAAAAAAAAGAAAGCAACATAATTAGCCAGGCAATTGCCAATTAGGGTGGCATCAGTGAGAGGTGAACCTGGTTAACCTAATATTTTCTAGGGATTGGTCAGCAATAAATTGCTTATTGTACCACAATTCACAAAGATCAAATGTGCCTTTTATTCTGTTTAAATTCAGATATTATTTGAGACCTAAGAACAAGTTTAGTATCTCAACTACTGGACCTCTCACTGGCATTAAAATTCTAGAAACAAAGACAAGAAGGAATACATTATCTGTGGAATGGAAATCTATACAAATTATATAATTTGTACATGTCCTTTCACACACCCGTACACTTTGTTGATGGAATGATCATTTCTACTTGCAAGTAGTTATACAGGCATAGATGTAGAGGTAGATATTCTGTCATATTTTAATTATTTTTATCTTGTGATATACAATTCCTTTGCCACATTTGCTTATTCAGCAGTATGAATTAGCTCAATTGTGGGGGAAAAATAGTTTTCTGGGATGTCTGAATGATCTCTTTGCCCACAGTGGGTTTCAAGATGTAACAGCTGCCAGAGATCTGTATTGTGTACTTCATTTTTCAGTTCTACTTAGTTAGCACAATTTGTGAGTAATAAATGACTTGAGCAAAATCAGAGCAGAACAAGAAAGGCTTAACATCATCCCCAGATATTATTTCTCAATGGTTGTCTTGACAGTTTTTCAGCTTTTTAATCCATTTTTAGTTAGCAGTGCTACACATTAAAGGATTTGATCCTGTTCTTGGATGCACAGGCACATATTATCACAGCACAATCAATTCCCAAATGTAAACCGATATTCCATCTAGACAGTTTAGATTAGCAGTCAGGGAGAAAATTCTAGACACTTAATTTGAAGTGATCTATCCATGGACAGGCAAGCCAGATGAGACCCTTTTGTTTCTGTATTTCTAACAGTGCTGCAAAATGCATTTTTATTAGAGCAAGGAGCCTTTCTTTCTATGGAATTTTTTTTTTAAAAAAGTGTTTACAATTGATAACTTGATCAATATGTAGACAAGAAGTTTCCTTGGAGTTCTTCGGGAATGTCCATCAGTTAATCACAATCTTAAACATTTGAAGTTATAGGATCAGTTCAAAGAAAGTGAACTGATTCTTTAAATGTTATATCAATCCAAACAGCCACATGCAATTGTGAAGAGTTCATTTGCTAAAGTTGCTCAATTGCTTAAGTCTGGAGGGCTTCAAGTCACCTTATTTGGTTAAGTCTGGAGGACTACTGATTCCATTTTATATTCCCTAATCAAATTAGAGCAGAGATACCTGCAAGTTAGGATATTTCAGATGACTGGTATTTGAGTAAAATTTATTTTCATTTGACTGATGAATTAACACATTTTGTTTTTAAAGCATAAGTTATATGTTATTTTAACCAAATTAGTCCTATGGTATGATTGATATAATTAAAATTATAATTATAGATTATAGGTATAGACGAAGGTAACAGGATTTAGTCTTGCAGAAGAGATGGGCTTCCATTCTGAATATTAGTTTTCACAAAGCTTTAATTCTTATTTAATTCTTTACCATTCTAACATGCTTTAAATTGCAGTATTACAGGAATTGCATCTAGCATATGTCATAGTGGGAAGTAGAGGAAGGGGGACTATTGAATTCATTGTTCAGCAGGACTACTGACCAGTCAGATTAGTTATTTTGATGACTTCAATATCAGCCTACAATTATTTATTCCAATCATATCTTGAACAAGTAAGTAGAGTATGAATATATGTAGGAGACCCCAGCAAATAAAACTGTACTTTTTGCTGCTCTATGACACATTGGTAAGATCTATTTCCAAAGAATTAAGTGGACTCTGGCTACAGCCAAAAATATCTGCTTCTATTGTATGTAAATTAAAACATGAGACCATGTAGTAAATCTAAAGTAAAAGGGTTATTGATAAGATTTCCAGTAAAATACCAAGCTATGTATTCAAGAAAACTATGGCATTCATCAAGAATTCCAGGAAGAACTAAAGGGCTGAATTTAAAGGAATTGGTTCTTTCCTATATTCACTCAAACTGAATGACATTCATCCATTATCAGGGCACATTGACATTTTCTCTCATTGGTATGAGGTCTTCCTCCATACACTTGAAGGACATCATATGCACTGTAGTATATGTGAAATGGATTGTTCTTCACATTCACACAGAGTGCCTTTTATATGAGTTGATTCTGAAACAACATGGTGAGATCTGTTGCCACATGAAGTTCTTATTCTCTTCTAAATGGTTCTACTTCTGTTCTAACTTGCACCTCTAATTTGATTATCAGAATCTCTTTCTGAGCCCCAAGTCCAAGCCTGGGCATAGATATGAAAGATCATCCTGAGCTCTGCAAAAGCCTGAGCCTTTTCTACGAAGAGAACAAGCAATTCTTTGATGCACCATAGTGGCCATCATTTTGATTTTTTCTGCCACATCTTAAGGACATATCTCACGATATGTAGTAGATTTACTGTCTGTCAACTTTGGAAGCCATATTGTGACCAGATGTTCCCATACTTCCACATTTGAACCTGGAAAAGTGGGAGAGGGGAATTTCTTGGAGAGTATGTAGTTAGACATAATAACATTTTTTTTCTAATTCAAGATCATGTTATTTTGGGCATAAGTGAGAGGAAGTTTTAACTTTGGACGGATGGTGATTGGGCCCTGTGATGTGATGAAGGGTGCAGGGGATGGATTTGTAATTTTTACTTATTGTAATGAAGCCTGGAATTTTCAGATTCGGAATTCCCCAGTTGTGCCAGTTACTATCTAAATAAAAAGGAATCTTTGAGAAGATGTCTGTCTCAGAGTTATTGGGTAGAGTGGAAGGTTGCTGGAATGCTGACACTGTCCACATCAGGACTGTCAAACTCCGGGCCTGCACTTACACATGGTTTAGCAAATATGTTACATGACACCACCATGACATGTGTTTGACACCCAGGTCTATATTTATCAATTTCCCAAAGTCAAAATCTTTGGCATAATGTGCTACACATAGTACCATAGCCTAATTCAGCAGGGCTAATACTGATCTATTCTTTCCAACACGCATGATTATCATAGACCATGCTTTTCTATATAGATATATGTTATAATAAAATATACTGCACTATTGGTAATTCAACTGCAAAGGCAGGATATACTTAATGAAGCAGAGGAGTTTAAAAAGAGGGACGTTACACCACAGTTGTTGCTCCATATTAAACATTCTGTAATTACCTATTCAGAGTGAAATCAATACAGGTAATTCTGAGAAAGTAGCTGAAAGATTGCAACCTGGGTGTGTGCAGCATTTATATGCCTATGACTCAGTTTCCTTTATAAGCTTGAAGTAATTTGCATTTTATGTCTACAGTCTATGCACACACCAAGGCAAATATCTAAATATTGATCTTTTTTCTACCTTTGTTTTTCTTTTTGACAGTTTTATATTTAATTTATCCTTTTTAAATTTTTGTTATTTCAAGGGAAACTGCTGTTACCAATTAAAAATATTGGAGCTGATATTTTTTTATAAAAATCCTGACATCCTAAAAAAGGTTTATTCTGTATGGAACTTGGTAGGTTCCAAGTCCTTCATTCTGATTGGCCGAAAAGGCCACTTACAGATTGGTTCACTAAGAACCAATCCGGGAAGCCGCCAAACAGCGGGAAGAGTTAAACAAGTGTCATTGGCCACAAGCCAGCAGGCAAGCCACTATATAAAGGGCTGCCATGGCTTGGGCTATGTTCCGTATCTTTGCCTTGCGAGTTTTAATAAAATAGTTGTTGTTGGAACCCGGTCTCATGCGCTTCTTTCTGGATGGAAAACTGGCGACAAAGGTGGGATTGTCGTAGAAGGTGAGACCGAAGCACGCGGTGATCTGAACCGAGTGAGAGAGATGGCTGGTAACAACACGCCGCCTGCACCTTTCAATCCTGATGAGGAGGATTGGGAATCATATATCAATCGCTTTCTGATGTTTCTAGAAAGCAACGAGATGGAAGAAATCTCAGACCAAAGGAAGAGGACTGTCTTCCTTACACACTGCGGACCAGCCGTATTCAAAATGGTGAAGGTGCTGGTGAAACCCAGAGATGTCAAACAGATGACCTGGTCCGACCTGAACTGAATTCTCCAAGCACACTGCGCACCGGTGGTCTCAAATTTAATCAAAAGGCATGAATTTTACATGAGGTACCAGATGGAGGATGAAACCATAGCAGATTTCATAGCAGCCTTGAGACGTATCAGAGGAGCCTGTGAGTTCCAGAACATGGACGAGGCAATGAGAGACTGCGTAGTCCTCGGCCTGAAGGACTCTACCCTTCAGAGCAAACTACTGAATAGGCTGAACATAACCGTGGCTGAAACCATTGCAGAGGCAACCGCTGCTGAAGCAGCAAAGAAGTCAGCAGCCACCATGAGGAAAATGAATGCAGTTCCAGACCTGCCAACCCAAACCAGGGAGAAGAAGGCAGAGGGAGGAAAGAAACAGCCCACAGGGACAACCCACCACGAGGACATCGAAACCCAGAGTGACACTGAAGATGAAGACAAAGATGTCCATAAACTCTATTCAGATAGAAAATGGTGCAAAAAGAGGAGAAATTGGTGGGAATTTCAGCGTGCGGGCTGCGGAGGCAATCACCCGCGGGCTGAATACAGGTTCCTTGATGCAATATGCCGGGCTTGTAATAAAAGGGGGCACACCGAAAGGGTCTGCTGCAACAAAAAGAGCTATAGTCCAAAAAGACGTGACAGCAAACCCCCCCCCCCCAGACATGATGACAGGCAAGCCAGCAGCAGGTGGAACCACAATAAGAGAATGCGTGACACAGAAGAAATGTATCAGACAGTCACTACCGGCAATGCAAGGGTGGAAAGCGGAAAGAAGGTTCGGATAGAGGTGAGCATTGAGGGGAGACCCTGCAAGATGGAAGTCGACTCAGGGTCATTCCTATCAATGGTATCCTGGAATACCATCCGGCGCCTAATACCGAACATCAAACAGAGAGAACTACAGAAACAAAAACTAGTGTTAAAAGACTATCAGGGAAATCGAATCCCAGTAGTAGGCCTTGGACATTGTTTAGAGTACATATTGACTTCGCTGAACCAACGAAGGGGAACACTTTTTTAATTGTGGTTGATGCATATTCGAACTGGTTGGAAGTCATCCTCATGGCTTCCACAATCACCAAGGCTGTTATGAAACAGCTCGACAAACTTTCGCAACACATTGGCTACCTGATTTACTGATTTCGGACAATGGGCCTCAATTTACAGCCTTGCAATTTGAACAATATCTGGCTGCCCAGGGTATCCATCATGCCTTAACCACGCCGGCTCATCCAGCTGCGAATGGCAGGGCCGAATGCATGGTTCGGTATACTAAAGAGGGCCTAGAGAGAATGGACAAGGGGAAGGTGCAGGACAAACTAAACCGACTACTAACCTTGCAACATATTACCACTAGTAGTACAACAAATAAAAGCCCAGCTGAACTTTTAATGGGTAAGAAACTACAGTCCTACCTGGACAGGTTACACCCTACTTACACTTGGGACAAACCCCCTGACTCCTCCAACAAATACCGTACCTTCGAAATCGGCGACCTAGTCTATGCCAAGAACCTTAATGGGGACCCTTTATGGCTTCCAGCCACCATCACACAAATCACAGGCCCCAGGTCCTACCGACTAATCTTAAATGATGGAAGGGAATGGAAGCAGCACATAGACCAGCTTCGTTTCCACAACCTTGAATGAAAACCCACCGCAGAACCAAAAATAATAAATTCTGACTATAAAACAACCAAGGGGGGGGGGGGAAGTACAAATAAAAA
>BLBF01000002.1:69706423-69764330 GCA_015471245.1 Laticauda colubrina | reverse complement strand
AATAATAATAATAATAATAATAATAATAATAATAATAATAATAATAAAAAAAAAAAAAACAACAAGGTGGTAGATGGAAGAAGCAAAGAAGCATGAAAAAAAAGAAAGAGCTCTAAGGCTTTCCCTTTAAAATAAAAAGCAAATATACTAGAGTTAAAATTAACAAAAAATCTGGCGAGTAGGAATTTCAGAGGTATATATATATATATATATATATATATATATGCACTGTACACTGCACTTTATTTCCTTATCCAAGGCTCTTATTATGACTGTCTTCTCCAGCAACTTCAAAGCCAAGCCTCAAGTGTTGAAATATTGATAAGAGTCCAAGGAAGCACCTGTAATAATATTTTACTGCATTCTCCCTCTATCTTATCACATTAAAATGTCCTTGAAAAGGAGTGCTTTTCTCCCCAATTCAAATAAAGTATTTTCAAGCCTCTAGTTGGCAGTGTTGCAGCATTTCTTACTACTCTTTCCCCCCCCCAGCCAGAAAGAAAAATATTTTTAAAAGACTCAAACAAGAAGAAAAAAAGGATAATCAAAGGGAGCCTCTATCCTAAAAAGAAAATTAAAAAAAAATAAAAATAAAAATCAAGAGAAGCATAAAAATATATATAAGAGAAAATTCAATCCGGTTACCTACAAAGTCACATTAAAGTCCTCAGAAAAAAAAATAAGGAAAGAATCCAAGTCTCAGTTTGACATCACTTAAACGCCACTCAGCCAAGTTTCAGTCAAACAAAAATAAAGTCACAGATTTCTTCTTTGTTCAGGATGTCCTTTCAAGTCTCAATCAATTTACTATACAAAAGTAATTTCTCACCCAACCGATACACGCTCATTTAAATCACTTTCTTTCCGGAGCTGTCCCGACTTCAGCAGCTTTGGAGGCTGCCTTTCCGCTGCCAGCAAAAGGGCTTCTCCCGGATCAAACCAGAGATTTTGCGATATCTCTGGGATCCTGGGACTATGCCCTTCACAATCCCCGTCTCTACGGGACAGTTTAGGTCCGTTAGGACCGACCAGGGGCGAAAATATCAGCTGCGATCTCAGAGCCCCGAGATCTCAGCTGTAGCACCGAGACAAAGCTCCGCCTTCTCCCGGGTCTCTCATCTTAATAGAAAAATATTGTGATATATAAGGACTAAATAGAATTCAAACTTTTGGAACAAAGGATCCAAAGAGAATTGTTTAGTATCTCAAAATATGCATCCAAAAACTATTGGAAAAAATGTGCATCCAACTTCACACCACAGCTGTGGTGGCGCAGTGGTTAGAATGCTGTATTGCACTTCTCCACTGTCAGAAGTTTGATTGTCCCCTGCTCAAGGTTGACTCAGCCTTCCATCCTTCAAAGTTCGATAAAATGCAGACCTGGATTGTTGGGGCCAATATGCTGACTCTGTAAACTGCTTAGAGAAAGCTGGAAAGCACTCTAAAGCAGTATATAAGTCTAAGTGCTATTGTTCTGATCAAGACTTTCTCAGACCGTAATTCAGCACACACTTCGTCCAAACAACTCTTGTTTTATTTCAGCACTGGGAATTATGTTGATTCCCAGCCCGTAATGAGTCCCAAACAGTCTCTGGAGATAAGCACCCACCTTTATCTCCTTTGAATTGCTGCCAACAACTAAAGTGCCAAATTAACAGTAAAAAGCCAAATGAAGTCCAAAGTCCACACAGAGCTTCAAGATTTAATCTGAACAGAGTGAATGACTTTGCTTCCTGAAAAGGTTTATCTACCTTTGCACTTCCTTTATACCTTATGGGAGAAGCAATCACCTCCAAGCCTTACTCCTGAGTTGCCCCTATTGTCTTAGCTGTTCTTGCCTTCTGGCAACTCTGCACACACATGCACCAGGAAAGGCTCCCCTTGTTCCTCTGCCTTGCTGCTGCCAGATTCTGAAGATTCCAGAGTCAGCACATAACTTCCAGATGTCCTGGCCCCATCTCTGTATCAGATGCAGGACCCTCGTCCGAGTTCTCCCCAGACTCCTGGACTGGTCCCGTTCTTCCCCACTGTCCGATTCTGCTGCCGTCTGCACATGCGGCCGGCAAATCACAACAGGTATTGTTATCTTTGCTATCAGTAAAGTAGCCTGACCTTTTTATTCAGTCTTGCATATAAGACTGAAAAAGATGTAGGTACTTTAAGAACTGTATGACCATAAGAAGAAGACTCCTTATGGCAGCTACATTTTTTTTCAGACTTCCCCACAAGCCTAAATGCAGTTGTTATTTTTGATGAAAAGCAGAGAGGTGGTGTACTCTTGCAAGTTCCAGGAAGCTACCCCTGAATCATTTCGTCTGCATTCACAGTCCATTTTTTATGGTCCTAAATCTCTGTATGTTAATTCCTTTGTACCTTTTTTATGATCTGAGTCAAACATTTGGAACATGGAGACATATTTGGAATTTTAGATGTGTTTTACACAAAATGAGGATAAATAATGACCAGACATAAAGCAGCCATTAAACAGCATTAAAATGTTCTTATATCCCCTTGCCAGCACTCACTCACTCACCCACACATATATACACAACTAACCACCTCTTGCTAGGACTCCTACCTCTTCCCATTGAATGACCCATTTGGTCCTGAGCTTTAAAATACCAATAACACAAACATTTACACCTATATACTGTTTCACATTGCTTTATAGCCCTCTCTATTACTGAGTCAGCATATTGTTCCCAACAATCTGGGTCCTCATTTTACTGACTTGGAAGACTGTATTAACCTTGAGCCAGTAAGGATTGAACTGCTGGCAGTTGGCAAAATTAGCCTGCAATACTGCATTCTAACCACTGCACCATCATGGGTCAATTAATGGTAACTGGGGCTGCCAGGATTGTTGTTACTAAGTGATGTGATCTGGTTTTATGACTTTATTGTTTAGTGACAGAAATTCTGGTCCCAACTGCGATCATAACTCAGAAACAATATAAATATAAATCACAGAATCAATTTGACTGGGGACCAATCTATATTGAGTACCAATACCTTTTTGAACTGTGATCACTAACTTTTCTTTATCATTTCAGATGCCATCAGTTGATCAGCTTTAAAGAACTGATTATTGAATCTGTTCAGTCTTTTATTTTCTTAGGATTCATCACTTTTGCATCATGGGTCATTCAATGACTAGGGTATATACTTCAAATCCTATAATCTATTCTTACAATAATTTGACAACATTACCTCATATTAGTTCCATCTTACTGATTAGATTTCGAAACACAGACTTTCAATCTATGTTTCCTTGCAAACATCTGGGCACCCACAATTTGGATAAGGAACAACTGTCTGATAATGGGATAACACTTTGCTGCAGTAATGAAAATGGAAAAGAAAATTAAACTTTATCTATCAACTTGAGACTCATCAATTTTCATTGTTTTATGAATCAACACAGGCTTTTTGAATTCATGGCTATCTGAAAATTGCCTTGCTGTATTAGAGATGCCTATAACGGGTTTATGAGTTCCTGAACTGGTTTCTCCTCATATTTATAGCATATTTATTTCATAAAGCAAAGCAATTTTTTATAATCAGGTTTTTCACATTAAACAGCCAGTTAATGATGTGTTCAAACAGTAATTTGAAACAATATTTTTCACATTTAAGTCGTAAATACTTATATTACTCTGTTTGTGACATTTTGACAGATATTAAGTAACTGATAATGTCTTTGCATTCTTTTTCTCTATTCCAGATAACAACTTTTTAAGCCTTATTCAGACAATATGTTTCTATGTAACACATAGAACAATGTGCGAGAAGTGGTAAGAAGCACCATCCCACTTTCTGTGATGCTTTTTCTAATGTAATACTAAAGAACTGATCCCACAAGTACAAATTCCTGTAATGGGGCACCTTCATGTACCCATTAAACTTATGTGAAAACTGGAAGTCAACTAATGCAGGGGTGAGACATGAATACATGGAAGCATCTGACAAAAGGCAGGTTGTTCTCATTTACCAAATGCACTTGTGACTTGAGCAAATAAGTGACTTGATTGTAAATTTAAAAATTACATGACTATACCAACTTTTGATGGCAGTTCTGATAGTTCCAACTGCACTCATCAAGTGAATTGCATGCAATCATTAAGCTGGATTTCATATAACCACCACTTGTGAATTTCTGCTGGCTTTTCCATTAACTTTGCTTGTCAGAAACCAGCAGAGAAAGTTGCATATGTAAGTCATGTGATCACAGGATGGCATGACCATCATAATTTCATGCTAGTCACCAAGTGCCTGAATCACAATCATGTGACCACACAGCCACTGCAATGGCCCCAACTTTAAGAACCAGTTATAAGCCCTCCTTGTTAAGCATTGTTCTAACTTCAAATGGTCACTGAATTTGTAGTCATTAAGAAACAGCTACCTGTACTGCAATTTATAGAAAATGAATATTTACTGAAAATTCTTCATGAGTTGAATTCTACACTAGGAACATATTGGGGGGATGGGGGGAGGACGCAGGGCAGATGGAAAGCGGATGCTCCATGGAAGCCTAGCGGATGGAAGCGGATGAGAGCGGATGGCACATCCGCAAGGCTTTCGGGGGAGTGCAGCAAAGCGGACGCGGAACGGAAAGAGCAGATGCAGAGCGGACGCCGAGCGGATGAAGCAGATGCAGAGTGGAAGCCTAGCGGATGCCTAGTGGAAGCCTAGCGGATGCCTAGCGGATGCCTAGCGGATGCCTAGCGGATGCCTAGCATTCACTGCACATGCGGGGAGGATGCATTGCGTCAGCCCCGCGGATATAAAGGGAAGCAGCTCCCAAAGCAGGTCAACATTCAGAGGAAAGACCTGCTTCCAGACACATCGACTGCCTGCCAGCCTGCCTGCCAGCCTGCCTGCCAGCCTGCCTGCCAGCCTTGCTGTCAGCCAGCCTTGCTGCCTGCCTGCCTGCCAGCCTTGCTGCCTGCCTGCCTGCCAGCCTTGCTGCCTGTCTGCCTGCCAGCCTTGCTGCCTGCCTGCCTGCCTGCCTGCCAGCCTGCCTGCCTGCCTGCCTGCCTGCCTGCCTGCCTGCCGGCCTGTCTGCCGGCCTGCCTGCCAGCCAGCAACCCCACAACCATAGGGAAGAAGAGAAAGCTTCAGCCATCTGCTGCCAGCCCTGGCAAGAGGGACAGGGCCGCCCTCCCACCCCCTGGCCCTCACTCTGCTTCTGCTGGGGCTTCTGCAGCCCAGGCTCGCTCTTCTGGGGCTGGGGCTTCTGCTGCTTCTGCTTCTGGAGGAGCTGATGCTCCTGCTTATGGTGGTAGTGCTTCTGCTGGTGCTTACTCTGCAGATACTGCTTCTGGCGGTGGTGCTTCTGCTGGTGCTTACTCTGCTGATGCTAATTCTGGTGGTGGTGCTGCTGTTGGTGCTTACTCTGCTGAAGCTGGTTCTGGCGGTGGTGCTTCTGCTGGTGGTTACTCTGCTGATGCTGCTTCTGGCAGTGGTGCTTCCGCTGGTGCTTACTCTGCTGAAGCTGCTCCTTGTCCTGCTGGTCCTGCTGGTGATCCAGGTCCTGCTGGTGCTCCTGGTCCTGTTGGTGTTCCTGGTCCTGCTTGTGCTCCTGGTCCTGCTGGTGCTGCTGGTGCTGCTGGTGCTGCTGGTGCTGCTGGTGCTGCTGGCGCTGCTGGTGCTTACTCTGATGCTGCTGATCCTGGTGCTGCTGGTGCTGGTGCTGCTGCTGCTGCTGCTGCTGGTGGTGGTCCTGCTGGTGCTGCTGCTGCTGGTGGTGTGGAGGAGCAGCGCCTACAACCTGGAAGCCCCTCTGATGAGGGCCCATGTGGTCCTGCCAAAGGGAGGAAGAGGCATATGTGAGAACGGGAGAGGAGGCATTTTCCATTAACTTTGCTTGTCAGAAACCAGCAGAGAAAGTTGCATATGTAAGTCATGTGATCACAGGATGGCTTGACCATCATAATTTCATGCTACTCACCAAGTGCCTGAATCACAATCATGTGACCGCACAGCCACTGCAATGGCCCCAACTTTAAGGACCAGTTATAAGCCCTCCTTGTTAAGCATTGTTCTAACTTCAAATGGTCACTGAATTTGAAGTCATTAAGAAACAGCTACCTGTACTGCAATTTATAGAAAATGAATATTTACTGAAAATTCTTCATGAGTTGAATTCTACACTAGGAACATATTTCCTGAAATCTATGTGTTGGTTACATTAATTATACAGCAGTTCCCTTTAAGACAAATCTTGATATAACCTACAGCCTTGATATTTCTGATCTCACATTCAAGTGTTAACCAAATTCTAGGTTTATTTTTCCCAATCAGTTGAAGTCAGCTAGATTCTGCTACTGGAACAGTAATCTAAAAAAAATCAAATATACTTACTATTGCCACACATTTCAAAACATCAAAATTAAACATATGTCTTTAGGGATAACACCTCACCCAAAATAAAAAAATATATACTAACTACAAATCACTTTTTAACAGATGTATATACAACTGTGTTTTCAATATTATATTACCCTTTAATATCGTACACCATACCAATATTGTGGTTTCCACTTATTCCTAATCTTCATGGAATTTATTCCAAATTCATGGACCCAAATCATACTGTGTCCAGCAGAAATCTGCTTTCCTTGAGAGTGTATTGCCACCATCCCTCTCTTCATACTCCTACCATTAGTAGAACTTCTTAAGTGGGATCGTTCATTTGCCTTCATTCATTCATTTTTTTTGAAAAAATATGACAGAGTATTTTGCTGCTTTGAATTCAGTCAGAGAAAGACTGAAGATAAAACTGAAATGACAGTTTGGTGCGAAGATTTGAAAAAGAAAACCTGAGGAGAAAATAAAAATTTACCCAGAGACAATTATATGGTGAGGCATGTACCTTTTAGGCCACAGCCAGGCTATTTGTGCCTGAAAAGACTTTCCAGTTGAAAACAGATTGTTCATTTATTTATACAGCCCTCTCCTTCCTTTATAAAATGAAGGGGGACAGCACTGTGTAAAAGTGCAATAAAGCAAAAGAATCTCTGCTAAAGTACATAGATTTGTTTAATTTTCAGTACAAGCACTGGCCCCCAAACATCAGAGATGGTAATCTCAAAGAAATAGCAAATGAAATTTTATTTTTGCTATCAGTCAAGCTGTCCCTCAGGCTTTTAAATTCCTTCAAAATATGCTTCCCACACCAAGGTAAAGCACCCATAAGCTCCTCTTTTCTTTATTGTGCATTTATCATTTTATGCTTTGTATTGTTTTATTTGGCCTATTCCTTTGATTATCTTTTTTGTGCTGAATATTAAAACTCTAGCAAATGATTAACGTTAAAGGTTGTTTCAGAAAGAAAGAGATATGTAATGAAATCTTGTTTAGTCATATGGTATACAGGAAACATTCAGGCAAAGTGGAACAGTTGCTACTTTTCTCATATTCGTTTAATATTACAATGATATACAGGCAGAAGTACAATCAAAGGAGAAGGGAAAATAAGTTAAATCTAAAAGAAGTTTTCTTATTCTGATTTTACTGATAGTTTTAGTATACTACCTCCCCAAATACAATTAGTTACAATAGAAGAGATAATAACTTTAGAATTCATTTGACCAATCAAAGTAGAGAGAAACCCAGTTGAAACTAGAATAGAGAAAGATGAGACTGAGTACTACCTATGTAAAGGCCCTTTCACACTGGCCGATGGATACAAAACTTTGTAAAAAGCACACAGCGGACGAGAAAAATGTTCCATCCATTGTTATCTGCTCTCAAAAGGGGCAAAAATTTGCTTAACTAGAGCAGACAACACGGAAAGGAATGGATGGGGGGAGGACGCAGGGCAGATGAAAAGCGGATGCTCCATGGAAGCCTAGCGGATGGAAGCGGATGAGAGTGGATGGCACATCCGCAAGGCTTCCGGGGGAGCGCAGCAAAGCGGACGCGGAACGGAAAGAGCAGATGCAGAGCGGACGCCGAGTGGATGAAGCAGATGCAGAGTGGAAGCCTAGCGGATGCCTAGCGGAAGCCTAGCGGAAGCCTAGCGGATGCCTAGCGGATGCCTAGCATTCACTGCGCATGCGGGGAGGATGCATTGTGTCAGCCCCGCGGATATAAAGGGAAGCAGCTCCCAAGCAGGTCAACATTCAGAGGAAAGACCTGCTTCCAGACACATCGACTGCCTGCCAGCCTGCCTGCCAGCCTTGCTGCCTGCCTGCCAGCCTTGCTGCCTGCCTGTCTGCCGGCCTGCCTGCCAGCCAGCAACCCCACAACCATAGGGAAGAAGAGAAAGCCTCAGCCATCTGCTGCCAGCCCTGGCAAGAGGGACAGGGCCACCCTCCCACCCCCTGGCCCTCACTCTGCTTCTGCTGGGGCTTCTGCAGCCCGGGCTCGCTCTTCTGGGGCTGGGGCTTCTGCTGCTTCTGCTTCTGGAGGAGCTGATGCTCCTGCTTATGGTGGTAGTGCTTCTGCTCGTGCTTACTCTGCAGATACTGCTTCTGGCGGTGGTGCTTCTGCTGGTACTTACTCTGCTGATGCTAATTCTGGTGGTGGTGCTGCTGCTGGTGCTTACTCTGCTGAAGCTGGTTCTGGCGGTGGTGCTTCTGCTGGTGGTTACTCTGCTGATGCTGCTTCTGGCAGTGGTGCTTCCGCTGGTGCTTACTCTGCTGAAGCTGCTCCTTGTCCTGCTGGTCCTGCTGGTGCTCCTGGTCCTGCTGGTGCTCCTGGTCCTGCTGGTGTTCCTGGTCCTGCTTGTGCTGCTGGTGCTGCTGGTGCTGCTGGTGCTGCTGGTGCTGCTGGTGCTGCTGGTGCTGCTGGTGCTGCTGGTGCTGCTGGCGCTGCTGGTGCTTACTCTGATGCTGCTGATCCTGGTCCTGCTGGTGCTGCTGCTGCTGCTGGTGGTGGTGGTGGTCCTGCTGGTGCTGCTGCTGGTGGTGGTGTGGAGGAGCAGCGCCTACAACCTGGAAGCCCCTCTGATGAGGGCCCATGTGGTCCTGCCAAAGGGAGGAAGAGGCATATGTGAGAACGGGAGAGGAGGCAATATAACATCGAGGAGGAACAAGAGGATGAGGTGCTGGAGTGGCTGAGAGAGAATGAATATCTATGGCGGAAGGGACACAGGCTCTATAGGGAAAAGGAAGCAGGCTGCTTGGAGAGAGAAGGCAGAGAGCCTGGGCTACACTTCGGAGGTGCTCCTCGGCTGGTGGAAGCACATGCACACCTGGTATAGGAAGCTGCACCTCAAAAAATCTGGCCAGGCTGCGGTCAAGCTGACGGACAGAGAGACCTATGTCATGGCCAAGTGCAGCTTCCTGGAGGGTGAGATCCGCCACCAAGGAGAAGCCCCTCTCACAACCCTCTCTCTCAGGCAGCCTGTTGAGAGCCAGTCCTCTTCTGGCAGAGAGTCAGCTCCTGTCTCCAGGCAGGTATCTGTGGAGCGTGCCACGACGGAGACCCCCCCTGACAGCTGTACTACCCATGGCGGAGTGCGTGGAGGACCCCCTGACACAGTGGGAGAAAGGAGACGGCATTTCCACCACAGCCCAACCTGCATCCATCCCCAGCTCCACCTCCACAGAAAGGCAGAGAGACAAACCTGAGGGACAGAACCACACTGTCCTGTGAGAGATAAGAGACACCATCAGAAGCAGCATAGATATCCTCTCTCAGTTGGTACACACCGACTCCTCATCCTCCAACCACAAGCCCTTCCTCACCTATGTGAACCAGACCCTCATGGACATGGCAGAACCCCAGTACCAGGTGGTGAATGACAGGATCACCGATCTGCTTCATAACCCTCCAGATCCAGATGAACCTGCTCCCACCCAGTCCAGGTCTGCTCCTTCACCCCAGGTGATGTCCCTCCTATTCCAAAGTTTTCCACAGGCCCTCACCTACCAGGGCTACGGCTACCAGGAGGTCCAGCAGCACAGGCAGCAGCCCTTCCCAGTCCACACACAGGTTCATCGGACGCCACCATTGCCACCGGTTCCACTGATGCCACCAATGCCACCCACGCCACTGCTGCCACCGATGCCACCAATGCCACCCACACTACCGATGCCACCCACGCCAGTCCTCACACAGCAGCAGACCAGACAGCCCCACTACACTGCTCCTTTCTCCACCCCACAGCCAAGCCTGGCCTCAGTACATCTGTCGTCGGTACTGGGGATGACACCCCATGGCATGGAGGAAGGAGCTCTCAACATCACGGGGCTGAGCCAGCTGACTGAGAGCTTCATCAACACACTGTCCCCTGTTGTCCTCTTGGGGCCAGGCACCCCAGTGGTGCTTCAGACCAGCACTCCAGCAGCTGCCACCTCCACAGCACCTGGACCCTTCACCCCTGAGACTGGGCACACCTCTGAGTGACAGAGAAGAGTGACAGAGACTGGATGGCTACCTGTAGACTTTATTTGGACACTTGATTTGGGTCATTTTTCTTTTACAGCTTGTTCTTAATAAAGATTATCTGTGCTTCACACACTTGCTTCATTTATTTTTGTAAATAAAGTCTTGGTGGAAACTTTTAGAAATGGTTCAAGCCTTTGCATGCTTGTGGGATGGGTAAGGATACCAGTGGGATGGGCAGGGATACCTTTGGGATGGGTTAAGATAGCTGTGGCATAGATAAACCTCCAGTGCAAGCATAGTGGGACTGTATGGTCCACTCTCCCAGGTGCCACGCCTATGGCCCTTTATTATCAATAACAATTTATTCATTGATTCACACATGTCAACATTTATACAACTCTTTATTAAACGCCCTGTTCATTGTAGGCCACCCAACATACATGGCCCAATCTCATCAGTGTGATGAGACAGGCTGAAGGAAGCATCCATTAATCATCTATCATCCTGTCTTGCCACACCACTGATCCAGCTGGGAAGTTGCACCAGTGTTTCAGGAGGTTGCGCTGCTTCTTTCCTTCACATGAGGCTCTGTTGGGGCCTTGCACATCCTCAGTGTCTATCAGGTTTTGCCCTTGCCTCCATTCACCAGGCTCCATGTCCCCATTGCCTTGCTGGAGGTCCACGAGCCTGTTCTGCAAGACTGGGTAGTGGGTGTGCATGAGATTGTGCAGGATGCAGCAAGCTTCCACGAACCTCCTCACGGTCTCTGGGAGATGCTACATGGTGGTGAAAAATACCTGAAACCTGTTGGCCAGGATGCCAAAGGCGTTCTCCACCACCCGCCTTGCCCTGGACAGCCTGTAGTTGAAGATCCTCTCTTCACAGGTGAGGAGTCTGGAAGTGTAGGGCTTCATGAGGTAGGTTCTGAGGGAGAAGGCATCATCCCCCCACGATGAAGTAGGGCACATCTTGCGTGTCGTTGGGCAGGGGGGTTGGATCTGGGAAGCCCATGATGAGGTTGTGTTCCAGCCCCTCCTTGAGGTGACTGGCATTGTATACCTGGGCATCTGAAGATGACCTGTTGCCTGAAGCATTGAAGTCCATGAACTTGTAGTCAGCATCGACCATGGCAAAGAGGATGATGCTGAAGAAGCCCTTATAATTGAAATAAGTGGACCCCTGGGCTGGTGCTTTGCAGGCCACATGCTTCCCATCTATGGCTCCATGGTGTGGGGGAAGTTCCACTTCTGATACCACTGCTCTGCAACTTTCTTCCATCCTTCTTCAGTGGAGGGGCACTGGAGGAGCTCCTCCTTGTATTCTTCGATGATGGCCTGCACCACTTCTCTGACCACAATGCTGATGGTGTTGGATGGCACCCTCCAGCTGTACTGCATGCTCCTGTAGGTGGTCCCTGAGGCCAGGTGGTGCAAAGTCAGTGCCACCTTGAGCCCAGGGTCCAGGCTGGGCTGGAAGTTGGTGCTCTGCTTGGTCAACCTGGGTGTCAGCTGCTCCACAACTTCGTCAAACATGGCTGGAGGTATCCTCATGAAGTTCTGGAATGCACGAGGATCTTCGTTTCTCAGCTCCACCATCAGCTTGTTGTACAGTCCGTACTCTGCTCTTCTCCCGATCCATCTTCAGACCCAGATGCTTCTTGGCTGCCTCCTTTTCTTCCCGTAGAACAGTTGAAAGTGCCTGTAGATGGCTTCGCACTGTTGCAGAATGATGGTGGCTACCAAAAGGACTGTGTTACGATCCATGGTGGACATGACTGGATACTGTGGAAGAGCAAAAGGCAGATGAAGGCTGCAGAGGTCTGCACAGCAGGGCTGCTGGTCTGAAAGTGAGATCCAGGTGAGTTGCTCCCCCTTTTTATAGGCAATATAGGTTTTCCCCTATGTGTCCTTTTGCATCCTCTAGGCATCCTCTAGACATCCTTAATATCCAAGATAGGTCCCCTCTGCAAATGTTTTTTCCATTTTAAATGCTTTCTTTTTGAGCTGCATCCGCTTTCATCCTTTCTCCGTCCGTGCTACTGATGCTGCGCATCCATTCCGCATCCGTTCTGCTTCCTCCCTGTGTCCGCTTTCTGCTGGAGTGGATCTGAGTTGCACGGATGCGCAGCGGATACCTAGTGGATGTAGTGGACGCATAACGGATGATGACGGATGCAGAACGGATGTTCCCCGTATGCGTTGCGGATGCAGAACAGACTCGTTGGATACATTTTCCGCTCAGAAAGTTTTGAACAGCTCAAAACTTTTTGAGCGGATGGAACCTCAGTCGACCGATGCTGGACGGATAGAGAGGAAGAAAAGCGGACACAGTGAGTACAGAACGGATGCATCGCGTTAACCAACGGACAGCAAGTGTTTCTCTCCGTTTTACATCCTCTTGCCATCCGTTGGTGCAGTGTGATATGGGCTTAATATAGTACTGTTTTCTTCTTGCCATAAAGTGTATTTGGCACTTAAACCAAGAAAATAAAAAATTTCTATTGCATCATTTATAAAGAAGGAAGGAAAAAGGAAGGGAATCTTTCTATAAATCTGGAAAGATTTGTCCAATACATGCAGAAATTTATTAAGTGTGGAGGCAATTGAATCGTCATTCCAAATGTTTGTTTATATACACATTGACAATAATAATATCCTCGTCTATCATTCAAAATAGCATTCAGTATTCATTTATAGATGGTAAACAAATAAAATTAAATAAAAAAAGATTATAATATGCTTAAAAAGATTAAAAATAAGTGTTTGATCATGGAATTTATTTCAAAAGAAAATTATATTATAAAAATTAGGTGTGTCATAGTACAACAAAATAAATAAATAAATAATATATTGAAAAATATATCAGAGTTTTGTAGATATGTACAACATTATGTTTTCCCAAATATTCTGGATGAATTTGCATAGATATAAAATGAAGGACCTATATGTTTGTATTTTCATCTTATTTGAAATTATAGCCCATTACACTGAGCGTTAAATTCTCATTGGGTTAAGTTCAATATTAATCTTTAGGAACAAATGAAGAAATAAAGGGTTGGGGTTGCCACTCATGATTGTATGTGTGCTAGAAGAATTAACATTAGTATCACAGCAAAATCCTTGGTAACTTATGTTAACCAAAAGGACTGTACTACAAAGTATTGAATGGTATTCGCCAACAGCTTGACTTCTGGCTTGTGCAGAGTGCATCAAGGCATTATTGTTAACACTTAAAGGAGAATAAAAACAACATTTTAATTAGCTATGTAGGATTCTTGCTAGAAGAATGACAGCACTGACATGTTAGTACAAAAATGTACAAGTTGATAAATTAATTATTTAGCTCGTTAGAAAATTAAACATTTTTTGTATAAGAAAAAGAGCTCTTAAGGCTATTGTGAATAGTTTTGGCAAGAAATGTCAGTTCAATCTGCCTCAGCAGCCATGAATGTAGAGAATAGAGAATACTAATGTCTGACAAAGAATAATATTGTACACTTAAATCAATCATGTAGCAACAGCACTTGGACTTTATATACCACTTCACAGTGATTCACTACCTTCTCTAAGCAGTTTACAGAGTCAGGATATTGCCCCCAACAGTCTGGGTCCTCATTTCACCAGAAAAATGAGTCAACCTTGAATTGGTGAGAACCGAACTCCTGGCAATCGGCAGAATTAGCTTGCAGTACTGCATTCTAACCACTGTGTCATCACGGCTTTATAGTACCTACTTATAGTTAAAAGTTGTTTGTAGTTATGTGATGACCCGTAGTCTCTCAAAATAACCCAAAACCCAAAACATACATGAAAGTGCAACAAGGCCTTCAACTTAACTTCATTGTTTTATTACGCACAGTTTAAAGTCACAAAAGTAAATAATGAGGCAAACAGAAAACCAAAATAAACCACATTGATGAGAGTTCCGAACCAAGCCAAGATTACTAATCATAAACTCCAGGAAAATAACCAAGAAATGTCCTTGGAAAGAATGCCAGCAAAGATAAACCTCTTTCAAGGTGAACACTAAATTGACTCCTGCAAATTCTAATTGCACAGTTGCAAACTTATATACATAATTCCCACCTGCAAGCCATGAGGAGGATCATGGTAATCTCCTCTTGAATAGGCCTCACTTTTCCCTGATCCTCTCCTCCCTGCATGACCTAGGATGGATAGGGGATGGGTCTGGATCCTCTCTGACTGCTCAGCCAGCCTCTGCCCTTCCTCTGTTCTTCTTCCTCAGAGTCAGTCTCCACCAGGGGCATGACACTATCCCTCCCAAAAGGCCCCCTCCCCAGAACCAGGTGGACGAGGACATTGAGGAAACTGAGCGTGAAAGTCCTG
Organism: Laticauda colubrina; assembly: GCA_015471245.1. Classification (NCBI taxonomy): domain Eukaryota; kingdom Metazoa; phylum Chordata; class Lepidosauria; order Squamata; family Elapidae; genus Laticauda; species Laticauda colubrina. Next base: position 69,749,643 of record BLBF01000002.1, on the reverse strand, counting down.
GATCAAATGAGGAGCATGAACAGCAGTGTCATCGAACCAGGTGAAGTCCTCTGGGCCATAACCTTTCCATGCCACCAAATACTGAAATTGGCCCTGCAACTGGAGTGAATCTCGGATGCTATCCACTTCGTACTCCTCCTCTCCCACAGGGGCTACTGGGGCCAGCACATAGGAGCTACTCTATGTGGACTGTCGGCCAAGGCAGGGACTAACAGGGAATGATGAAAAACAGGATGGATCCTCATGGTCCGTGGCAAGGAGAGAAGATAAGCCACAGGACTGATCACCACCTCGACCGGAAAAGGTCCCAAGTAACAGTGATCAAGTTTTTCGATGGTCGCGTTGTTGGTAAATATCGAGTAGAGAGCCAAAGCCGATCGCCACCTGCGAAAAGTGGAACATAATAATGATGTCAGTCTGCAAACCATTTATAGTCTTCCTTGGCTCTCTCTAGTTGATCGCGGACCATGTGGGGCACAGCTTTTAACTCCTGCAAAAACATATCCACTGCCAGAACTGGGGAATCAGACGGAGCTAAAGGGAAAAGTCGTGGATGAAACTCATAGTTAGTAAAGAAAGGGGACACATGGGTGGATGCATGTTGAGCATTGTTATAAGCGAATTCTGCCACCAGCAGCACTTCCACCCAATTGTCTTGTTGAGTATTGCTGAAACAGCGGAGGTACTGCTCCAAAATAGCATTCATTCTCTCTGTCCCCCCATCAGTTTTGGGGTGATGAGCTGATGATAGACATGATTGAACCTGCAGTTTCGTGATTAGGATCTGCCAGAAGCGTGCCATAAATTGTACCCCCCGATCTGATACCATGTGGTCTGGTAACCCATGCAACCAGAAAACATGGGAGATAAACAATTGAGCCGTTATCTTGGCTGAGGGAAGACCCGCACACAGAATAAAGTGGGCCATTTTGGTCAACATATCCACCACCACCAAAATGGTTGTGGCACCATTCAATGGTGGTAACTCAATGATGAAATCCAATGAAACTGCCCCCCCCACAGTTGTTCTGGTGTGCGCAAGGGCTGCAAGAGACCATGGGGTGCACCAGGAGCATATTTGGCTTGATGACAGATTCCAAAGGATGCCACATATCCTGACACATCATGTTTAAGTCTTGGCCACCAAAATGTCCTAGAGATGAGGTGCAGTGTTTTGAATACCCCAAAGTGTCCTGCCGCTGGACTATCATGAAATTGATATAGGGTAAGGCCATGAAAAGGACCTCTAGGCACATAAATGAAATCACAGAACTGCAACAGGTCCCCAATATATGCCCAAGGAGTCTCTTGTCTCCCATACTCATCCAATTCTGAATGTTGAGCTGCCACAAATGAATCCTGCTGCTGCGCCTCCTGAATCCTCACTCGAAGGTCCACAAATTCCTTGGTGGCCACAAACTGCTCCAATGGAATCACCATCCAGGGCAAGATTTTATCCTCCCTTTGGGTATACTCGGGCTTCTGAGATAGGCCATTGGCATGTTGATTCTCTCCACTTGGAACATAGATGACCCGGAAATCGAATCAAGCAAAGAATAAGGACCATCTCACCTAACCCTGGTTCAATGTCCGAGCTGTACGTAGGTGTTCCAAATTGCGATGATCCATCTGAACCTCGATTTGGTGATGAGCCCCCTCCCAGTGGTGCCGCCATGTCTCAAAAGTGACTTTAACTGCCAATAGCTCCTTGTCCCAAATCATATAATTGCGATTGGAGCCAACAACTTTTGAGAATAATTAGCGCATGGAAACAAGGTGCCTGCAGAAGCATAGGCCTGGAGGAGCACCGCACCAACAACCACATAGGAAGCATCTGTTTCCACCACAAATGGCTGGCCTGGATCAGGGTGTTTGAGGATAGGCTCAGAAGCAAAGGTGACTTTCAATGCCTCGAAACCTGCCTGTTCCTCAGCACCCCAATGAAACTTCTCCCCCTTCTTGAGCAGATTAGAAAGGGAAGCAGTCAAGGCAGCCAAGCAGGGAATAAATGTGCGGTAGTAGTTCGCAAACTCCAACGGTCATTGCACATCCTTAACCTGCTGTGGAGATTCCCATTCCTGCAACAATTGAATTTTTTTCAGGTCCATTTCCACCCCAGCAGGTGAAATACGATGCCCCAAGAAGTCAATCGTGGTCTGTGCAAACTGTCACTTCTCATGTTTTGCAAACAGGTGGTTATCATGCAAAAGTTGCAACACCAGCCACTGCCAATGTTCCTGCAGGGAGTCTGAATAAATCAAAATGTCATCTAAATAAATGACCACGAATTGATCCAACAAATCACGGAAAACATCGTACATGAAATGCATGAACAGAGATGGGGCATTGGTTAATCCAAAAGGCATCACGGTATACTCAAAATACCCATACCTCATCTGGAAAGCTGTTTTCCACTCGTCCCCTGCACGAATGCGAACCAGATTGTAGGCCCCAAGCAAGTCCAACTTCGTAAAGATTTTAGATTGACGAAGCTGCTCAATCAGTTCAGGGATGAGGGCAAGTGGGTACTGATTCCTCACTGTGATCACATTTAACTTGTGGTTATCACAACACAAACATAGCTCTCCTGATTTCTTTTTCACAAAAAGCACCATTGCAGCCAAAGGAGGTGGAAGGCTGGATAAATCCTTTCCGGAGGTTCTAATCAATAAAATCCTGCAACCCTGCCAACTCTGGTTCCGACAGGGACTGTATCTGACTTACCGGCAATTTTGCATCGGGCAACAAGTCGATTGGACAGTCATATGCCCAATGCAGAGGCAACTGATCCACCTCCTTCTCCCAAAACACATCAGCAAAGTCCACCAACTCCGCAGGTAGATCCAGATCCACGGGCGTAGCCACACTCCCTGCACAGGAGTGCAAGCAATGGTTGGCACACTTCTTATCAAGGAACTGCACAGCTCCAGATGACCAGATAATCTGTGGATCATGTGCCTGTAACCACTCCAAACACAGCACCACCAGAAAATGAGACACTGCGGCAACATAAAACACGCATTGTGGCAACACAAAACAAGCATTTCTTCCACATGCTGCCCAATACGCATACAAAGGGGTTTGGTTGCAGCAACCACAGGTCCTGAACAAAGGGGCCGACCATCAATTGTCTCCACCATTACTGGTCGGGATACTTGTTGCTGAGGAATGAACCACTGCTTGACAAAATGAGCATCCATGAAATTGGCAGTGGCCCCTGAGTGGATCAAAGCTGGGATTTCCACCGCTCCCACACCAGGCATGAACACACTAACTGGCAACACAAGATGCTTCACCAATAGCGACAGTGGTGGAGATGTCGAAGATGTCAAAGGTGGCAAGGGTGGCAAGGTTGGTGAAGATGGTGGACCTATGGATTTTACACCCCGACCTTCAGACCCCCATAGGCCGAGTGATGCTTGTTTCCGCCACTGCAGGTATTGCTGCTGTGGAAGTCTTAACAGGACACTTGGCTGCAAAATGGCCTTGATTGCCACAATAGAGGCATAAACCATCACGACGATGTCTATTCTTTTCTACTTGAGTCAGGTTAGGGCGGCCAGCCCCCAACTGCATGGATTCCTCCAAAGGCACTTCCACCAAGGGTCCCATCTTGCTGGAAATAGATATGGTCTCTGTCCATCATCGCACCCGTCGCTGCTGAAGTCTAGCATTGATATGAAGGCACAAATGCATGAGCTCCTGAAGGGTGTGAGGGCATTCAGTATGCGCCTACTCATCCAGGAGCTCCGATGACAAACGCTCCTGGAACTGGTCTAATAATGCTGCCTCATTCCATTGTACATCCTGAGCAACCACCCCAAAACTAGCAATATAATCCATGAGTGAGCCACGCCCCTGCTTCAACTCTTTCAAATGTCTGTTTGCTGTTTGGCTTCAAACAGGGTTCTCAAACATGATCTGAAACTGACAGCAAAACTTGGTGTAATTGTCCAACACCTGATTGGGCTGGGTCAGCAGAGGCATTGCCCAACATGCTGCAGAGCCTGACAACAAACTAATCAAAAACCCATCTTATCCTGGTCAGTGGGAAAGTCCTCAGGCTGAAGGCTAATGTAAAGCTGGTACTGCCCCAAAAATGATGGAAATTGGGCCAGCGAGCCATCAAATTTATCTGGTACTACCACTGGGCATTTTTGGTGTGTCCGGGCACCTTACATTTGTGCCACCTGTGCAGTCAAAAGAGCCACTTGCTGGGTTAACTGGGCAATATCTGCTCTGAGCTGATCCATGGTCACTCCACAAAAACCAAATATAAGTTGAAGGGGTGGCAGGAGTCAAAATGTGATGACCTGTAGTCTCTCAGAATAACCCCAAAACCCAAACATACATTAAATTCTGGTAAGGCCTTCAATTTAGCTTCACTGTTTTATTAGGCACAGTTTAAAGTCACAAAAGTAAATAATGAGGCAAACAGAAAACCAAAACAAACCGCATTGATGAGAGTTCCAAAGTAAGCCAAGATTACTAATCATAAACTCCAGGAAAATAACCAAGAAAAGTCCATGGGAAGAATGCCAGCAAAGATAAACCTCTTTCAAGGTGAACACTAAATTTACTCCTGCAAATTCCAATTGCACAGTTGAAAACTTATATACATAACTCCCATCTGCAAGCCACAAGGAGGATCATGGTAATGTCCTCTTGAGTAGACCTCACTTTTCCCTGATCCTTTCCTTCCTGCGTGACCTAGGATGGATAGGGGATGGGTCTGGATCCTCCTCTGACTGTTCAGCCAGCCTCTGCCCTTCCCCAGCCTCCTCCACCACCTCTGGAGCCACACTTCCATTCCCTGTTGGCTGTTCCTCCTCTTCCTCAGAGTCAGTCTCCACCAGGGGCATGACACTTACCTTACATAAAGAGAAATCAAACAGTCATGGGTTAGCCCAAGTATGTTATGCAATGAACCTGGCTACAATATTTTACTTATGTTATGGCTAAGGCAATATTAGTTATGGGGGAAATACCAGCATTTCTACATGGATATCTTCTGGATTTCCAAGTCTATGATTAATTAATCCTCTCATTGTTCCTATCACCTATCCCCTCCCACTTGTGATAATATGACTGTAACTTTGTTGCTAGTATCTTTATTATTTATATTGACTGTTCCCTACTATGATTTGATTGCTTAAGCCCCTGTCACACAGCACCAACAGATGGAAAGAGGATGTAAACAGAGAGAAACACTTGCCATCCGTTGGTTAACACGATGCTTCCGTTCTGTACTCACTGCGTCTGTTTTTCATCCTCTCTATCCATCCAGCATCCGTCTACTGACATTTCATCTGCTCAAAAAGTTTTCAGCTGCACAAAACTTTTTGAGTGGAAAATGTATCCAACGCGACCATTAGACATCCACTACGCATACGGGGAACATCCATTAGACATCCGTCATCATCCGTTACACATCCGCTATATCCGCTAGGCATCCACTAGGTATCCGCACAACTCGCATCCGCTCCAGCAGAAAATGGACACAGGGAGGAAGCAAAACGGATGTGGAATGGACATGCAGCGTCAGTAGCATGGACGGAGAAAGGGTGAAAGCAGATGCAGCTTGCATAGAAAGCATGAAAACGGAAAAAAATGTTCACATAGGGGACGTATCTCGGATATTTAGGATGTCTGCAGGATGCCTAGAGGATGCAAAAGGACACCTAGCGGAAAGCCTATATTTCCTATAAAAAGGAGGAGGAACTCACCTGGATCTCACTTTCAGTCCAGCAGCCCAGCTGTGCAGACCTCTTCAGCCTTCATCTGGCTCTTGCTCTTCCACAGCATCCAGTCATCTCCACCATGGATCATCACACACTCCTTTTGGTAGCCACCATCGTTCTACAACAGTGTGAAGCCATCTACAGGCTCTTTCACCTGTTCTACGTGAAGAAAAGGAAGCGTCCAAGAAGTGTCTGGGTCCGAAGATGGATCGCGAGAAGAGCTGAGTACGGAATGTATAACAAGCTGATGGTGGAGCTGAGGAATGAAGACACTCGTGCATTCCAGAATTTCATGAGGATGCCGCCAGCCATGTTTGATGAAGTTGTGGAGCAGCTGACACCCAGGTTGACCAAGCAGAGCACCAAATTCCAGCCCAGCCTGGACCCTGGGCTCAAGGTGGCACTCACTCTGCACCACCTGGCCTCAGGGACCACATACAGGAGCATGCAGTATGGCTGGAGGGTGCCACACAAACACCATCAGCATTGTGGTCAGAGAAGTGGTGCAGGCCATCATCGAAGAATACCTGGCGGAGCTCCTCCAGTGCCCCTCCACTGAAGAAAGCTGGAAGAAAGTTGCAGAGCAGTGGTATCAGAAGTGGAACTTCCCCCACACCGTTGGAGCCATAGATGGCAAGCACGTGGCCTCCAAAGCTCCAGCCAAGTCAGGGTCCACTTATCACAACTACAAGGGCTTCTTCAGCATCATCCTCTTCACCATGGTCGATGCTGATTACAAGTTCATGTACATCGATGCTTCAGGCAACAGGTCATCTTCAGATGCCCAGGTATACAACGCCAGTCACCTCATGGAGGGGCTGGAACGCAACCTCATCATGGGCTTCCCAGATCCAGACCCCCTGCACAACGACACACAGGATGTGCCCTACTTCATTGTGGGGGATGATGCCTTCTCCCTTAGAACCTTCTTCATGAAGACCTACACCTCCAGATGCCTCACCCGTAAAGAGAGGATCTTCAACTACAGGCTGTCCAGGGCAAGGCGGGTGGTGGAGAACGCCTTTGGCATCCTGGCCAACAGGTTTCAGGTACTTCTCACCACCATGCAGTATCGTCCAGAGACTGTGAGGAGGATCGTGGAAGCTTGCTGCATCCTGCACAATCTCATGCGCACCCGCTACCCAGTGTTGCAGAACAGGCTCGTGGACCTCCAACAAGGCAATGGGGACATGGAGCCTCGTGAATGGAGGCAAGGGCAAAACCTGATAGATACTGTGGATGTGCAAGGCCCCAACAGAGCTTCACGTGAAGGGAAGAAGCAGCGCAACACTGGTGCAACTCCCCAGCTGGATCAGTGGAGTGGCAAGACAGGATGATAGATGATTAATGGATGCTTCCTTCAGCCTGTCTCATCACACTGATGAGATTGGGCCATGTATGTTGAGTGGCCCTATAATGAACAGGGCATTTAATAAAGAGTTGTGTTTATGTTGAAATGTGTCGATCAATGATTACATTGTTACTGGTAATAAAGGGCCAAAGGTGTGGGAGAGTGGACCATACAGTCCCACTATGCTTGCACTGGAGGTTTATCTATCCCACAGCTATTACCCATCCCACAGGTATCCTAACCCATCCCACAGCTATTACCCATCCAACAGGTATCCCTGCCCATCCCACAGCTATTATCCATGCCAAAGGTATCCCTACCCATCCCACTGCTATCTTAACCCATCCCACAAGCATGCAAAGGCTTAAACCATTTCTACAAGTTTCCACCAAGACTTTATTGACTAAAAGAACTGAACCAAGTGTGTGAAGCAAAGATAATCTTTATTAATAACAAACTGTAAAAGAAAATGACCCAAGTGTGCCAAGCAAAGATAAAGTCATCAGGTAGCAACCCAGTCTCTGGCACTCTTCTCCGTCACTCTGAGTCCATAGTCCATAGTCTCAGGGGTGAAGGGTCCAGGCACTGTGGAGGTGGCTGCTGCTAGACTGCTGGTCTGAGGCGCCATTGGGGTGCCTGGCCCCGAGAGGACAACAGGGGATGGTGTGTGGAGGAAGATCTCAGAGAGCTGGCTCAGTCCTGTGATGTTGAGAGCCCCTTCCTCCAGGACATGGGGTGTCAGTCCCAAGATCGATGACAGATGTTCTGAGGCCGGGCTTGGCTGTGGGGGGGAGGAAGGAGGAGTGTAGTGGGGATGTCTGGTCTGCAGGTGAGCGAGGTGATGCGTCAATGGCATCTGTGGCGTGAGTGGCATCTGTGGCATGGGTGGCATCTGTGGCATTGGTGGCATCTGTGGCGTGGGTGGCATCGGTGGCATCAGTGGCATCGGTGGCATCGGTGGCATCGGTGGTGTACAATGTGCCTGTGCCTGGACTGGGAAGGGCTGCCTGTGCTGCTGGAGCTCCTGGTAGCCATAGCCTTGGTAGGTGAGGGCCTGTGGAAAGCCTTGGATGGGCAGTGACATCACCTGGGGTGATGGAGCAGACCTGGACTGGGTGGGAGTAGGTTCAGCTGGGTCTGGAGGGTTGTGAAGAAGACCGGTGATCCTGTCCTTGATCACCTGGTACTCTGATTTGGACATGTCCAGGAGGGGCTGGTTGACGTAGGTGAGGAAGGGCTTGCGGTTTGAGGATGGTATGTCGGTGTGTACCAGCTGAGAGAGGAGATCTATGCTGCTTTTGATGATGTCCCTGATCTCCAGCAGGACAGTGTGGCTCTGCCCCTCCGGTCTGGCTCTCTTCCTGCTTTCTGTGGAGGTGGAGCTGGGGGTGGATGTGGGTTGGTCTCTGGTGGAAGTGCCCTCTCCTTGCTCCCACTGTGTCAGGGGGTCCTCCAAGTGCTCCTCCATGGGGAGTGCAGCTGTTGGGGGGGTCTCCGTTGTGGGATGCTCCACAGATACTTGCCTGGACACAGGAACTGACTCTTGGCCAGAAGAGGACTGGGTCTCTGCGGGCTGCCTGAGAAAGAGGGTTGTCAGAGGGGCTGCTCCTCGGTGGCAGATCTCACCCTCCAAGAAGCTGCACTTGGCCATCACGTAGGTCTCCCTGTCCATCAGCTTGACCGTGGTCTGGCCAGATTTCTTGAGGTGCAGCTTACCGTACCAGGTGTGCATGTGCTTCCACCAGCCGAGGAGGACCTCCGAAGTGTAGCCTAGGCTCTCCGCCTTCTCTCTCCAAGCAGCCTGCTTCCTTTTGGTGTCTCGATAGAGCATGTGTCCCTTCCACCATAGATACTCGTTCTCCCTCAGCCACTCCAGCACCTCCTCCTCATGTTCCTCTTCTATGGTATATTGCCTCCTCTCCCATTCACACATCTGCCTGTTCCTCCCTCTGGCAGGGCCATCTGGGCCCTCATCAAAGGGGCTTTGAGGTTCTAGGGGCTGCTCCACCACACCACCACCACCAGCAGCAGCAACAACAGTAGCAGCAGTAGCAGCAACACCACAACAGTAGCAGCAAAAGCAGCTCCAGCAGCTCCAGCAGCACTAGCAGAACCAGCAGCAGCAGGAGCACCAGCAGCACCAGCAGCACCAGCAGCACCAGCAGCACCAGCAGCACCAGCAGCACCAGCAGCACCAGCAGGACTGGGATCAGCAGCAGCAGAGTAAGCACCAGCAGGACCAGCAGGACCAGGAGCACCAGCAGCACCAGCAGCACCAGCAGGACCAGGAGCAGCGCCAGCAGAGTAAGCACCAGCAGAATCCCAAGCACCAGGAGCAGCGCCAGCAGAAGCTCCAGCACCAGAAGAGTCAGCCCGAGCAGCAGAAGTTCCAGCAGAAGCAGAGTCAGGGCCAGGGGGTGAGATGGTGGCCCTGTCCTTCTTGCCAGGGCTGGCAGCAGATGGCACAGGCTTCCTCTTCTTCCCCATGGTTTTTGGCTGGCTGGAGCTATGTCTGGAAGCAGGTGTTTCCTCTGAATGATGACCTCCTTGCGAGTTGCATCCTTTTATATCCCCGGGGCTGATGCAATACATCCTCCCTGCATGCACAGTGAATGCTTTGCATCCGCTAGGCATCCATGATGCATCTGCTTCATCCGCTCATCATCCTCTCTGCATCCGTTCCTTCCGTTGCCCATCCACTTTGCTGTGCTCCCCCGGAAGCCCTGAGGATGTGCCATCCGCTTCCATCCACTTCTATCTGCTAGGCTTCCATGGAGCATCCACTTTACATCCTGGCTACATCCTCCCCCCGTCTGTTCCTTTCCGTTGTTGTATACTCTGCTTATGCAAATTCAGGGCACTTTTGAGAGCAGATAACAATGGATGGAACATTTTCTCATCCGCTGTGTCCTTTTTACATACGTTTTGCATCCGTCAGCCTATGTGACAGGCCCTTTATTTCTACCCTATTACTATCATTAAGAGTTGTACCTTATGATTCTTTACGGATGTATCTTTTATTTTATGTATACTGAGAGCATATGCAGCAAGACAAATTCCTTGTGTATCTAATCACACTTGGCCAATAAAGAAATCATTCATTCATTCATTCATTCATTCATTCATTCATTCATTCAAAAGTCTCATTAGAATTCCAAAGGAAAGTATCATTATGAAAAGCTACTCCATAAGGCTATTCTATATATCATTTTATTTTAAAAAGTCTCTTTAAGATTGTAAGATAATGGAAATTTCAATCCCTAAAGCCATATTTTTCCACTGCACTGTTTACATATTATGCCCACAATTTTAGTCCATTTTATAATACAGTCTTTAACTTGTTCATCTTCTATTTCACATCTCAACAAAAAATTGTAGATATTGGCAATAAGGGATCCATCATTAGTATTTGCTCAATTTTGAACAGTTTTAGTCAGGTTCAAAATCATTTATCAACTTTAAATCTTTCGAACTATGGCACACATGGTAAATGTTGAAATTTATATCCTTCTGATAACAAATGTTCTGTTGATTTCATTTTAAATTTACCTTGGAAGTATTGTAGGAAATACAATCCCCTAATTTTAACCATTTCCGTTTAGTTACAGGACTGTTCCATAGGTAGCCAATAGTTTACAGAGCAGAAAAAATATGTAAAAAAATACTTTCATATTTTGGAAAAGAGACCATGAGGAGTAATTATCAAGAAATTATAATATTTTTGATTCAAGACAAAAAGTCAAACATACAAAAGTTGTTCCTTATTCAGCCTGAGTAGTAAGTTCTACTGAGCTAGGACTATTATTCAGATCAGATGTTTAAATTATCACCAATTCACTAAGATCAGTTTTATATAATCAGTCCAAGTTATTTAGAGAGAAAGAAATGCCATAGTTTATAAAAATATTTGACTACAGGGAACATAAATAAATCAACAAGATAAAGATGACTAAGAAAGTCACAATTGTTTCCATACAAGGAGATAAAATTATTTTGTGTTAAACAGTCAATTCTAATATGTTAAATAGATTGCCTGGACCAAATGTACAAATCTAGGTAATCTCTTATTTTGATGGTATATCTTTAAAAGTAGCATACCCCACTACATTTTATAAGTCTTCTTTTTTTCAGACATAGATAAAATTGATCATGGCATTTACATTTTGAACTATCAGCATTCTGTCCTAAAAAACAAACCGCTTGAAAGATGAATCATATGCAGTTTTTCTGTCATAACTATGGATTATCTCTCAACCTATAAAGAGCATGTAAGGTTAAAAGTACTTAAAGATTTATTGCCTGTATTGATCTGTCTTTTCTTTTGTGATGAAAGCAAACATAAATCATACTTCCATGAAGTAATAGAATAAATATGGCTGCCTAAAGAAATTAACAAAAGTAATCTAAACACTCACTTAGATCCTTGATTTAACCAGTGTATCCTCTTGACTTTCCATAGTCATGGCACAAATATTAATAAAAATTAGCTTTTTTGCAAATATATTTGCAATCAATTTTACACCGATAGCTAAAAAAACATTTAAGCGTTTCCATGATGAGTCAAGACAGCATGCATGATTGACATAGAAAGTGGGTGGGACTTCATTGATCCACCTTCACTTTATTTATCACCCTGTACATAAAGACATTGAGGTCTTTTGTGTTTGTTACTTTATCTATTCATACATTTTTAGAATTCTAATTGTACAGATAAGATTAACTATAAGGAAATGTTAAAATGAGGATGACCGAGAATTTTGACAATTATATACAGGCCAATTTTGACATAGTAAGTTAAGACTTCAATAATGGTGACAAACAGGCTTCATTTTCTTAGCTGGTACAGTCTTCAATCAGAAACTTCTTTCTTCTGATCCTCGAGCTACTCATTAAAAGGGCCTCTGTGATGCTTTGTGTGGATTTTTTTTCAAACATGAAAGAATCGTGGAACAATCTATATATGAGTAAGAAGCTTAGAACTAGCAACTGCTAATTTAACCATTTCTCTTCAGTTCTTATCAGCACAAAATTGGCCAGTGGAGATTGCTACTTCATGTTGGGTAAAATGTTCAAGGGAAAACTATCAGAAAGATATGGAAATTGTGGCTTTCCATCTGATACTGGAAAATACTCCACAGGCAGCTTGTGAGGATGATGCAACAGGGTAGGGGGATTTTCTGGTGGGTAAACGTTAGAGGAGTAAACAATTAAGAAATATACGTCAATGCATTCATGTTCAGAAATAGCCCAAATCCCATTTGGATATGTTACAGAAAAAACGATAGATGCCTCCATAGCACATACATATATTGATCTTAGGTGATATAGATAGATAGATAGATAGATAGATAGATGGATGGATGGATGGATGGATGGATGGATGGATAGATAGAGAGAGAGAGAGAGAGAGAGAGAGAGAGAGAGAGAGAGAGAGATAGAGAGATAGATAGAGATAGAAATATACAATATCACAAAGCATCATTTTCATGGGTTGATTGAGAATTATACATTTCTTCAAGAAAAAAATACCTATAATAAACCCAATGTGGTTATTATAAAGAGCAAAGCCATACATTTGAAAGGTTGTTTTTCAGATTGATAGGGATTCAGATGATTATTTGCTAAACAAATTCCAGCTATAGATATACATATCCTTCTGATTTTAAAAAATGAGCTTCTTAGTCATTATGCCATAAGACTGGGGGGAAAGGAATCAGAAAGACTCCACTTTAACATACACGGATATATTTTAGTTTTAAGGAGAAAGTAGTTCATTTGCTAGGTTCCTTGCAGCATTCTTACTTTTATCTTAATAAATTAGATATTGAGATGCATGCTTTGAAATAAATTCACTTCAGTTCAAGAAGCTACTAATGACTTGGTATTCACTTGCTTCATCTCTAGATCTCTTTAGTTCAGCTTCTATTTTTTTGTATATTTGTATTGGTGGCCACTTGGGCACCAATAGGGTTTTTTTTAAGGATTGAAAAACTATGAGCTCAGACCAACACAAAATGCCAGAATGGATTTTATTGAATTAATATTATGTGAGATGTATGAACCGAATTATTCAATACTCAACACAGGAACAAGTCTGGTTCACAATTCAAAGGTTAATTAAAGAAAATAAGTGTTTGCAAATGGGCCTTCAAGTCCCTTCCCAAGTGGATTGAGTACAAGAAGAGCAAGCTTTCATATTCAAACAATATATTTTATACCCCTGCACAGAACACACCATGCCTATAAAGCCCTTCCCATTCACCCCCTCATTTTCTATATGCTAAACTGGGGTCAGCATGACATTGTTTCCTGTCCTTCAGTATCTTATATTTATTGTTGGACTGCCGGGCTTTACCTTGGATGGGTGTCCTTATCTTACTTGTTGCCTAGCCAGGGAAGATCTTCCTGTTTTCCAAGAGGATTATAATATTTTAGGTTACAGGATGGGGGTTTATGCAGAGAAAAAGAAAAAGAGAAGTTAACAAGAAGCATCAGAAAAAGCAAAAAGAGAATTTTCTGGTCTAAATATGTGAATCCTATTATAAAAGAATCACTTATAATTTTTCTCTCAATTACAATAGTTAATGAAAAAGAAAGGTATATCAATTTTAATCCCTTCTACAAGCCAAGAAACCCATGATTGGTGGCCAATGGAACCTCTGAGTTGTGAAGCACTCTTCTGTGATCCAGGTTCAACCTGTCTCAATGTTTTTTTGCAATCTTTAATACTTTCTTTAAAAAACAGTAAAAGCTGCAGATGGCTTGGGAGCACATCTTATCAGGGACTTGATCATAACTTTAGACAATAGAAACCCTGCCAAGAATATATAGAAAATCTAGGGTCTCTAGTTGATGGCATAAATAAATGATTTGATGTCATCTATGATCAATATCTTAGGAATCCAGGTAAATGACTTTCTGTCAAGAATTTGCTTAAAATAATGTTTTTGTTTTTGTTTTTTTTGAGTAGACATAATTGTTTCAGCATCTTTCAGATTAGGAAGCCAGTACTGCCCTCTCTCATAATGTTTATAAGTCAGAATTCAGGTAACATGGAAGCAAACAGATTAATGATGCAATGCTGCAATCCTCATAGCTCGTTAGGCAACTTCTTTTCAGCAAATATGTGGAAAAGTTTGACAAAATTGCCTCAGCCAGCTAAATGCTCTTTTACAAGATCAGGTACAGTATTTCCTGTATATACAAAGAGGCCCATTCAGTTTCAACATCCTAGTATAATATTTACATTCTAAATCAGGCAGATTAACCACAACCTGCACCCTGCACGTAACATTCATACCCCCTTTCTTGATAGCTTCCCAATATTACAGTACCAAAACCTGGCAGAAACATGTCAAATTATGGCACAATTTTCCATTGATTACTTAGAAATTAAAGGAAATTACTGTTCTCCAATTGCTCCTGTAAGCATTCCCTATGTACAAATCCAACATCTCTAACCCACCTAAAAAAAAAAAAGAATAGGGTGAAAAGCCCATCCAATTCCATTTGTGCCCATCTGAAATGTCATCACAACTCACTCAATTTTATCATCTGAAAACAAATAATAAAATGAGGGCCAAAGCTGAAAACAGATCGCCTGTTTCTTTTCAGAGTAATGGAGGGAGAAGCTTAAATAAACTTGATTCTTTGAATTTCCCTCTAGATACATACAGTGACTGTATTCATTGTCAGGCAACCACAATATGCAAAGGTTAACAGATGCATTCACATAAATATAAATTTAAGTAATGTTAACCTTGGATAGTTTTGTTATGGCTTAGTGTATTGCATAAACATAGCAAGTTTGATTAGCATATGGTTTAATGCTATATGTGAAGCCAAAAAATAAGTCAACCCCGTCTGTTGTAAGACAATTCAATAGGCTTGAAATGCTAAAGCAATATATATTGTTGGCACTGCTGTTAACAGTAAAAATAATACCTACCAGTTTGTAATTTGGTAAATGGATTCATAAATTTAGTAGCACTAAAAACCTAAAGCTTATCCAAGCTGGATGTTTGAACTTTGTGGATGTTAAAAATCAAAATATTTTTTTTTAATCAAGGTTCTGAAATGCTCTGGCCTTCTGGATCTTTTACTGTGACTACTAGTAATGAACTAAAATACAAAAGTCTCATCAAGAGTCTGATTAATATTGTCTGGCTTGTTAAGAGAAGTTGACTCTGATCTTCTAATGAGAGACATTTAGGGCTATGATCTTAACTTCAAATAATAACAATGACAAATAAAGCCATCATCACAGACCACAGACATTACAGTCATTACCTCAATGATACCAGAAGCTATGCTGGTGGTGGTATGCTGTCAATTTCAACTAACACATAAAACCTAGTGAAAACAGCATGTGAAGTATGGTCCAAACCAGTGAACACATGAAACAAAAATTCCATACCAATTGATGATTGTCTATGTCTACAAAGATCAGATATGTTATGAAAATATAGGATAATAGAGTTGGAAGGGACTTTGGAGATCTCTAGTCCAACCTGCTGCTCAAGCAGAAGACCCTATACCATGTTGTCCAGTCTCTTTTGAAATATTTTCTGAAGGCTCCTGGACATCAGTAGATAAATAGGCAGAAATGTTATCCAGCTGCAAAGTAACTAGCAGTCCCAGCAAAGCACAGGAAAAGGTCAATTGAAGAACATTTAATAATTAAGAAATCCTATTTTATATTAAACTCTAAAACTAGGGAATTTCAACAAAGAATGTTTGATATTTGAAACATAAGTACCCAGACTCAGAAACTGAGGAAAAGTGATTAATGGATCAACCAAAAATAACTTTAGAATAAAAACTTTTATTGGCATCCCAATGCAAGACTTGAAAACTAGCTAAACATCTGAATAAAACTGATAACAACAACATTTGTTTGCCAGTTTGGTCTAGTGCAGGGGTCAGGAGCTATGACCTTTTATGACTTGTGAACTTCAACTTCTAGAATTCCTGAGCCAGTAATGGAATTCTGGAAGTTGAAATCCACAAGTCATAAAAGGGCCATAGTTCCTCACCCCTGGTCTAGTGAAAAAGAGTCCTGGCTAGAAACCTGGAGACTATGAGCTGCCTTAGACAGGTTGGGAAAGAATATTTAATATGTTTTCTACCTTGAGTTATTTATAAATATAATAAAGATGGGATGAAAATAAATGAATGAAAAATTAAGGTCCTCATACAAATTACATTTTTGAAAAGCAGCATCAAATATTATTCACATCGGATACAAATAATAAGGATGATGAAAGACATGAAAATAATGAACATCAACTCCCTGGCAGACAAAAGGAACTGAAATCAACATTTAATGAACATATGACAAACTCAGATTATGATAAGAAATATGGAAAGCTTTAAAAGATGTGTTGAGATAAAATGCAGTAAAGCAGAAGCAAGAAAAATATAATCAAAGTGATAAGGTTGATTTGAAAGAAAGATAAATAAATTAACCATGAAAGATTGTTAAATTTTATGAAATATTACACATTAAGAAAGTTAAGAAATGAAGTGCTACTTACAGAGACAATGATTCAGTTGCAAACATCTACAAAGGACTTACTTCCTTGCCAAGCATGTTGGTTAGCAACAGAAATTTTTCATTACCTATTCAAAAAAGCATTGTATCTACCTGAACAAAAAAAGAGTGATTGCTGAATGCATGAAGAACAAGAATTGTTGATTAGTAAATTAGTAAAATTTGAAAAATTACTAAAAAAAAACCCTGCAAAACAATGAATAAAGAAATAGCTTGGATTAATTAGAGAAAGGGTATTTGATTCTCTTCCACATAGTTGGATGCAAAACTATTTGGGATTAGTACAATCAGAATTTTATAAAAGAATCTATAAAAAATGAAAATCAGCTCAAATAGTTAAAAAAAAGTAATAAAAAGTATAAAAGGAGATTTTTTCCACGGGAATTCCCTTTTAATCATCTCAGTGATAGCCTTAATTCATATCCTAAATGAACAGAATTTGAGTATGCTCTAATCAAGTAATACTCCAGGCAAGATATTAATGTACATTTTTAGAAGCAGATTCTATGTGATTATTAATGGTGTATAAAACCTTACTTTACTGAATGCATTTTGTCTGATTATTATAATTCAGTTTGCTTTTGATAGCCATTCTTTTCTAAAGCAGGAAACATAAAGTGTGCATGGAAAGGAAAGAAGGCAGGTGTAATTAATTTTTATTGTGTAATCATATCTCCAGAACACTTATTTTTAGATGCAATGAGGGAGAGACCACCACAAAAAGACCTGAAAAAAAAATCTCACAATACCCTACAAATCAGGCAGAAGTTTCTTTCACAGAATAAGATTTTTTTTCAAGAAAGCAAAGCATTTTGGCATGTATTAGTTCACATTAGTAACTGGATGAAGTACAAAATAGTACAAGTACCCAATACAATATTGATTGATTCAACTATCACAGTATCTGATTAGTACTGCTAATAATTTCCATTCATTATTTAAGAGCATTCAGGCCTGGTTTAATGATTTTTGATATGTTTAGTATTAAGATTGGCATGAAAACATATATTTAAGATCTCTCACCATCTCCCATCTTTAAATTTATTTATGAAAGTAGAAATAGGAATAGGCACTGTGTCAGTCAGTTTTTCTTCCATTTTAGTAAAAGTTTTAGTGCTGCCTCACTAAATGTTACTCGAAAGACAACATTTCAATTAGCTTGTTTAAAACTGGTGTGAAGAGAAGTGAAACCCATTGTGTGACAATCAATAAAGGTTAATGAAGAAGAGCAACGTATGGAGTTACCATGGGAAATTGGGATAACCAGAGGGGATCAGTGTAAAAGCTTGGCTTAGTTAAAATTGTAATTAAATTAGATGGTAGAAGGAATGGAGAATCAGTAAGGAAATTCAAGAATATTATCACTAATATTCACTAAAGCACTAATCGCCTTGTTAGGATAAAGAGATACAAACAAAACAAATGTCTTTGCCTTGAGTGGCACAGAGATTAAGAGATGTATGAAAATCCTGTGGGAATGCATTTGAAAGACTAAACATGTAGTAAGAACTTAGAAATGTGTGTGTGTGTATGTGAAGTGGTCCTCCTGAATCATAGTATGAATTGCTCTGCAAAGCAACTATAAACAAACTTTTTGTATCTTTTCTCTCTCTTTTTTTTTTAAAGAAAGAAAAAAGAAAAGAAGTGACATTCTGCTTAGAATATGCTTGGAGTTCTTTAACTAGTTGGCTTTGGTGTGATGTATATGCCTCTGGCTCAAATTATATGCAAGAAAATTTGTAACTGATCTCTATATTTAGCAATGATTCATTATTTTCACATGGTACAAGTTTGGGGGCAGATGAACAATTTAAAAATTAATGAAGGAGTTGATGAGCTGAAGAGTATGAAAACCCCTGAACTAATAAATGCTGGCCCTATTTCATCTAGCCCCTACTTTAATAAGCCACAGTAAACAATTAATGTAGCACTCAGTTAGATGAGACTTGTTCCTTCCTGAAAGCATGGGTGTCAAACTTGTGGTGTCATGTTGCTGTCATATGATATATCATGACACTTTTTTTTCCTTCACAGAGCTTGGGGGGACATGGGCGCATCTGGCCCATGATCCACCATTTTGACACCCCTGCCCTAAAGGTTTCTAAATTGTGAATGAAAAAGTATCTGAAAATATCTTTGTAGAAACCAGGTTCCTCTTCAATTGTTTAAGTTAAAATGTATTATGGTGGTGTAGGGTTTGACAATGAAGGGAAACAATGCTTTGGCTTTCAGGTAAGCCCAGCTTCTCTCTGTTATTCATGAAAGGAGCTCAATTTTTCCAGGCATTTGTACATAGTTCAGGAAAAATCCCACAGTTTCAAGGAATCTGATCTACAGGGGGAGATGATGTTCTCACATGCACATAAGGTCTAAAACATTTCTTCCAAATCACTTTGAAATATGCACAACTGTAGTACACACATTTTAAAAGATAAAATGGTTTTATTTATTGGGAGATGAGTCTTCGTGCTGGAGCTCATTATGAGATTTCTCAAGCAGATAAAGTAAATAACATACAGCTCCAGGGTAAACTGTACCTAACAAAATATAGTTCTCCACAAGTTTCTTTAATCTGTTCACAGTAGGCATTGGATGGCAGCATCATATCAAGTTACCATTTTACTTAAGAAAAGGTAATGCTGACCAACTGTAATTCTTTCCCATGTTACAATGTTAGAGCTCTGTAATATAACAAAAAGCAGGTAACAGGTGTTAATAATACATCAAATAAGTTAACAACTACATGTTGAAGCTTGAAAAGACAGGATTAATTTAATGAGAATAGCAATGACATTTGCATGAGGAGAGCATCCCACTATAGCTACCTTTGAAAGCAACATTTGACATACTTGAATCCAAAATGTCCATTTTTCTATATTTGCATGTTTTTCACTTGATAGCTACAACAGGTGATGATTTAAATGCATGAATAAAGGTTCAAAGATACTATGCTTTGCAGTGAATATGTCTCACTATTCAGACTTCATCACAGGGCTATTTACATACATACACACTCACAAGTTCACACATTCATCTCTCAGTGACGTTCTCACCAAATTCATGCTAAGTACTTTCAACGAAATGCTTTTTTAAATTTCTCAGTTTGGCAGCCATTGCCCCTCATGAGATTCAGCACAGCTAGTTGAACTATCCCAAATGGAAAGTATGTGTGTGCATGTTTGTGTGTAATTTATATGAGCATTATAAGTGTTATGCCAATCTGGTTTAGCTAGTTCCAAATAGCTTTGCTTTTGTAGCTGCACGTCTTTGGAAAATATGATGATGAAACCTGTTAATCTCATAAGAAAACTTCAAGAGTATCAGTCTGCATAATGCATTTTCTAGTATCATCTGTGTTAAGCCTGGGTTCCCCAACCAGGGTTAGGTAGACAAGCTAAACAGAATGTGCAGCGTTAGTCAGATAGGCACACAGATAAATGAGTGAGCTAAGCTTGTATGTTTATTAACATACAGTAAAAATAACAGATACGCTTGTGCTATCAAGAATATATTTTATTCCAGTATAAGTTTATGGCATAGTCAAAAACAGTCCTATATTCATTTACCATGTAGTCAGTCCATTCAGGGATATTCAGTTAGCAAAGTCCATGTAGAATATCCTATTGTCAGTTCACATAAATCAGTCCGCTGTTGTCTCTCCCGTTCGAGCAATGCAGTCTTGATTCCAAGCAGTAATCAGGGATCATCAAAGCCAGAGAGAGAGCGAGCAAGCTGTAGCCTTGCTACTTTTATATGGTTTTCATAACCACACCCACAGTTGCTATTTTACATTTAAAGCTGCATACACTAACTATGATTTATAGTTAGTATTTCACCTAAAACAGTTAGGGTGAACAATGTTATCCCTAACAATCTGGTTGGCATCCACTTCTACATATGGACCTGTTATATAATAAACACTCAAATGTTACCCATTAATCACTTCCATTGCTATGAATAAATCAAATGTTACCATAATGGAGTGCTACCAGACATTTTGATACTGTAGCTAAGGATATCTGTTTTCCTTGTTTTAATTAGTTGGCACTTTCAATTCAAGAGTGTATTTGTGCTGGAAAAAAAATGGATGCACTTAACAATTAACATCATGCACCATAAGATTTTGCTCTCATGCGGTGTTTGTTTCCTTTGCTTCCTCCTCACTCATCCTTTTTTCTTTCTTCCATCCCTATGATATGCCGATTTCTAAATGGCCATCTGTCTAAAATGCTAGGGTTGTAGATAAAACTGATTTATTTACAAGATACATTTTGGCAAGCATTCTCAGATCTCACCTAGGGTCTCAGGGAATCTGGGAGCAGCTTCATAATTCACAGCAGTCAAATGAAAGAGCTTTACATTGCCTTGTGTTGTCTGCAAAGGCTCTATAAAATATTTAGAGTCAATGGTGGGACCTGAAGAGACCTCTTTGTCACATCAATGTTGGCACTTTTGTTGTAAAGCAAATGGACCAAATATTTTTCCTTCCCTGTCAAACCTCCTAGTGATATACACTTGCCATCAGTCACCAGATGAAGGCAAAGAGAAAAGCATGACTAAAACAAGTGTATGAATGTGAATCTTTTGAAAACCAACATGAAGTAAGTCCTGCTTCAAATTAGAAGCACAATACCAAGATAATAGGATGACCAGATGGCAAAATCAGCAGAAACCATCTCTCATCATATGAGATTTGAACTATGACCCATGTATTGTCTTCTGATATATTTCTTTTCAGTATCGGAAATATTTGATTAAGTGCTACTGTTGGATCATGAAATATGAGATCTAATTATGATTTAGCTTCAGAATAGCTATATTATCAGGTTAGTGTATTATTGCAGCACCTATGAATGAAAGTAGGAATGGATGAAGATGAAGATCTAACCTCAATGCTGAGCACATTAGAAGTGAACCTGGAAGCTGGGGGTGTATTTTTGATGAATCAATTAGCAGGATTTCTGAAACAATGCAAAGCCTCTGGATCAAATGAAAGTTCATTCTTATGATGCCTGAGCAAAATTATCCAAGCCAGTTCTCCAAGGAGTTTCCTGTAATTAGATGCCAACACCTTCTTTCCTTCAGCATCTCCTTCACATCTTTTTTTATATCTGCTGATTTTCTCTCAGGCTTCAAGATGATGAAGATCTCTGTGTTGGAACAACATATGCTGCTGAAGATTGGGGCAACACCTCCTGAACAGTTCTGGAGAAATCCCATCCAGAATGAGATTAAAGCTGATTTTCTCCATTATTTATAGATTGAAAGAAGTCAGATTGGAACCACAAGCCTTATAAAACCTCTTCCATTTTTCAGTCTTAACCATGAAAGACAGCTGAGTGACCTTGGATCAGTCACACTCTGATAACACAACTTACACACATAGGAAACAATAGAAGGGGAAAGGTGTTTTGATATGTTTGCCACCTTAAATTATTTGCAACAATGATAAAGGTGGGATACAATAAAATAAATACGCATCAAAAATGACTAAAGAGCTTTAAAATGTGCAATTGTTGGCTCTGATGACATCATCAGCTATGTCCAGTACAGGCCCCAGGCAGGGAATAAAACCAGATTGCAACCTTCAGAGTAAAGTTTGCTAATCCTCTGCTGTATGGAGGTCATTAAGTTTATGTCATTTTTTGTATCTGATTTATTTATTGATATTTATTTAGTGCAGCAGACTCCTGATGATTAATGCTTTATAGTGTTGGAAGAAAGATCCTTCTGGGTTCAGTTCCAAGTGAGGAAAAAGACACTGGAAACATGGAGGCTGTTTCGAAGGTTTAATGGTGGACAGGACCCCATGGCTTAGAGCTCCAAAGTGAAAAGGATGATCACATGCTTCAAGGTGAAAAGAGAAGATCAAGAAGAAAGACTAAGATGCTGAGAGACCCTTATATAACCTCTGTTGGGCCCCACCTTACACTTTACTGTTCCTGTGTAAGAAATGTATCCCATTGGCTGTCAGACTTCCGGGGGGGGGGTGTCTTAGCTAACTTTGTAGGCTTTGTCTGGACCACATGGCTTCACCTGAGTGTTGGCTGATACAATCTTCCCAGGCCTACAAGTAACTGGTGAGAGTGTGTTCAAAATGATGAAACAAGAAAACCAACAACTGCAAAATTCTTTATATAATTTTGTTCCAACATTTTATTTGGTTGGACAACAATATTTTACCATAGTAATCCCCATTTATCAGCTCTATACCTTTTCTACTTTTTAAAGAATACTTTATCACTCTACTATTCAAAGTAAAACTATGTTTTATTAAGTGCCACAGCCCCATTCTCCATTTTCAAATGCTATTTTATAACTGCTATCTTGTGGATGTTTTCATAAGATTATATACTAAGGACCAAAAATAGCTTAGTCATATTTTTGAAAAAGCATGCATAAGATTAAGCTTCACATGTATTTTTAAACAAAAATATACAAGGCTGGCATTTATATATTTTTGATATGGCACCATTTTTGCTATTGGAAGGAAAAGGAGATAACTATACCTCTGTTCTGATTAAATCTCTCACTACAGAATAAATATCCTCTAGGAGAAAAAAAAACTTAACAGTGTTATGTGCATGTATGATATGCAATATATTTTTTAAAGCATTTAAAGCATGCCAAAGGTCACTGTTGCAAATTATATTCCTAATTATATATTCCACTTTTACCCCCTCTCCCTTCTTTTTCTGTCATGAATTGTAAAATATCAGTGCTTTACTTGGAGGTCATTCAAGTCAAGGAAAAAGGAGAGAGGCTTCCAGCAGGGAAGATGGGTCAATCAGATACATCTCAGCTCAGCATGGGACTTTACTGCAGCCAAAGTAAACCAAGGCAGACTTGGAATGTGCCCAACAATGTAATGGTTTTATACGGTAGTAGGCTATAAGGCTTTTCTTTGATGTTTTAGTATTTATGAAGGCAAGGAATTTTAGTTAAAAAACTGTTTGAAGATTCTATTCAATTACAGCCTCACTATCTGTTCTGCACCAAGATATATGGGTGGAGGGGAAAGGGAAATCTGAGCATCCATAATTAACAAAAAAAAATCATAATTACATGTTCCTTATAATATTGTCCTATTTATAAGACAAAGGGTCTCCATTCAAATAAAATAATTTTGTTCCCCACTCCAAAGTGAGAAGTAATGATTGCTGTCTAAGCTCATCAAATGAAATAAAAAAGATGGAGATTTACAGAAAACTTTGATGGTTCTGATTTGTAGCTGGAGGTTCTTTTAGATTTATCATTGTCAGCAGAGTTTCAAGTGACCTTAGTAGCTTGAAATTCCTTTCATCATATTCAGAAGAGATACCTGGTATAATCCTCCCTGGATAAAAATAGTCTTTTAGCACTCATGCTCTATCAGATTCCTGTTTAGATTATTGTACACACAAAAAAATCTAGATCAATTAGACTGCTTTTGGGGATGGATGGGGGTAGCTGTTCTGATCATATTATGCAATTGCTTTGCTGTCTGCATTAAATGGAAATCAACCTCCAAAATTTCAAAGTGATGGGCTTTAATTCAACATTTTGAATATTTAAGAATATATTTAAGAAATTTTAAACCTTTAAGAATATTTAATTTCATATTTCCTTCCATATATGAATATCTGAGATTCTCCTCTGAAGCCCCACTAATGAACTGGATGACAGAAGAAAAAGAGGGTTTTTTCAGTATTGTTTGAAGAATATCATTCCCACAAAGGCTGAAAGACATTGTCTTTTTAGTAACAAAAGTATTTTCATTTTTCCAAGCAATTTAAGGAACTATATTAGAATTATGAATATGGTTTAACTAATGACTGTATTGTGGTCTGAGTGACTATATTACTGGTAATGGTGATAATTTTCTGTGGTGCTGTTGTTTTACTATTTTACACAAGTATGTCTGTAAGGAAGACAAGGTGGGGGACAGGTGATGAAGTGGGTGTTGTGACATAGACTCCATCCCTTGCAGCATTGCAACATAAGATGAAACAGCAGGATTTGGATTAGGATCTGCACATTTCATCCTCTTGGTGATATCATGTTTAGATATTAATGCTTAAATTTATATGCTGGTTTGTTCTTATTTTATGTTTTCAGTAGAATTCTAAACTATCCAGACAGTGATTGGGAACAAATGAAGCAAGCCACAGTAATTTGTAAAATATAGTTGGTACATAAGTATGTTAAAATAAACGTAAACAATTGTAGTTCATTCAGCAGATAGTGGTTAAACAAAACACAACTTCACAAGGCACAAACTAAGTTATGCATTTCCTTGGCCAAGAAGAGAAGAACAAAGTTACATTTAATGATCTGTCTTAAAAGACTTTTCTATTTGCTGTAATCACTACCACTATTTTTTTTAAAAAAGAGAAAGTTACCTTTTCAGATTTCAAATACATAAATGGAAAATTTCTATGCTAAAGTTCTGGTTTCAGGGATTGAAAGAATAGCCTATTATTACTGAGCAAGATAAGTTCAAAGTTTAGAACTTGAAACATTGACTCAACAATAGAAAGTAAGGATGTTAAATTTGTCCATTAAATAAAAAGTGAGAATTAGACAAAAATAAAATTTCATCTGACCATATGGCAAGATTCTCAGTCAATTTTTATTATCCCTTTCATAAATAATAAAAGATGATATGAAGCTACTGGGGAATTTTTTTTATTCCAAACTAAAGAAATCTAATTAAATCAAACAAGGCTTGGCTAGTTAAAGATTTGATGTGCATCCTATAAAGAGATATTGTAAAACCTATGAAATAGAGATTCATCAATTAATCCCCTTATCAATTTATGTCGCTGTGGTCCAACTTCAGTTTATAGCCTCTTTAATAGTTCTAACAGTTGGTTTGCAAAAAGAAAATCCTTTCATTTTGTCACTCTGTTAATTGCACAATTTATGACAGTGACACATTTGGGCTTACTAAGTGAGTGAAATGTTGACCGACTGAAGCATACAAATGGTTCTTTTAGTAGGAGAGTATATGAAAATCTTTACGGAGTTTTTGAATCAACAGAGGAAAAAAAAATAACTAAAAAAGAAAAAATAGGATTTCTGCATATCCAGTGAAAAAATACCCTGTACCAATATCATCACAACAGTATTTTGATTAATGACAACACAATGACATATAAGAACATCTACAAAATTAAATTTACTCAATATATACACCCAGATCAGTGTGCATAGAATTCCTTAGCATGAGATGTGATGATACAGAGAAGTGTTACACAGTTTAATATGGTGATTACAAGCAGAGAATAGAGTCAAGGAAGAGGGTGATATAGAAAATCTGTTTTGACACTGTGTTATCAACTTGCTGTTTTCTTTGCCATCGACCATATGCCCAATATCTTGAATTATGAATTTTCCAAAAGTAATTTCATCACTGGTCAGCATAGCAGAATAGTCATAATCTGTTGCTTATAATAGTTATCACTGGTGAAAACATTGTGGGAATGGAAAAGAGATTTTTTTTTTTTTTTTTAAAAATGGGATTGATAACAGGGTAGCTGCCCTGGAAAGAGAAGACAGGAGAAAGTGTGTTTGTGTGTGGATGAGCGTGGGAAGGAAAAAATGAGGCAGTACTTTAAGGGCCTGTCACATTGGCCGATGGATGCAAAATGTTTGTAAAAAGGACATAGCGGACGAGAAAATGTTCCATCCGTTGTTATCCGCTCTCAAAAATGCCCCGAATTTGCATAAGCAGAGCGGACAACAACGGAAAGGAATGGACGGGGGGTGGATGTAGAGGGGATGGAAAGCAGATGCTCCACGGAAGCCTAGTGGATGGAAGCGGATGAGAGTGGATGGCACATGCGTGGGGCTTCCGGGGGAGCACAGCGAAGTGGATGCGCAGCGGAAAGAGCGGATGCAGAGCGGATGCTGAGCTCATGAAGCGGATGCAGAGCGGAAGCCTAGCGGATGCCTAGTGGATGCAAAGCGCTCACTGCGCATGCGGGGAGGATGCATTGCGTCAGCCTCGCGGATATAAAGGGAAGCAGCTTGCAAGCAGGTCACCATTCAGAGGAAAGACCTGCTGCCAGACACAGCTCCAGCCAGCCAGCCAGCGAGCAAGCCAACAACCCAACAACCATGGGGAAGAAGAGAAAGCCTCAGCCATCTGCTGCCAGCCCTGGCAAGAGGGACAGGGCCACCATCTCACCCCCTGGCCCTGACTCTGCTTCTGCTGGGGCTTCTGCTGCTCGGGCTGACTCTTCTGGTGCTGGAGCTTCTGCTGGCGCTGCTCCTGGTGCTGGTGCTTCTCCTGATGCTAACTCTGCTGGCGCTGCTCCTGGTGCTAGTACTTCTGCTGGTGCTAACTCTGCTGGTGCTGCTCCTGGTGCTGGTGCTTCTGCTGGTGCTTATTTGCTGGCACTGCTCCTGGTGCTGGGGCTTCTGCTGGTGTTTACTCTGCTGGCGCTACTCCTGGTCCTGCTGGTCCTGCTGGTGCTGCTGGTGCTCCTGGTCCTGCTGGTCCTGCTGGTGCTCCTGGTCCTGCTGGTGCTGCTGGCGCTGCTGGTGCTTACTCTGCTGCTGCTGATCCTGGTCCTGCTGGTCATACTGGCGCTGCTGGTGCTTACTCTACTGCTGATGATCCTGATCCTGCTGGTCCTGCTGGTCCTGCTTTTGCTACTACTGTTGTTGTTGCTGCTGATTGTGGTGGTGGTGTGGAGGAGCAGCCCCTACAACCTCGAAGCCCCTCTGATGAGGGCCCATATGGCCCTGCCAGAGGGAGGAAGAGGCAGATGCATGAATGGGAGAGGAGGCAATACTCAATCGAAGAGGAACATGAGGATGAGGTGCTGGAATGGCTGAGGGAGAATGAGTATCTATGGCGGAAGGGACACAGGCTCTATCGAGACACCAAAAGGAAGCAGGCTGCTTGGAGAGAGAAGGCAGAGAGCCTGGGCTACACTTCAGAGGTGCTCCTCGGCTGGTGGAAGCACATGCACACCTGGTACGGGAAGCTGCACCTCAAGAAATCTGGCCAGGCCATGGTCAAGCTGACAGACCGAGAGACCTACATGATGGCCAAGTGCAGCTTCTTGGAGGGTGAGATCCGCCACCGAGGAGCAGCCACTCTGACAACCCTCTCTCTCAGAGCAGCCCCTCTGACAACCCTCTCTCTCAGCAGCCCATTGAGAGGCAGTCCTCTTCTGGCCAAGAGTCAGCTCCTGTGTCCAGGCAGGTATCTGTGGAGCATCCCACGGCGGAGAACCCCCTGACAGCTGCACTCTCCATGGTGGAGCATGTGGAGGACCCTCTGATGCAGTGGGAGCAACGATAGGGCACTTCCACCACAGGCCAACCCACATCCACCCCCAGCTCCACCTCCACAGAAAGCAGGCAGAGAACCAGACCGGAGGGGCAGAGCCACACTGTCCTGCTGGAGATCAGGGACACCATCAGAAGCAGCATAGATCTCCTCTTTCAACTGGTACACACCGACGTCCCATCCTCCAACCGCAAGCCCTTCCTCACCTATGTCAACCAGACCCTCATGAACATGTCGGAATCACAGTACCAGGTGGTAAAGGACAGGATCACCGATCTTCTTCACAACCCTCCAGACCCAGCTGAACCTGCTCCCACCCAGTCCAGGCCTGCTCCTCCACCCCAGGTGATGTCACAGCCCTTCCAAGGCTTTCCACAGGTCCTCACCTACCAAGGCTATGGCTACCAGGAGCTCCAGCAGCACAGGCAGCCCTTCCCAGTCCAGGCACAGGTACATTGTATGCCACTGGTGCCACTGATGCCACTGATGCCACTGATGCCAGCCATGCCACCGATACCAGCCACGCCACAGATGCCACCCACGCCACAGATGCCACCGACGCCTCACCTCACTCAGCTGCAGACCAGACATCCCCACTACACTCCTCCTTCCTCCACCCCACAGCCAAGCCCAGCCTCAGAACATCTGTCATCGGTCATTTTCTTTTACAGTTTGTTATTAATAAAGATTATCTTTGCTTCACACACTTGCTTCATTTATTTTAGTTAATAAAGTCTTGGTGGAAACTTATAGAAATGGTTTAAGCCTTTGCATGCTTGTGGGATGGGTAAGGATAGCAGTGAGATGGGCAGGAATACCTTTGGGATAGGTAATAGCTGTGGGATAGGCAGGGATACCTTTGGGATCGGTAATAGCTGTGGGATGGGCAGGGATACCTGTGGGATGGGTAATAGCTATGGGATGGGCAGGGATAACTTTGGGATGGGTGATAGCTGTGAGATGGGCAGGGATACCTTTGGGATGGGTAGTAGCTGTGGGATGGGCAGGGATACCTGTGGGATAGGTAAGGATAGCTGTGGGATAGATAAACCTCCAGTGCAAGCATAGTGGGACTGTATGGTCCACCCTCCCAGGTGCCACACCTATGGCCCTTTATTATCAATAACAATGTAATCATTGATCCACACATTTCAACATAAACGCAACTCTTTATTAAATGCCCTGTTCATTGTAGGGCCACTCAACATGCATGGCACAATCTCATCTGTGTGATGAGACAGGCTGAAGCAAGCAAACCACCACCTATCATCCTGTCTTGCCACTCCACTGCTCCAGCTGGGGAGTTGCACCAGTGTTTCAGGAGGTTGCGCTGCTTCTTTCCTTCACATGAGGCTCTGTTGGGGCCTTGCACATCCAGAGTATCTATCAGGTTTCACCCTTGCCTCCATTCACCAGGCTCCATGTCTACATTGCCTTGTTGGAGGTCCATGAGCCTGTTCTGCAAGACTGGGTAGCGGGTGCGCATGAGATTGTGCAGGATGCAGCAAGCTTCCATGATCCTCCTCACAGTCTCTGGGTGATGCTGCATGGTGATGAGAAGTACCTGGAACCTGTTGGCCAGGATGCCAAAGGCGTTCTCCACCACCCGCCTTGCCCTGGACAGCCTGTAGTTGAAGATCCTCTCTTCACAGTGAGGCATCTGGAGGTGTAGGGCTTCATGAGGTAGGTTGTGAGGGAGAAGGCGTCATCCCCCACAATGAAGTAGGGCACATCTTGTGTGTCGTTGGGCAGGGGGTCTGGATCTGGGAAGCCCATGATGAGGTTGCGTTCCAGCTCCTCCTTAAGGTAACTGGCATTGTATACCTGGGCATCTGAAGCTGACCCGTTGACTGAAGCATCGATGTACATGAACCTGTAGTCAGCATTGACCATGGTGAAGAGGATGATGCTGAAGAAGCCCTTGTAGTTGAAATAAGTAGACCCTGACTTGGCTGGAGCTTTGCAGGCCATGTGCTTGCCATCTATGGCTCCAACGGTGTGGGGGAAGTTCCACTTCTGATACCACTGCTCTGCAACTTTCTTCCAGCCTTCTTCAGTGGATGGGCACTGGAGGAGCTCCTCCAGGTATTCTTCGATGATGGTCTGCACCACTTCTCTGACCACAATGCTGATGGTGTTGTGTGGCACCCTCCAGCCATACTACATGCTCCTGTATGTGGTCCCTGAGGCCAGGTGGTGCAGAGTCAGTGCCACCATGAGCCCAGGGTCCAGGCTGGGCCAGAAGTTGGTGCTCTGTTTGGTCAACCTGGGTCTCAGCCGCCCCACAACTTTGTCAAACATGGCTAGAGGCATCCTCATGAAATTCTGGAATGCATGAGGGTCTTCGTTCCTCAGCTCCATTCCGTACTTGGCTCTTCTGGTGATCCATCTTTGGACCCTTCTTGGCTGCCTCCTTTTCTTCACGTAGGACAGGTGGAAGAGCCTATAGATGGCTTCGCACTGTTGTAGAATGATGGTGGCTACCAAAAGGAGTTGTGATGATCCATGGTGGAGATAACTGGATGCTGTGGAAGAGCAAGAGCCAGATGAAGGCTGAAGAGGTCTGCAGCACAGGGCTGCTGGACTGAAACTGAGATCCATGTGAGTTCCTCCCCCTTTTTATAGGAAATATAGGTTTTCCGCTAGATGTCCTTTTGCATCCTCTAGCCATCCTGCAGACATCCTAAATATCTGAGATAGGTCCCCTCTTCAAACCTTTTTTCCGTCCATGCTACTAACACTGCGTGTCCGTTCCGCGTCCATTTAGCTTCCTCCCTGTGTCCATTTTCCACTGGAGCGGATTTGAGTTGCGCAGATGCACAGCAGATGCCTAACGGAAATCGCGGACACGTAACAGATGACGACGGATGTAGAACGGATGTTCCCCGTATGCGTTGCGGATGCAGAATGGACGCGTTGGATACATTTTCTGCTCAAAAAGTTTTGAGCAGCTCAAAACTTTTTGAGCAGATGGAATCTCAGTCGACGGATGATGGACGGATAGAGAGGATGAAAAACGGACGCAGTGAGTACAGAACGGAAGCATCGCGTTAACCAACGGATGGCAAGTGTTTCTCTCCATTTTACATCCTCTTTCCATCCATTGGTGCAGTGTGACATGGGCTTTAGATATTATAAAACTAGTTAACATTTCCTAAACAAGGAACTTGTCTGCAGTAGCTCACCTTCATCTTCAAATGTGTCCATGGTTTTGAACAGTGATCTCTACTGTGATTTACAACTTCTTTCCATCCCTTGGCTTTCATGAGAATTTTTTATTCTTAGAACTCGATGCATGGTAGCACCTGATCCCCACCCTCAGCTCATGGGTAATTAATTTAGGGGAAAATAGAGTCAGAACTTTATTTAGTCTATTGTGCATGAAGTAGGCGATTTAATGAAAAAAAATCTCTTTTTCAGAACAAGACACACTCAAGAAAAGTCTATTGCCATAAATCTTTGAATTTTGCCAGTATGGGTAGTCCTTGACTTACAACAATTTATTTAGTGACTGTTCAAAGTTACAATGGTACTAAAAAAAAGTGACTTATGACCCTTTTTCACACTTATGAACAATTTAGCATCTCCATTGTCACGGGATCAAAATTAAAATGCTTGGCAAATGGCAAGTATTTATGTTGGTTGCCATGGCCTGAGATCATGTGATCCCCTTTTGCAACCTTCTGACAAAGTCAGTGGGGAAACCAAATTCATTTAACAACCATGTTGCTAACAATATAATATAACGAACAATATTCTATTTATGTCAGGTTAACATGTATCTCTAAGCCATAATGTAATTCCTTTTTAACTTTGCTCTATGTAACTCTAACCATTATCCCTTAAGGGGTATGTCACTAATCAGACCATTGTGATTTGTTTAAAAAAATGATTAAAATAGATAGATAGAACTAGATAGATAGAACTAATCTTAATAAACTGTAAGTCTACAGCTTCCTGTTCTATCAAAAAAAAATTGGTCTAGGGTCTCCTGCTTGTGTGGGGGTTGGACTAGGTGACCTACAAAGTCCCGTCGAATTATGTTAATCTGTAAAACAATCTCTAGGCCACTCAAACACTCTCAACAGATTCTTGTTACCAGAGCAAAATACAGTAAATGTAACTGGTTGAGCTCATATGTTCTTCCCACATTTACTGTGATTGACAGTATCTTGTTCTTCCCCTTTTATCGACATGAAAGATACAAAGGAGCCATGTTATTCCTATTTCCCCATTCTGTCTTTGCCAACTATTTTCCCTGTTTTGAACTTGTAAGCTTTTCCTTTATGCTCTGGTTACATCACTTTTCATACTTTTCTACATCAGTTTTATTTCCAGATACCTTTAAAGATTTGAGTTCAGCTACCCTATCTCACTTAAATATTTCAACTTACTTTACTGTTAAATATTTCATCCCGGTTTGCTTTCCACAATCCTTGCAGAAATTCATATTTTGTCTTTCTTGCCTTGAACTAGCAAGGATAAGACACAACAGATTACTCAAAGGCTCTGCCAGGGTAATTATTAATAGGTGACATACTTTCCTGGTGCATGGAAAATAGCTTTCTAAATATGATATGGTAGCAGATCTGTCATAGGCTGCCTATTTGGGAGAAAGCATTTATTTCTGTACTAATCATAGAATGTACAAATCAGCTTTGTCTATATTCTCCACAAATTGATAAATTGTTACCCAGAATTTATTTAGTTTCTCATAAACAAATAAGTCAAGGGATATTGACTTGTCCAGTTAGTTGAATAACTTATTTTAAATAGACTTTCTATCCTGCAAAAATAAAAAAATAGCACAGAAAATAAAATATCACATAATCTCCACCAGTCTATTTTCTAAGAATGATTTATTGGATGTAAAATTATGAGATGAACAATCATTACTGAACAGGGAAAAAAGGAACAGGATCATATTTTCCTCAGAAGACAACAATTTAGTACAGACATTCTCTAAAAGCAGAAGCAGAATCATGTCAGTTCACTCTGCCCTCTTCAAGTTTTGGAGAAATTATATCAAGTACAGCAAAACCATTTTTGTTTTCCTCATTGTGTGCAGTAATGATGTGATGAGTAATGAGGACAACAATGCAGCACTTCTTTTGAATTTAAATATTACAGTGATGTCAAATGCTGTTATAAGTTTCAAATATCACTAATCAAGATATATCATTAAATAATTGTCAGTGTAATATTAATTTGGATTGTTAAGTACCTTTAGAAAGCTTTAAAGAAACTAGGCTTATCTCATCTGCATACAGAAGAAGGAAATGGCCTAACTCTATTCTGGAGAATCTAACTATTTCCATGGTCATATTATGACTTCATGATGGAGACATCAAATGTAGAGATTGAATATATTATGTCAGTTTTCACTGGGGGAAGGAGAGGATACTTCAGCAAAATTTTGCTGAATACACAAATTATAAATGGAAGAGAGATGTAACAATGATACAAATTCATCTGTTGTAATGACGAGGCAGTCGAGGTGTTTGATCATGATCAACTGAATCATGATGAACTTTATTGGAGTCTAGTCTTGTATTTGTACACATTTTTAGTTATCCTCCATCATTGGTTAACTTTGGTTACTGCTTAACTTTCATTACTGTTCAGAATAATAGTAATTAACACAATTAATTATCTCTAGCTAAAGTCTAACATATGTTTACTTCCTCTCTCTAATCCTACTTTAGATTAGTGATTTTGTTTGCCTGAGTTGTATGTGCTTGCAAACATTCTTTATCTGAGGTTTGCCATCCAAGATAAGAAGATTCCTGCAATGCAACTCTACCTATCCCCGTTTTTTATTTTAAATGGAGGATTCAAAGATTCATCTGAGGATGAAACAATGTGAATAAATTTGGAATACATTGAATAAAATAACAGGTTGCAATTAGTACAATAATAATAATTATAACATAAAACAAAAACTGTCTGAGCCAAGACCAGTCAGGGAGCCAATTGGTTAGCCACTCAAAAGGTGAGTAATGAGCATGGATATTGTTTTGAATGTATGATTGTAAATTGGCAAGCTCATCCTCAATAGTTTTATTCAAAGAATGTAAATGCACAGAACATCCACGGCATCCAACTAACGTACAGAACTCTCCCTGACCGGCTAAAAGATAGTCTATTGCAAAACGCTGCTGTAAGACATCTTGATTTAAATCTTCTATTTCATGCTGCAAATCACGAATTATAGCAGCAGTAGCACTGATGGATTTTTCAAGTCTGCAGGTGAGACCAAGAATAGACCGTCTGTTTTCTTGAGCAATTATGCCAGGATAAGAGCCTAGAGTAAGGACTCCTGTAATAGCCCCTGCCAATGCACGGCCAAATGTAGAACCAGAAGACAATTGTGTGTCAATAATGACTTCATCATTACATGTAGGCCCCAGAGAGGAACGCCGCTGTCGGGGTTGATGGAAGCATACCTATTTGAACAGAGAGAATAAAATAACCTATAGTTGCATATTGATAATTCTGAGGATGAACATTAGTAGCATATTTATCCAAAGAGAGAGCACAATTAGAAAAAGGAAGAGATTGCATAGCTAAATACACATATTGAGTATCAACGATCAAATTAATAGGTTGGTCATTGAACAATTGTAAAGCCAAAATCACAGCAGCCAGCTCAGCACGTTGAGTTGAAGTCTGTGTGGTAGTAAATTTAGAATACCGTTGTTGTTGAATCTGCCAAACAACCACACCCCTTGTAGGTGATCCATCAGTAAAGACTGTAAGAGCTTTAGAAATATGATTTCGCACAAAAATAGAAGAAAAGGCTGGATTTAAAGTAGTAGTAACCACTATTCTAGGATCCTTGGGTAAAGAATACAGCAAGTTTTCCACATATTGAGAAAAGGCTATCTGATATGATTCTGAAATCATCATCAAATGTTCATGTTCAACTTTTGTACAAGTGAAAGCTATGCTAATGAGATCCTGTCCACATGTCGATGCTTAAACTTATTCAATATTTCTTGAAGGCATATTCTTTGAGGATCAGTTAATACAACTAGATCTGGTGATTGTGCTCCCTTCAAAGACTGAAATAAGGGCAACATATCACCAGTTGTAATGTAGAAGAATGGGCGTGCCCAATTAATAATGCCAAGTAATTTTTGCCATTGTACTAATGTATATGATTTCTGTACTTGTAATTCAGGAAGAATTGGAATGGAGGAATTGTGCAATATTCTATGTCCTAAGTAGGTATAAGGTTCGACCTTCTGAATTTTGTCTGAGGCTATATACAATCCCTGTTGTGCCACAATATCCGTTAACTCTTTTAACAACTTAGATTCATCAAAATCCGGGGCTGCTATCAATATATCATCCATATAATGATAGATTAAATAGGAAGGAAATTTATTCTGAAAGGGTTGAAGGGCATTATCCACGAAATATTGACAAAGTGTAGGGGAATTAAGCATTCCCTGAGGCAACGCTCACCAATGATATCGTTTTGTGGACATGCTATTATCAAAACTAGGACAGTAAATTCAAATTTTTCTTTGTCTTGAGGCTGCAAAAGTATAGTAAAAAGGCAGTCTTTAAGATCAACTACCAATAATTTATAAAAATTAGGAATTAAGTTAGGATTTGATAGACCACATTGTAAAGGCCATTTCCCATTTTTCTTTTTTATAACAAAAACAGGATTATTCCAAGGACTAATAGAAGGTTCTATATGACTAACAGCCAATTGTTCTTGAACCAATTGTTGTAAAGCAGTGAGTTTTTTCCCTTGATAATGGCCATTGTTCCACCCAAACCAGCGTAGAACAGAGCCATTAAAGAGGAAGAAAATGAAACGGGCATGAAGAAGAGATAGGATATCATGGCCCCAAATATTTGTATGAATATCTAAAATGTATGGTTGTAGGAAAAAGGACTTACCAGCAGATGTTGTAACATTAATTTCTTGAACAAGAAATTAATTCTACCAAGCAGCTGTAGAACCTCCTATTTCCCACAATGAAGAAACTGTCATTTTTGGCCACTGTACTGGCCACTGTAAAGAGGAGATGACAGTAATATCAGTTCCAGTATCCAATAACCCTTGAAATGGTTGTTCATTAAGGAAGAGCGTTAACAAAGGATGAGAGGAGTTCAGCTGATGAAGTAAGCCTACAGATAAAGAAGTTGATCCAAATCTGCATCCCCATGATTACCTATACCAGGAGATGGAATTTCATGTGGAAGAAGAAGCAATAGAGCAACAGAAGAATTACAAGGAAGAACTTGAGGAAGATTCACCCAAATCTGAATCATAATGATATCAGTGTAATCTGAATCTATTACCCCACGCACAACAAAACAGCCCTTTTTGTGTGCAGAAGAACGAGGCAAAATTAAGCCAATTAATCCTGAAGGAAGAGGACTTTTAAATGGAGATGGAACTATTTTAACTTCCAAGGGAAATTTAAACTTAATTTCCTCTTGAGTTATTAAATCGATCCCAGCGCTACCGGCTGTGGCTGGGGAGGAGTGAGAGAGGCTGCTGGAGGAGTCAGAGTGATGGAAAAGGCCCGCTTTGGATTCTGGGTGGGTGCCACACCCATTGTCTGTAACTGCCTTTTTTAACTCTCTTAAGATCTGATAAGGCAGACCCTCCAATTCTGTTACTTGCAGTCCAAGCTGTGGCCCCTGACCAGGATGATATTGTATTGGACAAACAGACAGTAATTCTGCAAGCTCTGTTCCTGAGACAGAGGCATCCTTTTTACAAGTCTCTATCGTTTTCTGAAAAGAAGACTGAACAATAGAGTCAGGAGGCTTTTGCCCTGTATCTGCAGGAGCTGAGGGAATTGAAGACATATATTTAGGTGAAGAAGGGGGATAAATGACAGCATTAGTATAATGTGAAGGTGGAGGTGTTAAAAGAGAAAGTTCATTGTGACCAAATTTTTCAATTGCATGCCTACATAAATGCCACACCTGCAAAACTTATATTTTTGCTCGAGGTTCAGTATGCAATGTTGTTCCAATACGTTCCCAATTAGTTAATTTTAAAGACCCCTCTTTTGGATACCATAAGCACTGAGCTACAATCTCCTGGACCAGCCTTAAGAGATTTCTCTGTGGTACCTCAGTATTATTTTTCTTCAACAAATAGCCTAACTCATCTACATGCTTCCTTTGTTCCTCAGAAAGCGAAGACCCCATATTTACAGAAACCAAAAGGTTGAAGAAACCACAAAGGGTTGAAGGTGCACCAAATCCTTGCTGGATGAAGTAAGAAGGTCCCTGTTCATGTGCCACTTGTTGTAATGACGAGGCAGTCGAGGTGTTTGATCATGATCAACTGAATCATGATGAACTTTATTGGAGTCTAGTCTTGTATTTGTACACATTTTTAGTTATCCTCCATCATTGGTTAACTTTGGTTACTGCTTAACTTTCGTTACTGTTTAGTATAATAGTAATTAACACAATTAATTATCTCTAGCTAAAGTCTAACATATATTTACTTCCTCTCTCTAATCCTCCTTTAGATTAGTGACTTTGTTTGCCTGAGTTGTATTTGCTTGTAACCATCTGAGGTTTGCCATGTGAGATAAGAACATTCCTGCAATTATAACTCAGCAGTCATCTCATTAAATCACAGAAATCAAGTCAAGACTTTGGAGTACAAAAGACACATTATGTGCACATGTATATATTATCAAACCTGTAGTGAAACAACTTTGATCTACCCTGTTCCTAGGCACCAAAGCCGTTAATATGTTGCACTCTGAAAGATCTATATTATGACATCATTCTGTAGGTTGTAAACACTACTCCTATATATTCCAGAACAAATATCATAGTTTTCAACATAAGCAAATAAGTGACTGAATTAATTGCATAAATCCTGCTAAGAGACAGTTGGTTTAACTATGGTTTGTCATGCCAGGCAGAATTTTCTGAATTGATGGAAACACATAAATCACAGTTTATGAACTGAATCAGAAATGATTCCTGCTGTTGTATTTGTGGTGGTCCAAATGAAGCAGATATTTGAAACATCAGTTTATTTTATTTTTTATTTTTTTCAAAAGCTTACAATATAATAGAAATAAGAATGAACATAAGTTTAAATACATGAAATAGGAACTAATAATTGGGGATAATATTTATATTCCTTGCAGTCATCTGTGTTGTTAGCATTTTGAAAGTGTGTCACAGCTCTTTGAGAGTCGATGAGGCCCCTGGATCACCTGAATCAAAGTGCAAATGGGTGTGAAACCTTCTTGGAACTACTGAAAGGACAATGTTGTAAATAGGAGATAAGTGGTATCATATCTCTTCCTCACTGTTGAGAGAGGACTGTTCAATTTTAACATAGATGGCTTCTTTAACCCCTCTTTCAAATTAGTGGTCCTCAGAACATGGACTTTACTTTCTTCAGAAGAGTAACCATTGTCTTTCAAATGCAGATGGTCCACTGAATCTTGTCCTGATGAGTTGTTCTTCTGTATTGTGTCAGAGGTTTGTAAAGTAGTTGCTTGTTTCTCCAACAGATCTGCACATTTACTGCACAAATCACATTGGTCAGTTTGTGTCTGGGTGTTTTATACTTGGGGTGGACAAGCTTCTGCCTTAGTGTATTCTCAGGTTTAAAATGTGCATGTATGTTGTGTTGATTGAAAATACTCCTGAACGTTTCAGATATTCCTGCACTGTTTGGACCACATTACTTCATTTGTTGATCTCTTCTTTGTCTGTTATGGAGGAACTCCTGCTGGGTCTTCTGGATTTGTTGAAGGCCCAATTTGGATAGCCACAAGTTCTGAGGGCTTCCTTAATATCTTTTAGTTCTTTTTCTTTTCCCTCTTTGCTGGTAGGCAAATCTTCAGCCCAGGGGTGTAAGGTTCTGATTACTCTCATTTTGTGCTACAGTGGGTGGTGAAAATCAAAATTTAAATACTGATCTGTGTGTCTATAGCTTTTCTGTAAACTTCAGTGTTAATACTTCTATCTTTCTTAATTTATACTGCACAGCCCATGAAAGCAAGATTATTTTTCTTAACATCTTCCCATGTGAACTTACAGAGTTGATGTGTTTGGTGATGAAGGCTTTCACTTCCTGTGTTTTAATCTTGACCCACATATTGTCCACCTACCTATACCAGTGAGTGGGTGGATTTTCTTTGAAGAAGTTTAGGGCTTTGGTTTTTACCTTTTCCATGTATAGATTGCCCATAGAAACTTTCACTGTATTTAAAATAGATAAGAGTTAGGCAGAGGTCCAGCATGGTCTGGGCTGAGGTTAGTTATGTCATCCAGTGTGCTGTCTTGTAGCAGTCATTTCTTCACTACCATGATAGCTTCAGTTGTTGGAATGCAGGTAAAGAATGAAGTCATATCATAAGAAACCATAGACTCATCTAGATCCAGTTTTAGTTTCCAAATCATGCTGACAAAATCCTCTGAACTATTGATGTGATGGGTGGTGTAGCTAACCAGAGGATTAATAAGGTGGTTAGATATTTTGCAATGTTGTAGATGACAGCTGCTGACAATTGGTCCAAGTGGAGTTCCTTCTTTGTAGAGTTCATAGGTATGTGGAGTGGCTTCCCCGTGTAACAGGTGGTAAAGGGAGTTTGGATGTATAGACAGAATGAATGAATATTGAAACACACACAAATATACGAAAGAAAAAGAAATATGTCAAGAGGAAGGGAAGACTGAGAACATAGTGGATGGAGTTGATAAGATCTCAAAAAGGGAGAAATGAAATGTTTAAAGAACAAAAGCAACCTGTGAAGTTGTGTAAGAAGGATAGGGGAGAAATGTGGAGAGCTATACTGAAAAGTGATAGTGTAAATTAGTGTAAATCGTCCTCCTCTTTATGGCTACCCATCTTATCTAAGAAACTTTAAGTAGCTCGCAACAGGTAAAAAACAAAACAATGAGTTAAAAAAACATACTAAAGCATACTAAAAATAATCTGTAATCAATTTGAAGAAATAATAATGATCAGTAAAGAATCCCTTCCTAGATCCACTCAACTCAGCCACTGTAAAAACTCCTCAATAGACCATCCCAGGCATGGCAGCAGAGTTATGTCTTGAGGGCTTTTACAATTTTAGTCTTGCTATTTCTTACTCATTGTCTATTAACTGCATAATATTGCTTACCCCAGATGGAATAGCATGATGGGTGATATGAACGTTTTTATCACTGAATCCTGAGATTAGTCACATAACTCAAGTTTTTGCCTAGTTTGTTAAAATAACTTTGAAAGTGATATGACATTTTTTGCTGCTGAGTTAACCTGATTTGGAAATGGACAAAAAAAAAAACACCCTTTTTAATTATTTACTTAAATTAGAAAAATGTGGAATTAACAGTGAAAAATCCTTGTCTTTTCTTCACAGCTGCATTTTAAAAGAACAGTCTAAAAATAGAACAATCGCAAGAATAAAATCTGTTCAAATATATATGTTTAAACACACCATTATCTGCAGAATAATCAAGCGCATGTAATCTCAGTAGTTTACACATTTCCCATAATCCCACGAGAGGAATGTTTTTGAAGAAAATGTTTTATTTCCCACATATCCTACATAATAGAAGCATTCTACTGATACATCTTAGTATCCAAAGAAATTGAAGTAAGCAGACCATTTACTTATTGATTATTCTTGAGTCCTGCCAATTGCTTGGAAAATCAAGTTGGAGCATTTTTATCTTTTACAGACTTTTGAACAGAGCATATAATAATGTCAGCATCAGAGAAGTTGCTTTTGTAAGGGACATTTGGGGCCCAAGGCAGTTTTGCATGAGATTGAAGTATGATTTCCACTTTCTTCAGTTATGCAGGATTTCAAAGTCTACTTGATCAGATAAGGCATTGGCTTTGTTTTCACTGTTCTCTTGAAAATAAAATAAAATAAAATATTGCCTGGCATAGAATAAAGTAGAATGGAATGGAATGGAATGGAATGGAATGGAGCGGAGCGGAGTGGAGTGGAGTGGAGTGGAGTGGAATGGAATACTTTATTTGGCCAAGTAGGATAAAACACACAAGGAATTTATGTTCGGTGCATAAGCTCTCAGTGTAAATGCAAAACAATAAAGTAATAATAACAATCATAATAATGATACCAATAATAGAAGGTAGTCGAAAAGATGAGGTCTCTGTCAAAGGCAAGATAGATAGCTTATATTTCATATTTACAGAATCATCCTTTGATTAGGATTTCTATGTTCTTTTTTCTAGCATAGTAGAAAATATGCAATGCATTTTTCTCAAAATTATAATTGATAATTTTATCTCAGACAGCCCATTTATGTAATCTGCAATTGTTCATATTTTATTATTTAATATCAATATCAAGAGAATAAATTACTAAATATTACTAAACGTCAA
This sequence comes from Laticauda colubrina, assembly GCA_015471245.1. Classification (NCBI taxonomy): domain Eukaryota; kingdom Metazoa; phylum Chordata; class Lepidosauria; order Squamata; family Elapidae; genus Laticauda; species Laticauda colubrina. The sequence continues at coordinate 69,708,336 of BLBF01000002.1, read as the reverse complement.
TAAGCTAGACTCTCAAAATGTGCATTATCCATGTTCCAACATTCTGGGTAACTATAGCAGAAAGCTACCACAATAATTATCACCAGTTCCCCTGAATCCTATTGTTGATTGTTAGACAGCTACAAGCCCTCTATTACAGCATTCTCACACAATTTAACATTAATATCCAGTCTAATTTGATGCCCTCCCTTAAGCTCTAATGGAAGGAAGATTTCATGGAATCCCCTTTTCACAAACATTCTGCCCTTGCAGTTCCAGGGAAGTAGAAGCTCTCTCCCATGTTCTCATATGGTGCCCTTTCTATGATGACCTAAGATGTGCTCTGATCATTTCTAAATATGATCGATATGCAGATAAATTTTATGTTTATTATTTTAAGGGATAATAAGCCTGTACTCACATTACAAGTGACCAAATATTTTCATCAGGTTACCCCACTGTGGAAATGTTGTAACTAAACATGCTGATTTATTGTCCCATTATTTTTGTTTCTTTCCTAAAAGGTTAATTGTTGTACTAATCCATTTCTCCTTTTACTACTATATTCTTTTATTGTAAAGGCTAGTGAATATATAAATGCACTTTTTAAAAAATGTATCACAAGGCTTGACAAACGTTTTAATGTAAAAGTCCAGATCCTGCCTCTCTTCTATCTCCAGGAACACAGCAGTCAGGTTGTAAGTCAAGGAGTATAAAACCCATTGGATGGTGCCAATCAGCAGATTGGCACCATCTACACCTCAACCTCACTTCTCAGCTCAGGAGCTCAGTGAATCTTAGAAGAAGTTTAGGGCTTTGGTTTTTACCTTTTCCATGTATAGATTGTCCATAGAAACTTTCATTGTATTTAAAATAGATAAGAGTTAGGCAGAGGTCCAGCATGGTCTGGGCTGAGGTTAGTTATGTCATCCAGTGTGCTGTCTTGTAGCAGTCATTTCTTCACTACCATGATAGCTTCAGTTGTTGGAATGCCGGTAAAGAATGAAGTCATATCATAAGAAACCATAGACTCATCTAGATCCAGTTTTAGTTGACAAACTGCCATTCACCCATTTATTCTAATTTGCAGGGAATACAAAAAGAGATCATCTAAATATGGTTCATAGGTCATAGCTTATTGACACATGATCAATCATAGATCATAGATTCATAATAATAGATTCTACAGATAATCCTTGTCTTCTAATTGTTATTTTGGCCACTGTTCAAAATTACAATGGCTCTGAAGAAAAGGAATTGCAAGCCTTACTCAAAGTTTCATCTGTGGCAACGCCTCTGTTTTTATATGATGAAAATTTGGGTGTTTGGCAGCATATCTGCCCTTATGACTGTTGGGAAACTGCAGTTCTCTCCACTTGTATTTCAGTTCTCCCCATCTCAGATGCTCAACCAGGCCACCAGCACACAAGCAACTGTCACAACCCGGGAGGTCTCATCCTGATCCCTGGCTACCTATCCCTGTCCCACCATACCCACTGACCAGAGCTTTTCTCCTCCCCATCATGGGCAGATCCACCAACACTTCCTTTTTTCTGCAGTTTCTGGAAGAGCCTTCCTAGCATTCAGAACAATCACCTTTGCCAACTTTCAGAAAAGAGACTTTCAGAAAGGAGGCTTCAGAAAAATCTCTAGAAAAAACAGAAGGAAATTTTTGAAGTTATTTTCAGGCATGCAATTGCAAATCTCTGTTGATTTATATGGCTTACACATTTATAAGATGAAGTGGATGAACTTCAAGTCATTATATGCATTAACCAAAGTAGCACAAGTAAGGGAAGAGGTAAAATGTACACATGTAAAATGTATACTTTTCAAACATGAGGGCTCAGGTTTGATCTATAGCATTTCTTTGAGGGAGATAGATTAAGATAGATAGATAGATAGATAGATAGATAGATAGATAGATAGATAGA
>BLBF01000002.1:69666312-69693190 GCA_015471245.1 Laticauda colubrina | reverse complement strand
CAGCTTCATATGTACAAAACTCATACCACTTCTTAGAAATGATCAAAGATCTACACGTAGAACAAGAAGATCTGCTTGTAAGTTTCGACGTGGTTTCACTATAAAGATCTACACGTAGAACAAGAAGATCTGCTTGTAAGTTTCGACGTGGTTTCACTATTCACTCAAGTCCCAATAAAAGAAACTCTTGAAATCATCAAAAATAAATACCAACCAGCTAAAGACCTCATGGAACTAACAGAACACTGCCTAACCAACACATATTTCATATACAAAGGACAAAGATACAAGCAAATTGAAGGAGCCCCTATGGGATCACCACTGTCACCTGTCATTGCAAACCTGTTCATGGAAGAATTCGAATCCAGAGCCCTGGCTAATGCCACCCACAAACCCAAACTATGGCTAAGATACATCGATGACACATTTGTGATTTGGCCCCATGGAAAAGAAAACCTAAACAATTTCCTAACACACCTAAACAACACACACCCCAAAATCAAGTTCACCATGGAAACGGAAATAAACAAACAACTACCATTCCTAGATGTACTAATCTACAAAAGAACAGATGGCACACTGGGACACACCATATACCAAAAGAAAACACACACCAACCGCTACCTCAACACCCAATCTACAAAATGATTCTAGGATGGATCTGGGAGGACAATATGAATTGTTATAAAATAAACTAAGTAAAATATGATTATTTTATAAAGCATGAATGAATAAAAGTATAGTCAACAATTGATTCATAAAGATATTAATGTACTTGATATTTGATTGAAAGTATGAGAGGATATATAATGTAATTGTAATTGAAGACTACAAAATGGTAGCACAAAACAATTTATAAAGCAATTGGCACACTATATGTATATATATGGAAGATGGTTTAATGCTTTTATGTTTTTTTTTGTTTATGTTTGTTTTAAAACCAATAAAAAATTTTAAAAAATGGAAAAGAAAGTATTCCTCGACCTGTATGCATTTGTGAGATGTATGCAAATGTAAGCTTTCCATTAAGAACTTGCTTCCTAATTTTTTGTATGTTGAAATGTATGTGTTAAACAATTATGCCAAGTTTGAAAAAAAAAAAAAACAGCCCACAACAGGTCAGTAGGATGAAAACTTCTAAAGTGCCTTTTATCTTGAACCTACAACTTTATGTAAAGGGCACACCATAATAAGAAGCTAAAGAAGAACCTAGTGTTGCCAGAGAATGAATAAAGTTACAGCAAACTAAAAATTTAAAGGCTGTTCTTAAAAATGTATGTATTTCTTTTGAATCCTTATAAAATTGAAATGTAATGCTTAAGCTTTTGTAGAAAAAAAGGAATAACATTTTCATTTATAACTAAAAAAACATCTGTTATATAATAGTAACAAGATACAATTATGCCTTATTAATACAGTATGTAATAGTTGTCTGTTCAGTGTTGATATTTCAGATGACAATTGATCATTTCCTTTCAGTATTAATCATTAATAGAATTTTCAATATAATTGACCTGTATATTTAACCATTATTTTAGAAGGAGTTTGGTTTGCAAAGTTTTTGTCTGAAAGTTTGTCTGTTTCTATCCTAAGATTGCAATCCTACACACCTTTTCTGAAGAACTAACCACAAGTGATCTCAACACAGGAAGGAAGGAAGGAAGGAAGGAAGGAAGGAAGGAAGGAAGGAAGGAGAGAATGAGACTGTTGTAGATAAAAATTTGAAACTGGTTTATTAGATAATCTTCAGAAAGAATTAAAATTTTTAGAAGTCTTGTATATTCAACCTGTCCAGTAAATCAATTCCTTTAATAGTTCAGCAACTTATTCATTGCTTACAGTAATTTAGGATAGCATTTTTATGTTAATTACTGTTTGTTTCAAAATAAAAATGTGTTGGAAATTGATAATCTTAGAACTTGTTGAACCCAGAAAACTGATCCAAAGCATGCATTAAGAGATGTAACATTCAGAACAATTACACAATTGATAACAAAAATTAATAGTTGAACCTGGTAATTAATCCCAGTGCAACGTTCATTTTCAACAGCTATTGACATCACCAGCTGTTTATCTTCTCTGGGATCATTAGAGAGGATAATTTTAGCTCTGCATCACCATTTCTTGAATAACTCATCAAAGCTTCTAACAATGATCTCCTCTGGGTTATGTGCAGCATTATCAGCATAACCTTTACAAGCATATCTTCAACCGCTTCGTGAACGCATGTCAGTCAAGTCATACATGGAAGCAATCTGAATTCATGTCTCTCATTTAAAAGCAAAGGTGGATTGACAAAGATATTGACAATCTAAATTTCAAGCGTCAACAATCCAATCTTTATTATTTCATTCAATTGCAAACATAGTAGTGGGAAGTTGTTTTATTTAAGAGCAAAGCAATGATAAAATTAATTTCCGTGACAGCAAATAATTGTTTTTGTAGATTCCAATATTTTTTCCTAAGTGCCTACTATGTTATACCAACTTTCAATCATGTAATATAACATTCCTTTCTTTTGCCATTTCTCTTCATGGGGAATTTTTCCTCTTCAATTTTGTCAGTTGTGGAGCAGATAGAAGAAGCAGTTAGGGGCTTATAGAGAAGAAAGGGAGGTCAATCTATTATGAACTAACAGCACTTACTTAGTGCTGTTTGTTTTGATGGGAATTTTAAAAACATCAGTGCAAGTTCCAATTTCGTCAACATTTCTCTTTCTCTTTTATTTATTATTTGATTTGCATCTTATTTATTTATTACTTATTTATTTGGAAAATTTATATAGCTGTCTATTCACTCACAACAAATTTTACAAACAATAAAAACACAGAATAGAAAAAATTAAAAAGACCAATTAAAAAAAAAACCCCAATAACTTCCCAACTACCCTGGCAACAACACACAGTCAAATAAGCCATTTGATGGCCTCCATCCCACTCTGAGTTCCACAGATTTCCTGGCAAAAACCAAGTCTTCAGGACCTTATGAAAGAGTGTCATTATTTGAATTAAGTGGATGGAACTGTTAGAACATTACAGTGTTATTGACTTGTAGTTTATTATTATTTTTCTTTAGAATCTTCATTCATTAAAATGACAAATAGAGACAAAACTACAGAATCTATTGGTGCATCTTTTCAAAACTATGCTAAATTACCCTAGCTATAATAATTAGACAAAATGCAGATATTTTGAACTCATTCTTCTTGAACCATATCAATAAATTTGCAAAGTGATCCTGATTCATTAAAGAACGATGCTGTATACTGTAGTGTGGTATGGATACAGGAACAAACTTTAACTTACTAAAACAGAATGTGGGAGATTCTATCCAAATAGAAAAAGGATTATAAATTAAGAGAGCAGTTATTGAACATGGGAGATGTACATGCATGACTCATTTTTACTTAGTCATGGATAAAACTCCTGTAACAAAATAGACAATAAATTGTCTAACTAAAACAAAATATCTCCTAGTTATTTCAGGCACTTTGTAATAGGAAAGTATTCTATATTTTTTTCTACAGTTCTAAGATCAAGTAAGAGATCAAGTGAGGTACTAATACCACTCTATAAAGCCTTAGTAAGACCACACCTAGAGTACTGCATCCAGTTTTGGTCATCACACTATAAAAAAAAAGTTGAGACTCTAGAAAAAGTACAGAGAAGAACAGCCAGGATGATTAGGGGACTGGAGACTAAAACATATGAAGAATGGTTACAGGAATTGGGAATGGCTAGCTTAGTGAAGAGAAGGACCAGGGGAGACATGATAGCAGTCTTCCAATATTTGAAGGGCTGCCACAGAGAGGAGGGGGGGTCAAGCTATTTTCTAAAGTACCTGAAGGCCAGACAAGGAACAATGGATGGAAACTGAATAAAGAGAGATTTAACCTCGAAATAAGGAGAAACTTTCTGACAGTAAGAACAATCAACCAAGGGAACAGCTTGCCCTCGGAAGTTGTGGGAGCATCATTACTTGAGACTTCCAAGAAGAGATTGGACTGTCATTTATCAGAAATGGTAGGGTCTCCCATTTGGGCAGGGGGTTGGACTAGATAATCACAAGATCCCTTCCAACTCTGATTATCTGTTGATTTACAAACTGTTCCTGGTGATGCAATACCCTTTATTGCATCAATGTATCAGTTTCCAGTGATATATCTATTCTTAGACTTAATCTGTATGACTAAGAAATGGGTAAATTACTGTTTTGCCTTAAAAAAAGCAATGTGGTTTAAAGTAACCATAAAAGTTAACACATGGACATAATGCAGGCAAGAATGCCACCAGTGAGTCATGATAAAAGGCAGTAAATTATTCCGCCTAAAAAACAAGAATTTGTTTTTAAAGAAAAGTTTTCAGTGGTTCCATCATGTGGTTTGCAATGTTGATTTACACTTAGCTGGTGGTACTCAAATGCACTAGTTTAGTTGGCATTGAATGACATCTATCATGGTGTTGCTGTAGCTTGCAGTGTTGCTGCCCTTCTTTTTTCAAAAAGCATCTGCGTTTTTCTTTACAAATAGTGATGGGATATTGAGGGTAGGCCACTGAATCTCTATTGAAATGCAGCAGAATGAGCTGCATAACTTCCTGAATTTCCCTGGGAACTGGCTGAACAAAACCATGCCCAGTAATCACAAAAGCACTGCCACATTTCATGTGAATGACTCTGGGACAAAGATTGTATGGGAATGGAGGGAAGTGAGGATGAATAAGAAGAAAGGGGATAATTTTGGAACCTTCATTGGATTGGGCTTGTTTAAGAAAAATTTGGAAAAAAAAATAAGTCAAACTTAAGAGTTAAGTATGTTTCAGTGCTGTCTGATTGGGTTGATAATGTTATTCATGTTATTTTGACTAGGGAACCAGCCTCCTCAAGCCTTCAACCCTTGCATTCCAGCAAAATTGATGAGAATAAAATCAAATTCCTACTGAGGATATTAGCACTGCTGATTTTTGCCATATTCTGTGGTGGCCAAAAATGTCCAGCAGTACTTGGTTAGTGTCCACCATAATCTCTGCCACAAATTCTACTCATTTGATCACATATTTCCTTGATCCAGGCTCAAGGAAAGAGGGGGGGAAGTTATGTAGTTTGTGATGGCAGCTGCTTCTGAGTACTTTAGAAAATACTGCCTATGAATATTTGCAAAGATGTTTTGCCTTTCGGGATAAGTAGATGCTGTCACCTCTGAAGAACAAATTGTTGTGTTTCACACCTTCAGGAGAGAAACAGATTGTCTACATGCAACTTTTTTTACAGTAATTGTGGGGAACAGGAAGCTTTCGCTTAATAGAATACAGTTCATCAAGGCATGGTTAAAATTTCGCTAAGCCAAAGAATTCAGTTAATTGCTTGGGTCAATTCTAGTATTCTAGTCTCATCTGTATGAGACAAATAATGTTTCAAAAATATTTGCAGTTAAAATAATCTGTATACAGCTGTGACTAATATAGTGTCTGGCATAGCATCAATGTTATTAAGTCTTCTAAGAAACATTTACAGAAAAGTAATTTAAGGTTAGCAGTACTTACTTTATAAGCAACTGACAGCACATAGGAAAAGTAGTTAAAATGAAAAAGTCATGATTTTTTTTTTCAAAAACTAATTAGTGGGAGCTGAAGCTGAGGTCTCCAAAGTACCCCATCTGAGGCTTGCTAGGAATCAGTCATAATTATTACCCAGGCTTGACACTCACTGAGCTGAAAAAGACTAGTTAAATGTTATGTGCATCGTTGAGCTGAAACATGTCAATTTTTAATAAACAATTTAGGAATCAAATCAAAAAGCTCTCTTTTTTTAAAACAAGCTGCTATAGTTTTCTCTCTTTGATGATGGGCAGGTTGTTGCTTTCTTTATTAGTTATTTGCCCAAATTGATATATTATCTTATACATAGCTTCTGATAATTTGCATGTCATCATTTAATTTAGAATTTGCAGGCCAGAAGAAAGAAAACCAGTGGAGACACAATATTTTAATAAAACTTAAAAATGATTTATTAAGAAATCCCCCATAACTTCTTACAACATCAGAAGGAAACGACTCTAATCAGCTGAGTGAACCCTAATAGTGAGTAAGGGTTATGTTACAGAAATCAATTGGATCAGTAATTTTGAGAATCCTATCCACTTTCTTAGGATTCAAAAAAGAATTCACAACATTACAGAAGGCTACATATATTTTCAACAGATGATTGGTGCAGAAAAAGACCACTTTTTATTTATTTATTTTATTTGGTTTGTCAATTGCTTACAAGATAATAGGTATAAGTAAAAACATAGTTATGAATACATGGATACATATAAGAAAAATAAAAGAAACAATAGGACAGGGACAGTAGGCAGGTTGGTGCGCTTATGCACACCCCTCTTAGGAAAGGGGTGAGGTCAATAGTAAAAAGTTTAAGGTTAAAGTTTTTGGGGTTTGGGGGAGAAACCACAGAGTCAGGAAGAGTATTCCAGACATTGAGCACTCTGTTGCTGAAGGTGTATTTCCTGCAATCAAATTTGGTGCAATTACCTTTGAGTTTGTATCTATTGTTTGCTCTTGTATTGTTATGGTTGAAGCTGAAGTATTCCTTAACAGGTAGGACATTGCAATGTATGATTTTATACACTATATTTAGATCAGACCGAAGGCAGTGTAGTTCTAGATTTCTAGGTTTAGAATTTCAAGTCTGGTGGCATAAGGTATTCTGCAATGAATAGAGAACTCTTCTTGTGAAGTATTTCTGGACTTTCTCAACTGTAATAATATCAGATACATAATACGGGTTCCAGACTGATGAGCTGTATTCAAATATTAGTCTAGCAAATGTTTTGTATGCTCTAGTTAATAGTGTAATATTACCAGAGGAAAAAACTACGTAAGATTAGGTTAACAACTCTTAATGCCTTTTGGGCTCTGTAGTTACAGTGGGCTCTAGCACTTAGATCATTAGAGATGAGTACTCCAAGGTCCTTGACAGAGTTTGGATCATCAACAAGGTCTTGACTATTCAGCCTGTATTTCATTTTCTGATTTTTTTTTGCCAATATGTAAGACAGAGCATTTATTTGTTGAGATTTCAAGTTGTCATTTATTTGACCATTCTGATATATAGTCAAGGTCTTTTTGAAGGGTAGCGGTATTGTCTGTGGTGTTGAATAGCTTTACATCATCAGTGAAGATAATGCAGTTGATCTTAATATGATCACAGAGGTCAGTTATGTAAAGTATGAAGAGAGTTGGTCCTAGAACACTGCCTTAGGGGACACCATTGTTGACAGGTACAGAATTAGATAGGACGCTCCCAATTTTGACTATTTGTTGTCTCGTTGACAGGAATTCTATTCAGTTATGCAGATGTCGAGAAATACCATAAGATTTTAGTTTTAGGAGTAGTTTGTCATGTACCACTGTATCAAAGGCTTAACAGGAGTCTATGTAGATTGCATCTATTGTTTTGCCCTGATCGTGTGTGTAGTCCACATGTTTTTGCAGTGTAAGAGTTGCAGATTACAGGATAGTTTTTTTTCTGAAACCAAATTGTTTATTAGAGAGTAGGTTGTTTGTTTCTAAGGGGAGGAAAATGGATTGGTTAAGAATTGATTCCATGACTTTACAGGTGACGCAGCATAAAGAGATTGGTCTGTAATTTTCAACAAGGCTGGGATCTCCCTTTTTGAAGATGGGGATGACCATGGCTTGTGACCATAGTTTTGGCAAGGAGCTGGTCCTGAAAGATTTTTTGAAGATTATGCTTAGAGGTTCGGCCATGGCAGTGAATAGATTTTTTAAGAAGTAGGCACATATTCTGTCCAGTCCAATAGATAGGGATGATTTTAGATTGCGCAGTGCTTTTTCAACAATGTCTTCTGTAAAATCATTCTTTATTAGATAATTGTAGTTGTCCATGGTTCAACTAGGAAATACTGGGCATGATCCATTGCTGTTTACAAATATTGAGCCAAAGAATGTGTTGAAGAGGTTGGCTTTAACAGTGTCGTCATTGCAGTCTTTACCATTAGGTCCTTTCAGGGGTGGGATAGACCTTGAGTCTTTTAGTTTGTTGTTTATAAAATTGGAGAAAGCGCAGATGGAATTGGTGCGTAGAAGGTTTTCTTCTTGTTTAATGTGATAATTGGTGCATTCAGTCTTTATCTGGTGGCAGAAATTTTTGTATCGGCTTTTGAAGTTGGCAACATGACCCGATTTGTTTTTCCATGAAAGTGATTGAAGCTTCCATAATTGTTATGGATAATCTGTTTTTTCTGGTTTTGTGAGTTGTTATTGGTACATATAGTTTGATGATTCTTTTTGACTTCAAGTAAAAATATGTTGTGATGATTTTCAACAGTATTGCATCCAGTGAATACAAATTGCCAATTAAGGGATGAGAGATTATTGTCTATAAGATCATAGTTGTCTTTTTTGAAGTTATAATTAGGGATCACGTTGTGTTGATTTTTGTGTGGACATATGTTGAGACAAAAGTCAATCATGCTGTGGTCACTGTTGGAAAAGGGTTCTTTAATTTGTATTCCATAAATTGAATTCAAACTATTGCAGAAGATGACATCGAGGCAGCTGTTAAATCTAGTATTGTTGGTTACTAGTTGTTCCAGTCCCAGGTTGGTTGCATGTCTGGGCTCAGTTTTACATTCGTTTAGGGTCCAGTTAATATGAGGTAGATTGAAGCCACCAAAAAAGATAAAAGTGTGTGGGCAGGATGTTGCCGATGTTAGTCGTGAATTTAACTTGTTCACATGTTCGATGTCATAATCAGGCGCTCTGTAACATAGTAAGAATCGAAATGTGGCATTTAAGGACAGTTCACAGATGACAATCTCAGGAAGAGCAAGCTCTTGGGTAACTTGTATGTTTTTTAGATGTAAGGACTTTTTATAGAAGATAGCAATACCACCTCCTCTACGGATTTCATGATCTGATCAGTAAACATGATAATCTCTTACTGTGGTAATGGAGTCAGGGAGAGATGCATTGAGCCATGTTTCACAGACAAATATGATGTCAAATTTAGCCATATATAAGAGGAGAAATTCAGGTATTTTATTCACAAGGCTTTTTGTATTGAGTAGCTTGCATTTAAAGCCAGTTGTAGTTGGAATTGAGGTAGTTAGGGGCATTGCATATGTAGTTTTGAGTGATGGTGGGTTGGATGAGGTAGGGTTGGATTTGGAGTTGTGGGCTGTGTGACTTACTTTTGATACAATCGGTATGGTAGTCAATGTAGAGATCCTTCTCTCCATTGTCTAGACATCTTTTGAGTTCCTTGTGGAGTTCACAGGAGCGGATTCTTTGCAGTGTGGATAAGTGGTCTTGAGCGAAGTTTTTTGTGGTTGGGATTGGTTTTGGCAATGGCATTTATTGTATGAATAAATATGTGTTTGCTGGACTCATTTTTGCAAACAACTCTACAAAAGTTTGGGGCCACCAAGCCATCATTGTATTTGTACTCAGGGCCATCTCTGGTTACTTCAATGATATCTTCAGGACAGATGAATTTGAGTTGCTTATGATATTATGAACTTTGGTGATGTCATCTGATTCGTTGTTGTCTTCAAGACCAAATAAGATGGCATTTGGATGTTTCTGATCATGTTCAATGGTGTCTCTGATGAGAAAGGAGATATCATTTGTGGAATTATTTGATGGGATAGTAATTATTTGTGGTTGTGGTTTGGCAGTTATTTTTGGTTGTAGTTGTGATTGTAGTTGAAGTAGTAGTTGTGGTCGTGGTTGTTGGGTTGTGATTTGATTTTGAGCTGATAGATAGTCGCTTATCAGTGTTATTTTTTTTTTCAAGACAAATTAAGCTTTCTTCTATAATTGTTTCAAAACGTGTTGCTTAGCATTTTTCTATTGAGTGCATGAGTGATTCTATGCTATCAACTCTGTCAGGCAAGGTACTTGTTTGTTTAGCTTAGGAAAACATGAAGGACATAGAAAAGGGAAAGTATCTGATGCTTTTAGGAGATCAGCCAGGTCTTTGTTTAAGTTTAAGCAGGAAAGGTGGGCTTGATGGTCACATAGGTAGCATTTGATGTTATTTTCACTTTCATTGATGATTTTAAGACATCTGAAGCATGTACAGGAGTCTGGGAGGTTATTGGTAGAGATTTTTTTGTTGTTGTTTGGTTGTGGAGGATTTGGAGTTTCTGGAGTTTCTGGCTGGCATGGTCAATGACAATAGTACACTAAACAATTACAATAGCTAATTAATGTGACAGGTAGACAGTTACTTAATGAATGTTGGTAATTAATAAATGTTAATTGATAATCAATTAACTGATTAATTGATAATTAATTGATAATAAATCAATCAACTTATTACTAAGAATCAAACAATCAATCTATAGACTAGATAATCATTGATACAGTATTAAATCTCTATCAGTTCAATGAATCAGTAAATTAGTGGTCATTTAACAATTAATTATTATATTATTATATGATAAATCAATTACTATAGACAAAGCATTATCTATAAATATTTTGTCTTAAGGTACTGAAATAATGGAGGTAGTATGGTACTGGAGGTTTGTGGTATAAAGTTCCTTTGTTTTTTCTTAAAGCCATATTTTTTGATTCTGGTTTTGTTTTGTTTTTGTTTTAAAGAGGAAGCGTTACTATTTGATAGATTGGAATCGAGAAGATTTGAATGAGCTCACCAATCATTTACTTTGGAGTTTGGAAAGGATGAGACTTGGGTGGGGTTTAGTGGAGGTTGTCCAATCAGCTGAGTGGGAATTTAAATTCAGGCTGACTAAACAGCTGGGTTGTTTAAGTGGAGCTGGGTGATTTATATGGAGACAATCAATTCTCTGTGACTCTCCTTTGTTCTCCCTAGTTGGTGGCCGTTTAGAATTATTTTTGGTGATTTGATTTAAATGGAGACTGTAGACATCATTTCAGTTCTTCCATCATTGGAATTCACAATAAATCTCAGTTTCAAAAAGCAGTTTTCCTGAATAAAAACCTTCTTCACACCTCTTCTTCTTATCAAGTCCCCCTTTTTTTTCTCCTTTAATCACTCTTTTCTCAAGCTGCCATTTAGCTTCCAGAGTTAGAGGGTAAAAACATAAATTAAAGGCCCGGTCCCACTGGCCGACGGACGCAAAACGTATGCATAAAGGACACAGCGGATGAGCAAAATTTCGGGGGTGGCTCCATCAAAATTTCGAGTGGTGTCATCCACTCCAAAAAGTGGCGAATATTTGCATAAACAGAACAGAAAAGAACGGAAAAGAATGAATGTGGGTAGTATGTAGCGGGGATGTTAAATGGATGTTCATAGGAAGCCTAGTGGATGAAAGCAGATGGAAGCAGATGACACCTCCGAAGGGGTTCCGGGGGAGAATTTCAAAGCGGACACATAGCGGAAGGGGCGGATGCATAGCAGATGAAGCGGATGCATCACAGACTTCTGATGTATATCGGATGCAAAGCGTTCACTGCGCATGAGGGGAGTATGAATTGCGTCAGCTCCGTGGATATAAAAGGATGCAGCATGCACACAGTCAGCATACAGGGGAAAGACGTGCTGCCACATACATCTAGCAGGAACACCATGGTTCATCAGTCAGGCAAGAAGAGGAAGCCTGTGCCTACTCGTTCAAGCCCTGGCAAGGTGAAGAAGGCCAGAACCAGCATCCCACCCCCTGGCACTGACTCTGAAGCTGATGCTGATGCTGATGCTACTGTGGTGGACCAGCCCCAAGGCCCTCAAAGCCCTGCTGCTGAAAGGCCTGCTGCTCAAGCCCCTGAAGGCCCTGCTGAAGCCCCTGCCAGAGGGAGGAAGAGGCAAGGGAAGGAGAAAGGAGAGAGAAAACAGTACACCATTTCTGAGGAGCATGAGGATGAGGTGCTGGAATGGCTGAGGGAGAACGAGTACTTCTGGAGAAAGGGCCACAGACTGTATCGGGACACCAAGAAGAAGCAGGCAGCTTGGAAATACAAGGCAGAGAGCCTGGGGTACACTGCAGAAGTACTCCTAGGATGGTGGAAGCACATGCACACCTGGTATGGCAAGCTACACCTCAAGAAATCCAGGCAGGCCGCTGTCAAGCTCACTGACTGGGAGATGTACGTCATGGCCAAGTGCAGTTTCCTGGAGGGTGAGTTCCGCCATGGAGGAGCAGCCCCTCTGAGAACCCTCTCCCTCAGACAGCCCACAGATAGCCAGTCCTCTTCCAGCCAGGAGCCAGCTACCCTGTCCAGGCAGGTGTCTTCAGAGGGCCCCACGCAGAGACCCCCCTGACAGCTGCACTCCCCATGCTGGCAGACTTGGAGGATCCCATAGAGGATGTACGCTTACATCCTTTCTATTTCCATGCTTCTAACGCTGTGTAGACATTCCATGTACCTTTTGTTTCCTCCCTCTTTCCATTTTCAGCTGCAGCAGATGTGAATTGAGGGGATGGCCAGAAGATGCAGAGAGGATACAGCGGACGTTTAACGGATGATAACGGACATAGAATGTTCGTTGCCTGTATATGTCGGGGATGTACATCGTATGCAGCGGAAAGTTCATCCGTTCAAAAAGTTTTGTGCAGCTCAAAACTTCTTGCGCGGATGAAATCTCAATGGACGGATGCTCGACGGATAGAGCGTATGAAACACGTATGCAGTGAGTACACAATGGATGTATAGCATTTTCCAATGGATGTCAAGTTTTTTTTAACATTTTACATCCTCTTTGCATCCATAAATGCAGTGGGACCAGGCCTTAAGCTGCTGCCGCTTAATCTCCACACTCGCCCTTTCCCCTCTGGAGTCTTCAGTTTTTAAGTTGTTTCTGACTCGGTTCCACAGTAAATCTTCAAGCTGTTTACCCGCTCCTTCCTCCCACTGAAAAATGCACCACCAATCTATAAGGAGTTGGGGGAGACACTCACCCGCACTTGGTTAGCTTCTAAGCTTGCAGTTGGCAGTTGCCACAAATCCACAGCTTGTTCGTGCCCTGTGTCGGCTTCCATCTCCCAAGACCAGGCAGATTCTTGAGACCAGGTAGCTTCTTTTCACTAGACAGCTTTTTCCTCTCCAGGCAGCTAAGGGCAAGACAAGAAGCAATGGATGGAAACTGTTCAAGGAGAAATGCAACCTGATTTCTGACCGATGACAATCCAGTCTCTTCTCAGAAAGCTTCCAGGGATGAGGCTCCCATGATGTCTGAAGGCAACTTCTGTTCCACAGGTTGCTTGTTCTCACGGTCAGAAAATCTCTGTTGGGCATTTCCTGCAAGTTCATGTTTAGGGTAAAAGTTTGAAAAAAGGGATATTGTTACCTTTGTAAAAGTGTATGAAAGCTGCAACCAGAAACATAAGCATCTCATTAATTCATTAATTTACATATATGTGAGCTACTGAATTATTGCATAGAGTGTTTGCCAAAATGACTTGATGGTTGGCTTGTAAATTCAATTACTACGTATATTTGAGCCAATATATTATTTGAAATATCTTTTGATTTTGTCTGTGATGAAGAGATGAAAACAAATAGGCCTTTTGGTGCCTGTTGTCAATATTATTGCTTAAATGTATTCTTTAATTTTCTCACCTTCATACTGTGTTCAGAAAAAAAGATAGAAATATCTAGATACAGCTCTAGACAGAGGGAAATCATTGGCTATAAAAAAATGAAATACAAATATTCAGTATGTATCAGTTGTTATTCTTTCTGTCAATAATCCTGTGACAGGAATCCTTTTGCCAGATGAAAAACACATATAGTTTTGTTCTCCCCCTGTTTATTGTGGCACTCACCAATTAATCATAGTTATCAGTGAAGCACCTACATACAATACCAGAAAAATATAAGAGTTCTTATGTATAAATAAAATATGATATGGAGGATTCATATCCAAACATATATTGTATGAAGCCATCTTTTGACAGGGAAGAAAGGAAATCAAGTATAAAAACACAATGGCTTCTTTATTCTACACAAATAAAAATGAGCCTGTATATATTGATTTTTGAAAAAGAGAAACTACAGATATAAATTACAACAGACATCATTTTTCTTTATTGGTTTCTGCAGTTGTGTCTCTCTGTTCATTTTAGCCACACTTCAGTTTATGTTACATGTAACTTTATAGGAAAAACAGAATACAGAAAGCTCAGAGAATCAACAAAATAATGGGACCTTGCTAGAATTATATCAAACCAAACAAGTCACATGGTGTGGCAAATAGCTGGATGAATCTGGCTGGAAGAAGATATATTAATTAAAATTGTATGGCTGAATGAATGATCAAGAACATCAAACTGTATGCATATTCACTAGTGTATGCATATTCACTAGTTTGTCTTAGCCCTCTTGACATTCAGAAGAGTCACATACAGACTTCAACGAGAACATATTTTTCATTTTCTTTATCTGTTTCCAAGTGTAAAAAAATTCCTAAGATTACTACTGTGAGAAAATCTTTCTTTCTCAAGCTAGAAATACTGTAGTGGTTCACTTTCAACTCAGCCTTCCTTTGGTCTTGTTCATTTGAGGAACATCTTTAATGACATTCTAATATGGCTTATTGCATTTAATTATTTTTGTGGCCAGAAGAAGTATAATTTGCCCTGCTGCGTTCTTTGTTTAGGCCACTTCTGACCTTCACTTTGAAACTGCTCATTTAAAGCTTTCTTGTATTTTTAATCCTTAGCAAGATGAGAGGAAAAAATGAAATGAAAAGTCTTGCCTCTAGAAAAAAACAACTTGTATAATTATTCAGAACTCTTTACTTCCAATTTATTTTTTAAAGGTGATTTTCATTTTGAAAAGATATTCAAGTTTATCTGTTACTGCTACTTCAGCAAAGGTGAATTTTAGAAAGGTGAAATAGAACCACTTGGATTTGAGATGATGGAAGAGGGATTAAATTAAACAATTACACTCATATCGCGTCATCTTGATTTGGCAGTAGACTAACCCAACAGGACGACTTTAGAATTCAAAACTAAGAAATACTTTTGATTATATGAGCTTAATCATCAGAAACTATGCTAGGTGAAACCATCATTAGAAAATATCATGGTTAACCTATTTCCATACAAAGAACAATCCTGGTGATCAGAATGCTAAACAAACAAGCCTATTAGTGAAATATGCACAATATTTATAACACAATAAAAGAAACCAGTTTTATACACAATCTTATCTCGATAAATTGATTATGTGATATCAAGGATTTTTTTTATTCCCAGCAATCACATTTTCTCCATGATGATATATCAGCTATTCTGCGATTCTCTCACTACAGCATTCATCACCACTTTAATTGAAACCTTAAAACCTGTTGCTGGTTGTTCTCTTCTTCTCTTTTGTTCCACCACTACAATCATTAAAAACTTTTCCATAAAGCTGGGTCTTTGCATAATGCTGCAATGTTAAACTCACATCATCACGTCATGTGATGTAACGGGACTTTCACCCCCCCCATTTGCTAAACCAGGTTTGGGCGTGGCCGGCATGTGACACATATGGCCCATAGGCTGAGAGATTGACAGCCGTGGCATAATGTGTCCAAACTAGGATAATTTGAGCCCGATCAGTGGTGCCTCATTGAGAACTTTGAGTTAAATTTGCTAAAGCCCCTGTCACACTGCACCAACGGATGCAAAGAGGATGTAAAATGGACAAAAAAGCTTGCCATCCATTGGTTAATGCGATGTACTCACTGCCTCCGTTTTGCTTCCTCTCTTTCCGTCCAGCATCCATTTATGGACGTTTCATCCACTCAGAAAGTTTTGAGCTGCTCAAAACTTTTGCATGGAAAATGTATCCAATTCGACCATTCTGCATCCGCTACTCATCCACTACGCATCCGTTCTGCATCCGTTACGCATCCGCTATATCCGCTAAGCATCCGCTGCGCATCCACACAACTCACATCCGCTTGGACGCAGGGAGGAAGTGGAACGGATGCAAAACGGATGCAGAACGGATGCCTAGCAGATGCAGCACGGAAACAAAGCATGCAAGATGGAAAAAACATTCGCAGAGGGGACCTATCTCGGATATTAAGGATGTCTATATACTGCCTATAAAAAGGGGGAGCAACACATCTGGATCTCACTTTCAGACCAGCAGCCCTGCTGCAGACCACTGCAGCCTTCATCTGACTCTTGCTCTTCCACAGCATCCAGTCATGTCCACCGTGGATCGTAACACAGTCCTTTTGGCAGCCACCATCCTTTTGCAACAGTGCGAAGCCATCTACAGGCTCTGTGAACTCTACTACGGGAAGAAAAAGGGGTGGCCAAGAAGCGTCTGGGTAGGAAGATGGTTCGCCAGAAGAGCAGAGGACGGACTGTACAACAAGCTGATGGTGGAGCTCAGGAACGAAGACACTCGGGCATTCCAGAACTTCATGAGGATGCCTCCAGCCATGATTGACGAAGTTGTGCAGCGGCTGACACCAGGGTTGACCAAGGCAAACACCAACTTCAGACCCAGCCTGGAACCTGGGCTCAAGGTGGCACTGACTCTGTGCCACCTGGCCTCAGGGACCACCTACAGGAGCATGCAGTATGGCTGGAGGGTGCCACCAAACACCATCAGAATTGTGCTCAGAGAAGTGGTGCAGGCCATCATCGAAGAATACAAGGAGGAGCTCCTCCAGTACCCCTCCACTGAAGAAGGATGGAAGAAAGTTGCAGAGCAGTGGTATCAGAAGTGGAACTTCCCCCACACCGTTGGAGCCATAGATGGCAAGCACGTGGCCTGCAAAGCGCCAGCCAAGTCGGGGTCCACTTATTTCAACTCCAAGGGCTTCTTCAGCATCATCTTCTTTGCCATGGTCGATGATGACTACAAGTTCATGTACATCGATGCTTCAGGCAACGGCTCATCTTCAGATGCCCAGGTATACAACGCCAGTCACCTCAAGGAGGAGCTGGAACGCAACCTCATCGTGGGCTTTCCAGATCCAGAACCCCTGCCCAACGACACACAAGATGTGCCCTACTTCATCGTGGGGGATGATGCCTTCTCCCTCACAACCTACCTCATGAAGCCCTACACCTCCAAATACCTCACCCATGAAGAGAGGATCTTCAACTACAGGCTGTCCAGGGCAAGGCGGGTGGTGGAGAACGTCTTTGGCATCCTGGCCAACAGATTCCAGGTACTTCTCACCACCATGCAGTATTGCCCAGAGACCGGAGGAGGATCATGGAAGCTTGCTGCATCATGCACAATCTCATGAGCACCCGCTACCCAGTCTTGCAGAACAGGCTCGTGGACCTCCAACAAGGCAATGGGGACATGGAGCCTGGGGAATGGAGGCAAGGGCAAAACCTGATAGACACTGAGGATGTGCAAGGCCCCAACAGAGCCTCACGTGAAGGGAAGAAGCAGCGCAACCTCCTGAAACACTGGTGCAACTCCCCAGCTGGAGCAGTGTAGTGGCAAGACAGGATGATAGATGCTTAATGGATGCTTCCTTCAGCCTGTCTCATCACACTGATGAGATTGGGCCATGAATGTTGGGTGGGCCTACAATGAACAGGGCATTTAATAAAGAGTTGTGTTTATGTTCAAATGTGTGGATCAATGCTTACATTGTTATTGATAATAAAGGGCCAAAGGTGTGGCACCTGGGAGGGTGGACCATACAGTCCCACTATGCTTGCACTGGAGGTTTATCTATCCCACAGCTATTACCCATCCCAAGGGTATCCCTGCCCATCCCACTGCTATCTTAACCCATCCCACAAGCATGCAAAGGCTTAAACCATTTCTCAAAGTTTCCACCAAGACTTTATTAATAAAAAGAAATGAAGCAAGTGTATGAATCAAAAATAGACTTTACTAACAAGAAGCTATGAAACAAAAATGAGTCTCTGGCACTCCTCTTGGTCACTCAGTCTCAGGGGTGAAGGGTCCAGGTGCTGTGGAGGTGGCTGGTGCTGGAGTGCTTGTCATCAGCTCCTCCAAAAGCAGAAGCAGCAGAAGCCCTAACCCCAGAAGAGCAAGCCCGTGCTGCAGAAGCCCCAGCAGAACCAGAGTGAGGGCTAGGGGGCGGGATGGTAGCCCTGTCCCTCTTGCAAGGGCTGGCAGCAGATGGCTGAGGCTTGCTGTGCTTCAGCATGGTTGTGGGGTTGCTGGATGGCAGGGAGGCTGGCAGGAACCAAGGCTGACAGGAAGGCTGGCAGGGAGGCAGGCACCAAGGCTGGCAGGAAGGCTGGTCGGGAGGCAGACAGCAAGGCTGGCTGGGAGGCTGGCAGCAGGGCTGGCAGCAAGCCTGGCAGCAAGGCTTGCAGGCAGACATGCAGGCAGGACAGGCAAGGCAGTCGATGTGTCTGGAAGCAGGTCTTTCCTCTGAATGGTGACCTGCTTCCGAGCTGCTTCCGTTATATCCGCAGGGCTAATGCAATGCATCCTCCCCGCATGTGCAATTAACGCTCGGCATCCGCTAGGCTTCCGTGTGCATCCGCTCTGCATCCGCTTCATCCACTGTGCATCCGCTGTGCATCCGCTGTATCCATTCCGCATCCGCTTTGCTGAGGTCCCCCGGAAGCCTAGCGGATGTGCCATCCACTCTCATCTGCTTCCATCCTCTGGGCTTCCATTCCACATCCACTTTCCATCTGCCCTGCGTCCTCCCCCCGTCTGTGTTATCCGCTCCGGTTGTGCAAATTTTTGCCCCTTCTGAGAGCGGATAACAACGGATGGAACATTTTTCTCAGCCGTTGTGTCCGTTTTGCATCCGTTGGGCAGTGTGACAGGGCCTTAAGTAATTTATCAATTTGGGTTTTTTCACTGTCTAAACTTCTCTCAGGAGTCTTATACAAAACTAAATTTCAAAACTGTCAATATTCCACCTAACTTTCACTTTCATAGCTTGAATACCATACTTTACATAATCCAGATCTTTATAGGTATAGACATGTTGTGGCATTTAAATATCTTTTCCAGAGCCTTAATGGCTACTGAACAATTGTAAATATCAAATTGTAATATACATTAAGTATTCATCTAACATAACTTCTGCTACTTGCCAGAAATAGACACAATATTTGATTATTTATCAGTTTCCTATATTAGGATTCACTACAAATCTATCAATCACCGCAAAATAAAAAAATAAGATATGTTAACCTCTGATTACTGTTGTGCTAGAACCATCTTATTCTCTTTTTCCCCTATCATTTTCTTCTTTCAACAAAAGAATTAATTTATTTGTTAACTTTGTCTATAGCTAATTTTACTATCCTCCAGGAGTTAACACACTCTCTCTGTGTTTCAGGTTTGGCTGTCTATCAAAGAGATAATCAACACATTAAACTGCAGTTACAAAAATAACCACCAAACCACAGCCACAACCAATTACTATCCCTTCAAATAATTCCACAAATAATATCTCCTTACTCATCAGAGACACCATGGAACGTGAACAGAAATGTCCAAATGACATCTTATTTGGTCTTGAAGATACCAACAAATCAGATGACATCACCAAAGTTCATAATATCATAAGCAACTCTTATACAACAAACATCTCTCCTGAAGATATCATTGAAATAACCAGAGATGGCCATGGGTACAAATACAATGATGGCTCTGTGGCCCCAAGATTTTGTAGAGCTGAATGCAAAAATGAGTCCAGCAAACACATATTCATTCATACAATAAATACCATTGCAAAAACCAATCCCAACCACAAAAAAATTCGCTCAAGACCAGACTTATCCATACTGCAAATAATCAGCTCCCGTGAACTCCATGCAGAACTCAAAAAACCATCTAGACAATGGAGAAAAGGACCTATTGACTACAGAGCTGATTGCATCAAAAGAAAGTCACACAATCCACAACTCTGCATCCAACCCCACCCCATCCAATCCAACATCACTCAAAACTAGGCATGCACACCCCTAACTACCTCTATTCCAACCATATCTGGCCTTAAATGCAAGCTACTCAATGCAAGAAGCCTTGTAAATAAATTACCTGAATTTCTCCTCTTAGTAAATATGGCTAAATTCAACATTATATTTGTCTGTGAAACATGGCTCAATGCATCTCTCCCTGACTCCATTACCACAGGAAGAGACTATCATGTTTACCAATCAGATCATGAAATCCATAGAGGAGGTGGTGTTGCTATCTTCTATAAAAAGTTCCCACATCTAAAAAACATCCAAGTTACCTAGGAGCTTGTTATTCCTTACACCATCATTATTGAACTGTCCTTAAATATCATATTTCAGTTTTTACTATGTTACAGAGCCCCTGATTATGACATTGAACATGCAAACAAGCTAAATACACTACTAACATGGGCAGCATCCTGCCAACACGCTTTTATCTTTCTTGGTTACTTCAATCTACCTCATATTAACTGGACCCTTAACAAATGTACAACTGAACCCACACATGCAACCTTCTACAATGCAGTAACAAATCTGGGACTAGAACAACTAGTAACCAACAACACTAGACTCAACTACTGCCTTGATCTCATCTTCTGCAATAGTTTGAATTCAATTTACAGAATACAAATTAAAGAACCCTTTTCCAACAGTGACCACAACAGGATTAACTTTTATCTCAACATACGTCCACGCAAAAATCACCACAATGAAGGAATCCCCAAGTGTAACTTCAAAAAAAGGCAACTATGATCTTATAAACAACAATCTCTCATCCCTTGATTGGCAATTTCTATTCTCTGGATGCAATACTGTAGAAGACCATTACAACATATTTTTACTTGAAGTCAAAAGAGTCATCAAATTATAAGTACCAAAAACAACTCACAAAACCAGAATAAACAATTTACCCAAAACAATAAGGAAGCTTCACTCCAAAAAGAAATCACTCTGGTGGAAAAGCAAATCTGGTCACGTTGCCAACTTCAAAAGCCGATAAAAATTTTTATGCCACCAGATAAAAACTGAATGCACCAATTATCACATTAAACAAGAAGAAAACCTTCTACGCACCAATTCCATCTGCGCTTTCTCCAATTTTATAAACAACAAACTAAAATTCTCAAGGTCTATCTCACCCCTGAAAGGACCTAATGGTAAAGACTACAATGAAAACACTATTAAAGCCAATCTCTTAAACACATTCTTTGGCTCAGTATTTGTAAACAGCAATGGATCATGCCCAGTATTTCCTAGTTGAACCATGGACAACTACAATTATCTAATAAAGAATGATTTTACAGAAGACATTGTTGAAAAAGCACTGCACAATTTAAAATCATTCCTATCTATTGGACTGGACAGAATATGTGCCTACTTCTTAAAAAATCTATCCACTGCCATGGCCGAACCTCTAAGCATAATCTTCGAAAAAATTTTCAGAACCAGCTCCTTGCCAAAACTATGGTCACAAGCCATGGTCATCCCCATCTTCAAAAAGGGAGACCCCAGCCTAATTGAAAATTACCGACCAATCTCTTTATTCTGCATCACCTGCAAAGTCATGGAATCAATTATTAACCAATCCATTTTCCTCCCCTTAGAAACAAACAACCTACTCTCTAATAAACAATTTGGGTTTAGGAAAAAACTATAATCTGCAACTCTTACAATGCAAAAACGTATGGATTACACAACTCGATCAGGACAAAGCAATAGACGCAATCTACATAGACTCCTGTTAAGCCTTTGATTCAGTGGTACACGACAAACTACTCTTAAAACTAAAACAACAAATGGTCAAAATTGGGATCGTCCTATCAAATTCTGTACCTGTCAACAGTAGTGTCCCCCAAGGCAGTGTTCTAAGACCAACTCTTTTCATATTCTACATAAATGACCTCTGTGATAATAATAAGAGCAACTGCATTCTCTTTGCTGCTCATGTAAAGCTATTCAACACCACAGACAATACTGCTACCCTTCAAAAAGAGCTTGACTATGTATCAGAATGGTCAAACAGATGGCAACTTCAAATCTCAACAAATAAATGCTCTGTTGGCAAAAAAAAATCAGAAAATAAAATACAGGCTGAATACTCAAGACCTTGTTGACAATCCTAACTCTGTCAAGGATCTTGGAGTACTCATCTCTAATGACCTAAGTGATAGAACCCACTGTAACTACATAGCCCAAAAGGCATTAAGAGTTGTTAACCTAATCTTACGTAGCTTTTTCTCTGGTAATATTACACTAATAACTAGAGCATGCAAAACATTTGCTAGACCAATAATCGAATACAGCTCATCAGTCTGGAACCCACATTATCTATCAGATATTATTACAGCTGAGAAAGTCCAGGAATATTTCACAAGAAGAGTTCTCCACTCCTCTACTTGTTGCAGAATACCTTATGCTACCAGACTTGAAATTCTAGACATAGAAAACTTTGAATTATGCTGTCTTCGGTCTGATCTAAGTATAGGATATAAAATCGTACATTGCAATGTCTACCTATCAATGAATACTTCAGCTTCAACCATAACAACACTAGAGCAAATAATAGATATAAACTCAAGGTTAATTGCATCAAACTTGATTGCAGGAAATATGACTTCAGCAACAGAGTGGTCAATGTCTGGAATACTCTTCCTGACTCTGGTTTTTTTTCCCCAAACCCCAAAAACTTTAATCTTAGACTGTCTACTATTGACTTCACCCTTTTCCTAAAAGGTCTGTAGTGGGCGTGCATAAGTGAACCAACGTGCCTACCGTCCCTGTTTTTCCTTTTATATTTTTTTTAATTTTTGTTACATGTATCCATGTATTCATAACTATGTTTTTACTTATACCTATTATCTTGTGAGCAATTGACAAATAAAATAAATAAAAAATAAAAAAATCCTCCCCCCCAAAAAAGAAACCTCCCTTCAGTGTGATATTCATATGTTCATGCAATATTTTGATTTTCAAATAGTACATAGGACTGTGTTATTGACTAAACCTGCTAAATGAAAGGAGTTAATATGTGAAAATGATGGAAATAGAGATGGAGGAGGAGGAGGAGGAGATAATAAGAAAACATAAAGTCATTGATAAAGACTCATTTTGGACATCCATTTTGGAAGTTTGTTTCATGAGTCATGTATTTTGAAAGTAGTTTAACTTACTTATGTATGACAAAGTGGCATGTGAAAGCCAAATGTTTTCTGTCATAAGAAGATTCTTCTGTTGAAGAAAGGAAATGCCCAGAGACAAAAGAAAAAAAATTGAGTCAAATGAAGGTGGCAAATCAACTATTATAGTACTTAAATGAAATTAAACTAATAACCACTCATGCATGGCAGCATTTGAAAGATAAAATTTCCAGGTAACCAGCCACATTGTGGTGCCTGACAGAAAAAGACAGATTGCAGAGAAGATGCCCTGCCACCAAGTTGTTGGAAGCTTTGTGGGAATACATGTACTTCTCTGCTAATGAGATAGTCATTGACTGGTTTTTTTTCCACTCTGGGTCAGTGGTCTTCCATGAAATTTTCTAACAGTTCTATTTGTTCAGATAACTCACTGATGGCTACCATTTTTGGGTTCCCGTGCCGAAAATTGCACTCGCACGCTCACATGCCAACACCCAGAAGGCAATGTGCATGCCCCGATGCCCCCTGTGCATGTACACATGATCCCCCACACCCTGAGCATCTCTGCACATGCATGTGAGATCCCCCACACATGCCACATATCTCTGCAGTGTGTGTGCATCTCCCCCACCCCCTGCCCCCTGTGCATGTGCACCAGATACCAAACAATCAGTTGTTGGGCAGGCAGTGTGCGCGCATGCACAGTAGATCTGCTCTGGGCGAAAGCTCAGGTGCTGGCAGTAGTGTCTCTGCGTGCCATTTCTGGCACACATGCCATAGGTTTGTCATCACGCCTATAGCTTATTGTGACTGGTATCTAGAAATGCCAATTTAATGAAACAGAATCCAAATAAGGCAGATTGTTAGTCTTGTGAATTTGGAACCAGCTGGCATGGTCTAGACAGAGTCCCATCATGTAAGGATCTCCAGCTTGAGAAAAGCTGTATTAACCTTATGGCAAAATAGTTTCAATATTAAGGCCCTGTCACACTGGCCGACGGATGCAAAACGTTTGTAAAAAGGACACAGCGAATGAGAAAAATGTTCCATTCATTGTTATCCGCTCTCAAAAGGGGCAAAAATTTGCATAACCAGAGCAGACAACATGGAAAGGAACGGACGGAGGGAGGACGTAGGGTGGATGGAAGGCGGATGTTCCATGGAAGCCTAGCGGATGGAAGCGGATGGCAGTGGATGGCACATCCGCAAGGCTTCCAGGGGACCGCAGCAAAGCAGATGCGGAACGGATACAACGGATAAAGAGCGGATGCTGAGCGGATGCACAGCGGATGCACAGTGGATGCCGAGCGGATGAAGCGGATGCAGAGCGGAAGCCTAGCGGATGCCTAGCGGAAGCCTAGCAGATGCCTAGCAGATGCCTAGCGTTCACTGCGCATGCGGGGAGGATGCATTGCATCAGCCCTGCGGATATAAAGGGAAGCAGCTCCCAAACAGGTCAACATTCAGAGGAAAGACTGCTTCCAGACACAGCTCTCAAGCCTGCCTGCCTGCCTGCCTGCCTGCCTGCCTTCCAGCCTGCCTGCCTGCCTGCCCGCCAGCCAGCAACCCCACAATCATGGGGAAGAAGAGAAAGCCTCAGCCATCTGCTGCCAGCCCTGGCAAGTGGGACAGGGCCACCCTCCCACCCCCTGGCCCTCACTCTGCTTCTGCTGGGGCTTCTGCAGCGCGGGCTCACTCTTCTGGGGCTGGGGCTTCTGCTGCTTCTGCTTCTGGAGGAGCTGATGATGATGCTTATGGCGGTGGTGCTTCTGCTGGTGCTTACTCTGCTGATGCTGCTTCTGGCGGTGGTGCTTCTGCTGGTGCTTACTCTGCTGAAGCTGCTTCTGGCGGTGGTGCTTCTCCTGGTGCTTACTCTGCTGAAGCTGCTCCTCGTCCTCCTGGTCCTGCTGGTGCTCCTGGTCCTGTTGGTGCTCCTGGTCCTGCTGGTGCTCCTGGTCCTGCTAGTGCTCCTGGTACTGCTCATGCTCCTGGTCCTGCTGGTCCTGCTCGTGCTCCTGGTCCTGTTGGTCCTGCTGGTGCTGCTGGCGCTGCTGGTGCTTACTCTGCTGCTGCTGCTGCTGATCCTGGTCCTACTGCTCCTGCTGGTGCTGGTGCTGGTCCTGCTGGTCCTGCTTTTACTGCTGCTGTTGCTGGTGGTGGTGTGGAGGAGCAGCCCCTACAACCTGGAAGCCCCTCTGATGAGGGCCCATGTGGTCCTGCTAAAGGGAGAAAGAGGCATACACGAGAATGGGAGAGGAGGCAATACAACATCGAAGAGGAACATGAGGATGAGGTGCTGGAGTGGCTGAGAGAGAATGAGTATCAATGACAGAAGGGACACAGGCTCTATAGGGACAACAAAAGGAAGCAGGCTGCTTGGAGAGAGAAGGCGGAGAGTCTGGGCTACACTTCGGAGGTGCTCCTCGGCTGGTGGAAGCACATGCACACCTGGTATGGGAAGCTACACCTCAAGAAATCTGGCCAGGCCACGCTCAGGCTGACGGACAGAGAGAACTACGTCATGGCCAAGTGCAGCTTCCTGGAGGGTGAGATCTGCCACTGAGGAGCAGCCCCTCTCAACCCTCTCTCTCAGGCAGCCTGCTGAGAGCCAGTCCTCTTCGGGCCGAGAGTCAGCTCCTGTCTCCAGGCAGGTATCTGTGGAGCGTGCCACGATGGAGAACCCCCCAACAGCTGTTGTACCCATGGCGAAGCGCGTGCAGGACCCTCTGGCACAGTGGGAGAAAGGAGATGCACTTCCACCACAGCCCTACCCGCATCCACCCCCAGTTCCACCTCCACAGAAAGGCAGAGAGCCAGACAGGAGGGGCAGAGCCACACTGTCCTGCTGGAGATAAGAGACACCATCAGGAACAGAGTAGATCTCCTCTCTCAGCTGGTACACACCGACTCCTCATCCTCCAACCGCAAGCCCTTCCTCACCTATGTGAACCAGACCCTCATGGACATGGCGGAACCCCAGTATCAGGTGGTGAAGGACAGGATCACCGATCTGCTTCACAACCCTCCAGACCGAAATGAACCTGCTCCCGCCCAGTGCAGGTCTGCTCCTCCACCCCAGGTGATGTCACTCCCATTCCAAGGCTTTCCACAGGCCCTCACCTACCAAGGCTATGGCTACCAGGAGGTCCAGCAGCACAGGCAGCAGCCCTTCCCAGTCCAGGCACAGGTTCATCGGATGCCACCGTTGCCACCGATTCCACTGATGCCACCGATGCCACCCACGCCAGTCCTCACCCAGCTGCAGACCAGACAGCCCCACTACACTGCTCCTTCCTCCATCCCACAGCCAAGCCCAGCCTCAGTACATCTGTCATCGGTACTGGGGCTGACACCCCATGGCATGGAGGAAGGAGCTCTCAACATCACGGGGCTGAGCCAGCTGTCTGAGAGCTTCCTCAACACACTGTCCCCTGTTGTCCTCTCGGGGCCAGGCACCCCAGTGGTGCTTCAGACCAGCACTCCAGCAGCAGCCACCTCCACAGCACCTGGACCCTTCACCCCTGAGACTGGGTACGCCTCCGAGTGACCGAGAGGAGTGCCAGAGACTGGGTGGCTACCTGTTGACTTTATTTGGACACTTGACTTGGGTCATTTTTCTTTTACAGCTTGTTATTAATAAAGATTATCTTTGCTTCACACACTTGCTTCATTTATTTTTTTCAATAAAGTCTTGGTGGAAACTTTTAGAAATGATTTAAGCCTTTGCATGCTTGTGGGATGGGTTAAGATAGCAGTGGGATGGGCAGGGATACTTTGGGATGGGTTAAGAGAGCAATGGGATGGGCAGGGATACCTGTTGGATGGGTAATAGCTGAGGGATGGGCAGGGATACCTGTGG
>BLBF01000002.1:69534746-69658619 GCA_015471245.1 Laticauda colubrina | reverse complement strand
GGTGCCTGCCTGCCTGCAAGCCTTGGTGCCTGCCTGCCTGCCAGCCTCCCTGCCAGCCTCCCTGCCAGCCAGCAACCCCACAACCATGGGGAAGAAGAGAATCTGCTGCCAGCCCTGGCAAGAGGGACAGGGCCACCCTCCCGCCCCCTAGCCCTCACTCTGGTTCTGCTGGGGCTTCTGTAGCACGGGCTAGCTCTTCTGCAGCTGGGGCTTCTGCTGCTTCTGCTTCTGAAGGAGCTGATGATGCTGCTTATGGCGGTGGTGTTTCTGCTCGTGCTTACTCTGCTGATGCTGCTCCTGGCAGTGGTACTTCTGCTGGTGCTTACTCTGCTAAGGCTGCTCCTCGTCCTGCTGGTCCTGCTCGTCCTGCTCGTGCTCCTGGACTTGCTCGTACTGCTCATGCTCCTGGTCTTGCTCATCCTGCTGGTCCTGCTCGTGCTCCTGGTCCTGCTTGTGCTCCTGGTCCTGCCAGGGCTCCTGGTGCTTACTCTGCTGCTGCTGATCCTGGTCCTGCTGGTGCTGCTGCTGCTCCTGATGATGATGATGATCCTGCTGGTGCTGGTGCTGCTGCTGGTGCTGCTGCTGATGATGATTATGATCCTGCTGGTGCTGCTGCTGCTGATGGTGTGGAGGAGCAGCCCCTACAACCTGGAAGCCCCTCTGATGAGGGCCCATCTGGTCCTGCCAAAGGGAGGAAGAGGCATATGCGGGAACGGGAGATGAGGCAATATTCCATTGAGGAGGAACACGAGGATGAGGTGCTGGAGTGGCTGAGAGAGAATGACTACCTGTGGCGGAAGGGACACCAGCTCTACAGGCACACCAAAAGGAAGCAGGCTGCTTGGAGAGAGAAGGCGGAGAGTCTGGGCTACACATCGGATGTGCTCCTGGGCTGGTGGAAGCATATGCACACCTGGTACGGAAAGTTGCACCTCAAGAAGTCTGGCCAGGCTACAGTTAAGCTGACGGACAGAGAGACCTACGTCATGACCAAGTGCAGCTTCCTGGAGGGTGAGATCCGCCACCGAGGAGCAGCAGCAGCCCCTCTCACGACTCTCTCTCTCCGGCAGCCTGCTGAGAGCCAGTCCTCTTCCGGCCAAGAGTCAGCTCCTGTCTCCAGGCAGGTTTCTGTGGAGTGTCCCGCGGACAGCTGTTTTAACTGTGGTGGAGCGCGTGGACTCCCTGGTGCAGTGGGAGAAAGGAGAAGGCACGTCCACCAGAGCCCTACCCGCATCCACCCCCAGCTCCACCTCCACAGAAAGGCAGAGAGCTAGACCGGAGGGGCAAAGCCACACTGTCCTGCTGGAGATCAGGGAAACCATCCAGAGCAGCATAGATCTCCTCCCTCAGCTGGACCACACCGACTCCTCATTCTCCAACCGCAAGCCCTTCCTCACCTATGTCAAACAGACCCTCACGGACATGGCGGAACCCCAGTACCAGGTGGTGAAGGACCGGACCACTGAGTTGCTTCACAATCCTCCAGACCCAGAGGAACCTGCCTACACCCAGTCCAGGTCTGCTCCTCCACCCCAGGTGATGTCCCTCCCATTCCAAGGCTTTCCACAGGCCCTCACCTACCAGGGCTACAGCTACCAGGAGGTCCAGCAGCACAGGCAGCAGCCCTTCCCAGTCCAAGCACAGAGTCATCAGACAACACCATTGCCACCGGTTCCACTGATGCCACCGATGCCACCCACGACACTGATGCCACCGACAACAGCGATGCCACCCACGCCAATGATCCCACCGACGACAGCGATGCCACCCATGCCACAGATGCCACCCACACCAGTCCTCACCCAGCTGCAGACCAGCCAGCCCCACTACACTGCTCCTTCCTCCACCGAACAGCCAAGCCCGGCCTCAGTACATCTGTCCTCGGTACTAGGGCTGACACCCCATGGCATGGAGGAAGGGGCTCTCAACATCATGGGGCTCTCAGCTGTCTGAGAGCATCCTCAACACACTGTCACCTGTTGTCCTCTTGGGGCCAGGCACCCCAGTGGGGCTTCAGACCAGCACTCCAGCACCAGCCACCTCCACATCACCTGGACCCTTCACCCCTGAGACTGGGCACACCTACGAGTGACCGATAAGAGTGCCAGAGACTGGGTGACTACCTGTAGACTTCATTTGGACACTTGACTTGGGTCATTTTTCTTTTACAGTTTGTTATTAATAAAGTTTATCTTTGCTTCACACACTTGCTTCATTTATTTTTTTTAATAAAGTCTTGGTGGAAACTTTTAGAAATGGTTTAAGCCTTTGCATGCTTGTGGGATGGGTAAGGATAGCAGTCAGATAGGCAGGGATACCTTTAGGATGGGTTAAGATAGCTGTGGGATGGGTTCAGATAGCTGTGGGGATAGATAAACCTAAAGTGCAAGCATAGTGGGACTGTATGGTCCACCCTCCCAGGTGCCACACCTATGGCCCTTCATTATCAATAACAATATAAGCATTGATCCACTCATGTCAACATAAACACAACTCTTTATTAAATGCCCTGTTCATTGTAGGCCCACCCAACATACATGGCCCAATCTCATCTGTGTGATGAGACAGGATGAAGGAAGTATCCATTAATCATCTATCATTCTGTCTTGCCACTCCACTGCTCCAGCTGGGGAGGTGCACCAGTGTTTCAGGAGGTTGCGCTGCTTCTTCCCTTCACATGAGGCTCTGTTGGGGCCTTGCACATCCTCAGTGTCTATCAGGTTTCGGCCTTGCCTCCATTCTCCAGGCTCCATGTCCCCATTGCCTTGCTGGAGGTCCACGAGCCTGTTTTGCAAGACTGGGTAGTGGGTGTGCATGAGATTGTGCAGGATGCAGCAAGCTTCCACGAACCTCCTCACGGTCTCTGGGAGATGCTGCATGGTGGTGAGAAGTACCTGGAATCTGTTGGCCAGGATGCCAAAGGCGTTCTCCACCACCCGCCTTGCCCTGCACAGCCTGTAGTTGAAGATCCTCTCTTCACGGGTGAGGAGTCTGGAAGTGTAGGGCTTCATGAGGTAGGTTCTGAGGGAGAAGGCTTCATCCCCCACGATGAAGTAGGGCACATCTTGCGTGTCATTGGGCAGGGGGTATGGATCTGGGAAGCCCATGATGAGGTTGCGTTCCAGCCCCTCCTTGAGATGACTGGCGTTGTATACCTGGGCATCTGAAGATGAGCCGTTGCCTGAAGCATCGATGTACATGAACTTGTAGTCAGCATCAACCATGGCAAAGAGGATGATGCTGAAGAAGCCCTTGTAGTTGAAATAAGTGGACCCCGACTTGGCTGGAGCTTTGCAGGCCACGTGCTTCCCATCTATGGCTCCAACGGTGTGGGGGAAGTTCCACTTCTGATACCACTGCTCTGCAACTTTCTTCCAGCCTTCTTCAGTGGAGGGGCACTGGAGGAGCTCCTCCAGGTATTCTTCGATGATGGCCTGCACCACTTCTCTGACCACAATGCTGATGGTGTTGTGTGGCACCCTCCAGCCATACTGCATGCTCCTGTAGGTGGTCCCTGAGGCCAGGTGGCGCAGAGTCAGTGCCACCTTGAGCCCAGGGTCCAGGCTGGGGCAGAATTTGGTGCTCTGCTTGGACAACTTGAGTGTCAGCCGCTCCACAACTTCATCAAACATGGCTGGAGGCATCCTCATGTTCTGGAACGCACGAGGGTCTTCGTTCCTGAGCTCCACCATCCGCTTGTTGTACAGTCCGTACTCTGCTCTTCTCCCTATCCATCTTCAGACCCAGATGCTTCTTGGACACCTCCTTTTCTTCCCGTAGTAGAGTTCACAGAGCCTGTAGATGGCTTCGCACTGTTGCAGAACGATGGTGGCTACCAAAAGGAATTTGGTACGATCCACGGTGGAGATGACTGGATGCTGTGGAAGAGCAAGAGGCAGATGAAGGCTGCAGAGGTCTGCACAGCTGGGCTGCTGGTCTGAAAGTGAGATCCAGGTGAGTTGCTCCCCCTTTTTATAGGCAATATAGTTTTTCCACTATGTGTCCCTTTGCATCCTCTAGGCATCCTCTAGACATCCTTAATATCCGAGATAGGTCCCCTCTTCGAATGTTTTTTCCATTTTAAATGCTTTCTTTGCATTCTGCATCCGCTTTCATCCTTTCTCCGTCTGTGCTACTAATGCTGCGCGTCCGTTCCGCTTCCTCCCTGCGTCCGTTTACCACTGAAATGGATGCGAGTTTCGCGGATGCACAGTAGATGCCTAGCGGATAAAGCAGATGCGTAACGGATGCAGAACGGATGTCCCCTGTATGCCTAGCCAATGCAGAACTGACGCATTGTATACATTTTCCGCTCAAAAGTTTTGAGCAACTCAAAACCTTCTGAGTGGATGAAATGTCAATAGATGGATGCTGGACGGATAGAGAGGAAGCAAAACGGAGGCAGTGAGTACAGAACGGAAGCATAGCGTTAACCAACGGATGGCAAGTGTTTTTCTTTGTTTTACATCCTCTTTCCATCCGTTGGTGCAGTGTGACAGGGGCTTCAAGTAGATTTATATTATTACTTGCCATTCCAATTCTCTAATGTCTCCAGATATGGCTCTTTCACTCTGAATCACCTGCATCCTACACACAAATTAATCCTATTTAAATGAATGTGTTGTTAATTATGATTGGATTAAGAGTTAGCAAATCAGGCTCCAGAACCATGTGGAATCACCAATGATAACCCCTAAATTTCAATTTATCAGTACTTTGCAATATGAATGTATCTGCAATATAATGGCTTCTTGTTTCCTTCAAGATATTGAGTTACCTTGGTAAGATTTTCATCAATGGTTTGACATTATTGTCTTCCAAGAATTTAGAAAAAATAAGTTACCCAAGGTTATCCTAAAATAGAATTCTTTATTGGCCAAGTGTGATTGGACACACAAGGAATTTGTCTTGGTGCAAATGCTCTCAGTATACATAAAAGATACATTCGTCAAGAATCATAAGGTACAACATTTAATGAAAGTCATAGGGTACAATCAACAATCAAATCATACTAGGAAACAACCAGTATAAATTGTAAGGATACAAGCTACAAAGTTACAGTCATACAGTCACACTTGAGAGGGGATGGGAGATAAGGAGTGATAAGAAGATTAATAGTAATAGTAGTGCAGACTTTGTAAATAGTTGAACAGTGTTGAGGGAATTATTTGTTTAGCGAGTGATGGCTTTCAGGAAAAAACTGTTCTTGTGTCTCGTTGTTCTTGTGTGCAATGCTCTATTGTGTCTGTTCCGTCGGGAAAAACGCGAGGTAGACCGGGTTCCAACAACAAAGTCTTTATTATATACAGCAGTGGAAAAATGGAACATTGGCTCAAGCTGCGGCAGTCTTTTTATAGGGATTTGCCTGCCGGCTTGCCTGCATGGGAAATTTGTTTCCCAGGGCGATGTGTCAGAGTATACGAATAGGCTGCTAGGAATTCTGACCATCTAGTCATTCGCAGGGACAAAATGTTCGGTGTCGGCTTGTTTCCCACCAAAATTCCCAGTAGCGGTTTATGGTCCATTACAATCAAAAATGTTCTTCCATATAGATATTCGTGGAAGCGTTTCACTCCGGCGACAATTGCCAGGGCCTTTCTGTCCAATTGGCTATAATTATGCTTGGTTTTAGACAGAGTCTTTGAATAGTATGCGATGGGTGCCTCTTTCCCATCTGACAATTGGTGGCTCAGGATGGCACCGACTCTGAACGGTGAGGTGTCGGAGGTCACCTTCAATGGAAGTGTGTTACTAAACTGGATAAGAATGGTGTTTGATGTTAATAAGTTTTTTATTTTTTGGAAGGCTTTCTTTTCTCTATAACTCCAAGTCCAAATTGTTTTTTCATCCAGTAATCGGTGTAATGGTTCCACTATTGTCGCTTTATGGGGTAGGAACACGTTATAAAAATTTATTAGTCCCAAAAATGCCTGTAGTTCAGTTTTGTTCCTTGGTTCTGGTGTGTCTTTAATAGCTTTGACTTTTTTGTCAGTACGGTGTATACCCTCTCCGTCTATTAAGTAGCCCAGGAATTCGACGCGATCAGTCATTAAATAGCATTTTCTTTTTTTACTTTTAGGCCAGATTCTCTGAATTTAGTTAGTACGTCTTTTAGTCTTTTTTTTAGTTGGGTCGCATCTTTGGCCAAAATTAGGACATTGTCGAAATATGGTACGACCCCTTTTATACCATTTAATAGGCATTCCATGAGGCTCTGGAATACGCCTGGGGCTACACTGACTCCAAATTGAAGTCTGTTGCACTTGAATGCCCCTTTGTGGGCCACTATAGTTTGTGCTTCAGCCGTTAATGGGTCTACTGGGAGCTGTTGGTAAGCTTGAGCTAGATCTAGTTTAGCGAAAACTTTTCCTCCCCCAAGAGAATGTAATAAGTGTTGTACGACTGGCACCGGGTATGCACTTTGTTGCAATGCGTGGTTCAGAGTAGCCTTGTAGTCACCACAAATTCGAACCGACCCGTCTAGTTTAATTGGTGTTACGATCGGCGTTTCCTACCTAGCATTATCCACAGGTTCTAAAACCCCTTGGTCTATTAATTTATTTAGTTGTTCCTCTATTTTTGCTTTCAGAGCAAAAGGAACTCATCTGGCCTTTAGTCTTCTAGGGGCTACCTGGGGGTCTAGACTAAAGGAAATTGGGGTCCCCCGATACCTGCCTAGGGAGCGTCGAAAATGTCCTGGAACTCTTGGATCAGGCTTTCTTCCCAGTCGGTTGCGGCCACCCGGTCTACTCCGGTCATCCCGATGCCCAATGGTGCAAACCATTCGATGCCCAGGAGGCTTGGTTGGTCTCGGTCGACTATTGTCAATGGAAGTACTTCGACATGTTGTTTGTAGGTGACTCGGAAATGTCCTCGGCCTACCACAGGAATTCGGTTTCCTTGGTAGTCCTTCAGGGTTAATTTTTTTCTCTGGAGTTCTTTGATTTTGATATCTGGGACCAGTTGTTTGATGGTGTCCCATGATACCATTGATAGGAAAGACCCAGAGTCTACCTCCATTTCGCAGGGGCTGCCTTCTATTTTTACGATTATTTTTACTTTCTTCCCGCTTTCTGTCTGAGCGCTTCCGATAGTGAAAGTCTGATGTGCTTTCTCTCGATTAATGGCTCGCTTGTTCCGCTGCCACTTTCTCTCAATTTGTTTTGGCTCAGTTTGTGCAGGGGAGTTGCTGCGTCTGTTTGGGCTGTACTTTTTTTTGTTCCTTCAGACTTTCTCGATATGCCCTCTTTTCTTGCAAGCCGTGCAAATGGCATCGAGAAATCTGCAATCGGTCCGAGGATGGTTCCCTCCACAGCCAGCGCATTCCTGCCAATTCTTTTTTTCATGCCTTTTCTTGTTGGCGTATAGGCGGTGGACTTCATCATCTTCCTCCCCGGATTCTGACGTCTCATCAATATCCTCGTGGTGAGTGGTGGTGGGAAATTGTTTCTTCCCTCTGTCCAGGCTCGTTTCATCGTTGTTCATGTTCATCTGTTTCATTTTGACCGCCGATTTTTTCGCGGCTTCAGCGGCTGTGGCTTCGGCGATGGCTTCGGCTACGGTTATGTTGGGTTTATTTAGCAGTTTGCTCTGTATATTAGAGTCTCTTAAACCCAGTATTACTTGATCCCGCATCGCCTCATCTAAATTTAGAAATTCGCACGCTCCCCCTATTTGTCGGAGGGCTGCCACAAAGTCAGCGATGGTCTCGCCTTCTTTCTGGTCTCTTCGGTAGAACTCGTGCCACTTTATTAGGTTTGATACCACCGGTGCGTAGTGAGCCTTTAGTATTTTTGGAGCTCTGGCCAAGTCAATTGCTTCACATCTCGGGGCTTCACCAAAGCCTTGGCCATCTTGAAGATTGTGGGCCCGCAGTGTGTCAAGAAAACAGCTCTCTTATGCTGGTCTGAGATCTCTTCCATCTCGTTAATTTCCAAATACATCTGGAAACAGTCTACGTAGGATTCCCAAACCTCTTCATTGGGATTGAAGGGTGCGGGCGGCGCTTTATTTCTTGCCATAGTTCTTTGTCTAGTTTTATTTGTCGCCGCATGCTCAGTCTCATGTTTAGGACCATCCCATCTTCGTCGCCAGTGTTCCATCCAGAAAAACGCGAGGTAGACTGGGTTCCAACAACAAAGTTTTTATTATATACAGCAGTGGAAAAACGGAACATTGGCTCAAGCTGAGGCAGCCTTTTTATAAGGATTTGCCTGCCGGCTTGTAGCCAATGACAGGTATTTAGTTTTGCCACCTTTTGAGCGGTTTCTTGGATTGGTTCCTGTTGAACCAATCCCCATTCAGGTTTTTTAGCCAATCAGAATCCTGTGTTAGGAGTCTACTATTCTTTATACAGAACAGTGTCGTTTTGAGGGAAGGAGTTGAAACAGTTTATGTATGGGATGTGAGGGGTCTGTAAATATCTTCACAGCCCTATTTTCGACTCATGCAGAAAACAGGTCCTTGATTGAAGGCAGGCTGGTAGTAATTGTTTTTTTCTGCAGTCCTAATTATCCTCTGAAGTCTGTGTCTGTCCTGTTGGCTTGCAGAACCAAACCAGACAGTTATAGAGGTGCAGATGATAGACTCAATAATTCCTCTGTAGAACTGTATTAGCAGCTACTTGGGCAGTTTGACCTTTCTGAGTTGGCGCAGAAAGAACATTCTTTATTGTGCTATTTTGATTACGTTTTTGATGTTAAGTGTCCACTTTAGGTCTTGTGATACAATAGAACTTAGAAATTTGAAGTTCTCTACTGTTGATACTGTGTTGTCTCATATTGTAAGAGGTGGTGGCATAGGAGGGTTTCTTCTGAAGTCTACCACCATTTCTATGGTTTTGAGTGTATTCAGT
Organism: Laticauda colubrina; assembly: GCA_015471245.1. Taxonomy (NCBI): domain Eukaryota; kingdom Metazoa; phylum Chordata; class Lepidosauria; order Squamata; family Elapidae; genus Laticauda; species Laticauda colubrina. Next base: position 69,649,765 of record BLBF01000002.1, on the reverse strand, counting down.
TACAGACTGTTCCGGTTATACCACGAGACAAGTCATACAACTTCCTGTCTGTATGCAGATTCATTGTTGTCTCGAATGAGACCAATCATTGTTGTGTCATCTGCATACTTTAGTATTTTAACAGATGTATTGTTTGAGATGCAGTCATTGATATATAGGGAGAAGTGCCGATAGCATACAGAGCCTTGGAGGGGTCTTGTGCTAATTGTACAGGTATCAGATGTGATTCTGCCTAGTTCACCAGCTGCTTTTGTCTGTTAGGAAGCATATGATCCACTTACAAGTATGCTCAGGTACCGCCACTTGATTTAATTTATTCAAAAGAATGCCTTCAATACTATTGAATGCTGAACCAAGTCAACAAAGAGGACCCTTGCGTAGGTATTTCCAGATTCAAGGTATTTTAGGATGTAACGCAGAGCCATATTACCAGCATCATCTGTTGATCTATTTGCTCGGTATGCAAACTACACGGGATCTAACAGTGGATCCATGATGGTTTTCAGATGGGACAGCACTAGTCTTTCAAAGAGTTTCATAACTACAGATGTTAGAAGCAACTGGTCTGCAGTCATTCAGTTCCTTGATGAAGGGCTTCTTTGGCACTGGGATGATAGTAGAACACTTGAAGCAAGAAAGAACATAGCACATCTCTAGTGATCTATTGAAGATTCGGGTGAAGATGGGGGCCAATTGGTCAGCACAGACTTTTAAGCAAGAAGGAGTTACCTTGTCTGGCCCTGGTGCTTTTCCTGGCTGATCCTGTTGATTTCTGTTGATGTCCCTCCATAAGGCAAAACTAGAATTCCGGTTTCCCTGCTCCTTGTTCTGCATCTTAACTATTAGAACATAAAACATAGAATCATAGGGCTGGAAGGACCTCAGAAATAATATAATCTAAAGCCCCTGTCACACAGCACCAACGGATGGAAAGAGGATGTAAAACGGAGAGAAACACTTGTCATCCGTTGGTTAACGCGATGCATCCTTTCCATACTCACTGCATCCGTTTTTCATACTCTCTATCTGTCCAGCATCCGTCGACTGAGGTTCCATCTGCTCAAAAATTTTTGAGCTGCTCAAAACCTTTTCAACGGAAAATGTATCCAATGCGTCCATTCTGCATCCGCTACGCATACAGGGAACATCCGTTCTGCATCAGTCGTCATCCGTTACACATCTGCTACATCCGCTAGGCATCCACTGCACATCCACGCAACTCAAATCCGCTCCAGTAGAAAACGGACACAGGGAGGAAGCGAAACGGATGCGAAACGGACACGCAGCGTTAGTAGCATGGACGTAGAAAGGATGAAAGCAGATGCAGCTCGCATACAAAGCATTAAAAGGGAAAAACATTCGTATAGGGGACGTATCTTGGATATTTAGGAAGTCTGCAGGATGTCTAGAGGATGCAGAAGGAAACCAAGGGGAAAACCTATATTTCCAATAAAAAGGGGAAGGAAATCACCTGGATCTCACTTTCAGTCCAGCAGCCCTGTGCTGCAGACCTCTTCAGCCTTCATCTGGCTCTTGTTCTTTCACAGCATCCAGTCATCTCCACCATGGATCATCACACACACCTTTTGGTAGTCGCCATCATTCTACAGCAGTGCGAAGCCATCGACAGGCTCTTCCACCTGTTCTACGCGAAGAAAAGGAGGTGTCCAAGAAGTGTCTGGGTCCGAAGATGGATCGCGAGAAGAGCCGAGTACGGACTGTATAACAAGCTGATGGTGGAGCTGAGGAACGAAGATCCTCGTACATTCCAGAACTTCATGAGGATGCCGCCAGCCATGTTTGACGAAGTTGTGGAGTGGCTGAGACCCAGGTTGAACAAGCCGAGCACCAACTTCCGGCCCAGCCTGGACCCTGGGCTCAAGGTGGCACTGAATCTGCGCCACCTGGCCTCCGGGACCACATACAGGAGCATGCAGTATGGCTGGAGGGTGCCACACAACACCATCAGCATTGTGGTCAGAGAAGTGGTGCAGGCCATCAGCGAAGAATACCTGGAGGAGCTCCACCAGTGCCTCTCCACTGAGGAAGGCTGGAAGAAAGTTGTAGACCAGTGGTATCAGAAGTGGAACTTCCCCCACACCGTTGGAGCCATAGATGGGAAGCACGTGGCCTGCAAAGCTTCAGCCAACTCAGGGTCCACTTATCACAGCTACAAAGGCTTCTTCAGTGTCATCCTCTTCATCATGGTCGATGCTGACTACAAGTTCATGTACATCGATGCTTCAAGCAATGGGTCATCTTCAGATGCCCAGGTATACAACGGCAGTCACCTCGTCATGGGAATGCATGAAATGCAACCTCATCATGGGCTTCCCAGATCCAGACCCCCTGCCCAATGACACACAAGATGTGCCCTACTTCATCATGAGTGACGACGCCTTCTCCCTCAGAACCTACCTCATGAAGCCCTACACTTCCAGATGCCTCACCCGTGAAGAGAGGATCTTCAACTACAGGCTGTCCAGGGCAAGACAGGTGGTGGAAAATGCGTTTGGCATCCTGGCCAACAGGTTCCAGGTACTCCTCACCACCATGCAGCATCGCCCAGAGACCGTGAGGAACATCGTGGAAGCTTGCTGCATCCTGCACAATCTCATGCGCACCTGCTACCCAGTCTTGCAGAACAGGCTCGTGGACCTCCAACAAGCCAATGGGGACATGGAGCCTGGGGAATGGAGGCAAGGCCGAAACCTGATAGACATTGTGGATGTGCAAGGCCCCAACAGAGCTTCACGTGAAGGGAAGAAGCAGCGCAACCTCCTGAAACACTGGTGGAACTCCCCAGCTGGAGCAGTAGAATGGCAAGACAGGATGGTAGATGCTTAATGGAGGCTTCCTTCAGCCTGTCTCATCACACGGATGAGATTGTGCCATGTATGTTGAGTGGCCCTACAATGATCAGGGCATTTAATAAAGAGTTGTGTTGATGTTGAAATGTGTTGATGAATGCTTACAATGTTATTGATAATAAAGGGCCAAAGGTGTGGCACCTGGGAGGGTGGACCATACAATCCCACTATGCTTGCACTGGAGGTTTATCTATCCCACAGCTATTACCCATACCACAGGTATCCCTGCCCATCCCACTGCTATTTTAACCCATCCCACAGCTATTACCCATTCCACAGGTATACCTGCCCATCCCACTGCTACCCTTACCCATCCCACAATCATGCAAAGACTTAAACCATTTCTAAAATTTTCCACCGAGACTTTATTGACTAAAAGAACTGAAGCAAGTGTGTGAAGCAAAGATAATCTTTATTAATAACAAACTGTAAAAGCAAAATGACCCAAGTAAAGTGTCCCAAGCAAAGATAAAGTCAACAGGTAGCAACCCAGTCTCTGGCACTCTTCTCAGTCACTGTGAGGCTGCCCATAGTCTCGGGGTGAAGGGTCCAGGTGCTGTGGAGGTCGCTGCTGCTGGAGTGCTCATCTGAGGTGCCATTGGGGTGCCTGGCCCCGAAAGGACAACAGGGGATGGTGTGTGGAGGAAGCTCTCAGAGAGCTGGCTCAGTCCTGTGATGTTGAGAGCCCCTTCCTCCATGACATGGGGTGTCAGTCCCAAGACCGAAGACAGACGTTCTGAGGCCGAGCTTGGCTGTGGGGTGGAGGAAGGAGGAGTGTAGTGGGGATGTCTGGTCTGCAGGTGAGAGAGGTGAGGCGTCGGTGGCATCTGTGGCATGGGTGGCATCTGTGGTGTGGGTGGCATCTGTGGCATTGGTGGCATCAGTGACATCAGTGGCATTGGTGGCACTGATGGCATTGGTGGACCTGTGGCTGGACTGGGAAGGGCTGCCTGTGCTGCTGGAACTCCTGGTAGCCGTAGCCTTGGTCGGTGAGGGCATGTGGAAAGCCTTGGAAGGGCAGTGACATCACCTGGGGTAGAGGAGCAGACCTGGACTGGGTGGGAGCAGGCTCATCTGGGCCTGGAGGGTTGTGCAGAAGACCGGTGATCCTGTCCTTTATCACCTGGTACTGTGATTCAGACATGTCCATGAGGGTCTGGTTGACGTAGGTGAGGAAGGGCTTGCGGTTTGAGGATGTTATGTTGGTGTGTACCAGCTGAGAGAGGAGATCTACGCTGCTTTTGATGGTGTCCCTGATCTCCAGCAGGACAGTGTGGCTCTGCCCCTCTGGTCTGGCTCTCTGCCTGATTTTTGTGGAGCTGGAGTTGGGGGTGGATGTGGGTTGGTCTCTGGTGGAAGTACCCTCTCCTTGCTCTCACTGTGTCAGGGGGTCCTCCACGTGCTCCGCCACGGGGAGTGCAGCTGTCGGGGGGGGGGTCTCTGTCATGGGACTCTCCACAGATACCTGCCTGGACACAGGAGCTGACTCTTGGCCAGAAGAGGACTGGCTCTCTGTGGGCTGCCTGAGAGAGAGGGTTGAGAGGGGCTGCTCCTGGGTGGCAGATCTCCCCCTCAAAGAAGCTGCACTTGGCTATCACGTAGGTCTCCCGGTCGGTGAGCTTGACCATGGTCTGGCCAGATTTCTTGAGGTGCAGCTTACCGTACCAGGTGTGCATGTGCTTCCACCAGCTGAGGAGGACCTCCAAAGTGTAGCCCAGGCTCTCCGCCTTCTCTCTCCCAGCAGCCTGCTTCCTCTTGGTGTCTCGATAGAGCCTGTGTCCCTTCCGCCATAGATACTCGTTCTCCCTCAGCCATTCCAGCATCTCCTCCTCATGTTCCTCTTCAATGGAGTATTGCCTTCTCTCCCATTCTCACGTATGCCTCTTCCTCCCTCTGGCAGGGCCATCTGGGCCCTCATCCGAGGGGCTTTGATGTTCTAGGGGCTGCTCCACCACACCACCACCAGCAGCAGCAACAACAACAACAGTCGCAGCAAAAACAGCACCAGCAGGACCAGCAGGACCAGCACCACCAGGAGCACCAGCAGCACCAGCAGGACCGAGATCTGCAGCAGCAGAGTAACCACCAGCAGGACCAGCAGGACCAGGAGCACCAGCAGGACCAGCAGCACCAGCAGGACCAGGAGCAGCACCAGCAGAGTAAACACCAGCAGAAGCACCAGCATCAGGAGCAGTGCCAGCAGAGTAAGCACCAGCAGAAGCACCAGCACCAGGAGCAGCGCCAGCAGAGTCAGCCCCAGCAGAAGCCCCAGCACCAGGAGCAGAGCCAGCAGAAGCCCCAGCACCAGAAGTGTCAGCCCGAGCAGCAGAAGCCCCAGCAGAAGCAGAGTCAGGGCCAGCGGGTGGGATGGTGGCCCTGTCCTTCTTGCCAGGGCTGGTAGGAGTAGGCACAGGCTTCCTCTTCTTCCCCATGGTTGTTGGCTGGAGATGTGTCTGGCAGTAGGTCTTTCCTCTGAATGGTGACCTGCTTGCGAGCTACTTCCCTTTATGTCCACGGGGCTGATGCAATGCATCCTCCCCGCATGCGCAGTGAATGCTTTGCATCCGCTAGGCATCTGCTAGGCATCTGCTAGGCATCCGCTAGGCATCCGCTAGGCATCCGTGATGCATCCGCTGTATATGCTCGGCATCCGCTCTGCATCCGTTCCTTCTGCTGCATGTCCATTTTGCTGTGCTCCCCCTGAAGCCCTGCGGATGTGCCATCCGCTTCCATCCGCTTGGCTTCCATGGAGCATCCGCTTTACATCCTGGCTACATCCTCTCCCCATCCGTTCCTTTCCATTGTTGTCCGCTCTGTTTATGCAAATTTGGGGCACTTTTGAGAGCGGATAACAATGGATGGAAAATTTTCTCGTCTGCTGTGTCCTTTTTACATACGTTTTGCATCCGTCGACCTATGTGACAGGCCCTTAACCCTCTGTTCAAGGCATCCTGGTCAAATGGTTGTCCAGTACATTTTTGAAAACTTCTACTGATGGACCATCTAAAACTTGACTGATTAATTGTTCTCACTGTCATAAAATTTCTTCTTAGTTGTAGGTTGGATTTCACAGCATCTTTTTTGCATTGTATTGCACTTGGATACAGAATTCCAAGTGTCGGCTCACCAGTGGGATATAAAACGGTATTGTCACTTCTTGTTATCTTGATTCAATCTCTTTGTTGATGTGGTCCAGTTCTACATTGACTACATTCTACATTGACATTGGCAGCTGCAACACATTGCTGGCTCATACTTAATTGGTGATCCACTAGGATACTTCAGTCCCCCTCACAGTTATTACTATTGAACCAGGTACCGCCCATCTCATATCAATGAATTTGGTTTTTCCTGCTTTAAGTGCACAACCTTGCTTTTCTCATCACTGAGCTGCATCTTGTTGGATCGGGCCCAATCCTGAAGTCTGTAAAGATCTTTCTGAATTGTAAAACTATCTCCCAAAGTTTGAGCAATTCCCCCTAGGTTGGTGTCATCTGAAAATTTGACGAGTTCCACTTTTATCTTCTTGTCTCAATTATTTATGAAGATGTTGAAGGGTATCGGGCCTGAGACCGAACCTTCTGATACCCTGCTGCATGCTTATCTCCATGTGAATATAGTTTCATTGAGGATTGCATGCTGAGTGCAGTTGGTCAGCCAACTATGAATAAGACCAAACTGGATCTCATGTGTATGATTGCTCTGTGGGTTAAAATGCAGGACTAGGTGTGGGGGAACCTGACCTTTGATTCTGCCTCAGACATGAATTCCAGGAGTCAAGATTAAATCAAAGATTAAATAAATAGATAAACATCATGTCATTAAAAAAAAGACTAAAAAAACCCCTCTTGGTTCTACTCCTACATATGATGTGCTTTTGCCAATTTGCATCATCATTTTCTCATTGCACCTCTCTTCTACAGCTTTACCTTTGGCTTCAATCAACACAGGGATCATTATCCCTTACTCAGATTTAATTCATTTGGAATTAAGTGCAACTAAATTAGATTTATTCTACTTAAACAAATGAATAAATCATAGTTTGGTAAATTAAATTCTCAAGAAGAAAGGAAAAAATAAATCATGAATCTCTAGGAACATGTATGATTTATTCAATATTTCCAATGCAACTACACTGATTGATTCAGTATATCAAAGCATTCCCATCTTTGTGCCATTAAAACTTCTTGCGGAACAAATCCAACCGTATTTGTCTCCAAACTCTCTTAATGCCAGCAGTGATAACTGAATGTTTTGAATGGGGAAACTTAATTGAGTAACCTTTGCAAAGAATTGCAAAGTATTTTATTCCCCACTGAAAAATCACATTCTTTCCTCTTCTTTTTAATTATTATTATTATTATTCTACTCCTTTTTTTCTCCCTTATTTTCCCCCGAACTACCCAGCCTCTTAATTGTCTGCTAAGGGAAAAGAAAATGAGTTCTGCCCTTTTGCATTCTTGGAGTAACCTTTTCTGCTTGAAAGTCTCCTGAAAGACACAACCACTTCTGCAGCAGGTGTAATTTTAATGATGCTTTGATGCCATATGTCAAATCTCATCACTTGCTGTGAGGAGTGACATTTCTTTTGATAGCTCCTAGCAACGGCAATACAAATTGTTGGTAGTCACTTCACACTGTACAAATAGCTCCTGCAGCAAGTACATTTAATTTCAGGTTCATGCTAGGTTGCACACCATACCAAACCATGTCATCTGCTGTTCATGTTCAGATTAGACAACTCTCTTTCTTATAAGAGGGAAAACCCTTATGTCCTATTATGCCCATGTGAGACGAATTAGATCCACTTGGATGAAGAGCTTCAGGCAGTGGGCTGCGAAGACTCATGTTCAGTGACCCAGAAGGAACATGAGTAACCTTGAAGTACCATTTGCAAAAGGAGATGGAAGTTCTGCTCAGGTGTCCATTTGTACAGTGCAGATGGAAGTGCTGCCATAGTGCTTCAACATGATCACTTCCCTTTACTCTAAGAAATGAAAATGCCACTTACAAGAGGTGCTTTAGAGGAGTCTGCTTCAAAGCACAGCTTGATGCTTCATTCATATGTCATTTAACCTGCTCTGTCCTTTGGTGACCAGTCACTCCAGCCATATATATCAATGTAGATTTCTTATCTTATAACATTACTTTCACCATTGGAGCCTATAATGATGTTGAAGCTTCATGATCTAAATCACGTCTACACATTGGCAATCAATGGTGCCTTTACCATTAAAGTAAGTTTGCCTTTCTTATAGATGCCAGGCAAGCATTTTCCAAAACATCTGAATGCTCAGAGGACACACACAGTTCTTCAGCAATGATGATTTGGGCTCCAGAAGCAATTCAGGAGTAAATAATTCCGATTCACAAAGATGGCTGCAAAGAATATAAAACACAACACTTTTCCCTCTCTGCTCCCATCCTATAGAAAAACTAAATAATTAGCATACTTGCTAATTAATTTGGGAGGTTGGGGCAGTGTTCAGTATGTTCAAAACAGATGAACCATTATAGAGATATAAAAGCTGTATGAAAATAAAAAACTTCAAATTGGATAAGCAAACTGAAAAGGAAAAGATTAACTCAATTATAGATACATGCAAAGTTGCTTTATGTGAGTCTCATCTGAACAATTGACCTTCTAGAGCTCTATAACTTGATTAGAAAAAAGACTGCCAGAGTGTTTTAAATGTAGCATTTAAAGAATTTAAAGCAAGGCTCAATATTTTTATGGAGGTTTCAATGTCTGTGTGGAACAACAGAAAAACTTTGTATAGTACAGTGAAGTCAAAATCATTTCCCAGGAACCAAATTAAAACAGAACCAATAGGACATGCTGGATATGTGAATCCTAACAAGAAAAGCATCTATCCAACAACTTTCTCAGCCCCCAAAATTTCTTCTGGAATGCATCTAACAAATACACAGTGAAACTTGCTTCAGGGACTAGGATATACTTCAACATATTTAACACATACTAGCTCTATACCCGTGCTTCACTATGAAACTATGTGATCTGGCTTAGTTTTTGGGGAGGAAAATAAGGGGGAAAATGTGCCTCTGTCTACCAGCATCCATCGGTATTCATCTGGCTAGCATCCTGTCAGTATGTGGGAGAGTTGATGGCTGTTTGGAAACTGAAACAGTATTTGCTGTGTGAGCAAGAAAAAACAGCAAGGAGCCTGGGCATGGCTTAGCTCAACTGTTCTGTACTAAAGCTGAAACTAAAACTGAATCTGAAACTCCTCTCCTCTGCATGTGTTTTGCATTTGGAACAGATTTCTTTTCAGGTGGGGAGGGGGAGTAGAACTCCTTAGCATCAGAGTGTGTTAATAATAATATACAAAATACTAATGCTCTGATGGTCATTTCAAAAAATCCTTTCTTAGTGAGCACCTAGAAACCAAGAGGAACATATGTGCCAAATTTCAAGTTTGTAGGCTTTATGGTTCTGATGATGCGTGACTAGTATTTCACTTTTATATAGAGAGATATGAGTTCTTGTGTGTACGCAGTTCCATTCTCATAAAACTACATGTTGTTAGAATACAAGCAATAGTTTGATTAAGAGTATGTTGATGGGAAGAATATTTTCTTAAATCTAAGAGCTGGAAAGTTCTTTGCATTATTAATCCAGCCAAATTTCCCAGATTTTACATCTCGCCTACAGATATTTTCCTTAAAATATGTCAAAGTACAGAAATTCAGTTTGTGCTGATCCATTTGACATATAATAGTTTGACAATGGTTGAAAGCCTTAATCCTATAGATTAAGCACTGTTGGAAAGTCAAAGAAACTGTTAAATTAGCAGAGTGAATAGTGAACACCATTGAAACAGAGTAGCATTCTTTGCTTTCTTAAGGTCTTTATTTGCATACAATATTTGCATAAGATTTATATATCTGGCAGTAATGATGACCATCTGATTATTTTGTTCCATCTGCCACTAACTGATGCACAGAATCCAATGACTCAATGTATTTCGGATACAATCCAGAAATAAGCCATAGTCCTCTATTTCTAGAACTCTCTGAAGTTACTGAAAGAAAACTATTCTAATGATCAATGGATCAGTACTAAAACCTTTGTAATCAACTATGGAACTTTTGTTCTTCTTGTTCCAACAGAAAAGAGATGGTGGAGCCTCACATAATGCAACATCTCTTTATCACTGGAACCCTAAATCGTTATTTCCCTGTTCTCCTCTGCATTCTACTTCCTTCCCCGCCCTAAACAAAGTGGCATAATTATTTTATTTTTACCTCAGTTATTTAAATTTGCTGTGTAGTTTCCCAGTGGTGAATTTAACTGGGAACTCTATGCTAAAGATAGCAACTGAAAAGCATTGACAGATTTTAACTTAACAAGTTGACTTATTTTTGTTTCCTTGTCCTCCTTTGCAATCTCGTGTGTACTACCTAAATTGTGTTTTGACAATTGTTTGTATAAAAGAGTAGTTTTATGCATGAAATAGATTTTTTCCATTGCTTAGTATCCAATGCCCAATTCAGGAAAATCTAGCTAGAAAGTTTTTGCTTCAAAAGAAACCAACTTCATGTGGACACTCAAATAATAGGATATTATTGGTTGGAAACAAGGTCAAATTAAGGGAAATTAGGGAAGTTTAGACTTGCAAAAAGACAACTGGAGAAAGAAAAGCTGGAATATAAAAGTATACTTCCATTACTTGAAGATTTTCAGGCAGAAAAAGATCATTACATGTTGCTTTCTGTTATACTACTCAAATATAATAATATTTGACACAAGTATTGTTATACTATGGCACAAGTCAGTTGGAAATGAATTTCATTTAGTTTCCTCATTTCATGGCCACCTCCTGTAATACAGATGTTTCTGGATGTATACTCCAAACTGATACATTTCCCACCATAATATAATAGATTCATGTTTTAATTTCCTATGCATGTAGAGTTGTAAGCATTTCAGAATCCCAGTTGGGTGTTGGGTTTTTATCATCATGGATTCCTCTTGTGTTCAATCTAAGACTGTGAACACTTTTTTTTTAATGAAATGAATAGGGTGTGTTTTTTAATTTCCCCTTTACTGATTTTTCAGTGTGTTAGTCCAAACAAAATCTTTCTTTTAAAATGAAAGCAAAAGAAATTGATAAATTATATTTTAATATTATTTTAGCATCATTTTTTTTTCCTGATGGCAGTGACAATCAACACATCTCTGGACAAATTGAAAGGTCTTATAAGAGAAAGAGGGATTGACAAGACTAATTCAATAAAAAAATTAATCAATCGTAAGGCTGAAAAATTGTCATCATTAACGAACATAAAATATTCTGAAATCCTTCCTGAAGAATCAGACTTTTGGATAGCTATTGAATATTACTGCCAAACCCCTAGCACATTTGTTCCTATACTTGTAATTAAAATTTTATGTCATTTGATTCTTATATTCCCAGTATACATGAATAAGCAGAGGAGAGGGGAGGAAGTATCGGTCTTCCATCCTTGTGTTATTTCATAATCCATGATCTTTGAAGAGCAAAAAGGGCTGCCATCAAACAGACCAAAACTTTTCAGAAAACAATGTTAACACTGTTGGAAGATACTTAAGAGTGTCTAAATGAGAAATGAGAAAATTATGCACCTGTATGAATCAACTTTGATTTGATTTAAATTGGCAATTTGAAGACAAACCAGTTCAGTGCTTCAAGATTTGAGGTTCAATTAAGAAGGATTATCCATGGGCTATAAAAATGTTTTCAGTTGATTCATTTTTTTCCGCAGAACAGAATGAAAATACCTTCCAAGATTCAGTTTCTCCCTCTCTCTCTCTCTCCCTCCCTCTCTCTCTCTCTCTCTTCAAGACAAAATTGTACTATATAATTGAAGATGGAAAAATCAAAGAACTGTTTAGATTAGTCAGTAATTTTACCTGGAGAATGATAACTATTGACCTACCTTTATGATTAATGGCATTATAGTCCATATAACTAGGCTACTTAGGAAGCTTCTTTCCTTCCTCTTAATGTGGTGGAAAGACATGGGACCTTGTCAAAACCTGTTCTTCTTGGGACAATACTGGGGTGAATGACAATTGACATGCCCTTGTAGGGTGATGGAGCCTTTTTGCTCCCAATCTCTATATTATATGGATTATTATGAATCTTGTCTAACTGGATGAGAAGTTAGAAGCAGGCTGGCTTACCAAGTACAGCATAATCATCTTTGAAAATTTTAAATATTAAATTAGTCAAGAAATATATGTGTGAATGGTAATATGTTTACCCTGAGAAATATATTGTCATCCTTTTGTCCTATTTCTTCTTTCTTCTTTCCTTTATTTTGGTTGTGAACACTGGCTTTATAGTCATAGTTCCAAAGTTCTTTATAGTTTATAGATTCTTCTTGAAACATTTCACTGGAAAACATGTTCATTATTTCTCTGTTAAACTCTGGTCTGGTCCTAGGAACTTTTTAATGAGTAGTAGTGGCTATTGTAATCAGAATGGACAAATTACTCCTTTGAGCATGATTATTATTTTTGCTCAATTTTTCCAATATTTTTTTTTTAAAATCAGAGTCTTCATGAAAAAATTTTCAACCACTGCTTCTCTTGATTCAGTTCAGCTACCTGCTGTAAATTTCTTAATAAGCACCTAGTATCTCAATATCCATTCTATCATTTAGACCATATACGGTGCTTCACATTGTTATAACTGCCAATCATGCAGCTTACAAGTCAGATTTTTCATCCTTTCTTTTTAGACACAGGAAATTTTCATATGAGATCCCTAATGCTTTTGATTTGACAGAGAAGAAATTATCATCAATTTTTAAAAGGAAAATAAATTTTGGATGAAAATGTTGTGGTGGGATTTGAGATTCTTTTGATTACTTTGGTTACAAGTTGTCTGAGCTAGATGAGAATTTTCTTCTTTAATGCATAATTATCTTCTAGCAGAGATGCTGCAGAATCTCTGATTCCTTGTGCCCCAAAGACTTGAAGTATCCCTGAGATTTTCAATAATATAAAAAGTATCAAAGAAAACACCTTCTAAAAAATAAGAAAAATCACTAAAAAAATCAAATGACTTTTCAATAGTAATAAATTGCAACTGATATGGTGGAAAAACTTCTGTTTACTGGGTAGGATAGATGATGAAATAAATTAACGGCAGTGAGATGGGTAGGGGAAATGGGAAAAAAATAAGTGTCAAGGGAAGGAAGACAGAAGAGACATATAAAAAGAAAAAGTGAAGATAATAACTTTGCCTGGATAGTTGATTTCCTGATTTATATTAGAAAGTTCTTCCAAAACAGATATATAACAAATTGAAAGTGCTTACTAACATCAATAGAAAAATCAAAGGCTTTCACGTAGCTTGGACTGTTAGTAAGTATATGCCTATCCCACAAAACGGAGAAAGTCCACGGAATTGCTGTAATACCAAACTGTGCATATTCATTGGAATTTTTTTTTTAATTTCTTCTTAAGGCCTGACTAGATATATATTTTCCAACTTATTGCAACCCCTGCCTACAGGTTCCCCAATTACAATGATTAAAGATAGTGAATTAATGGAATTGTTAATTTTTTTTCTTTTATTTAGATAATTCAGAAGGCAAATTTCAAAAATTCCATTGTGCATATAACTTACATTCCAGACTACATCCTCCCAGGCCACAGCCCCAACAGAAAGAATGAAATATAATTAAAGGAGAAGAATACTTTCAACTGACTTATTAATACAGAATGAAGCAAAAATATTTTTATATTGGATGGTATTACTGAACTATCGATCCAGAAGTTAATTTTTAATAGTGTTTTACTATTATATAATACACAGTTGCTGATCAGGACTGAACATCAAGGCTTAAATGATGGGAAATAGAAAAGTTTATTGGTTGTTTTATATCTTCTATTCCTAATTGGAAAACTGCTGTGATCTGGGCAGTGCTGTAATATCTTCCTCCACACTGAATCTCTGCATTTAAATTCTTAATGTTAAATGGGGATCTTACATTTTATCTTATCCTTTTTTATAATAACATTTTTTTTATCTCCTGTGAGAATGATTTATCTCCCAAGAAGGGTGATAAAGAGCTGAAGAGCTGAATCTTTTAGTCACTATGTCTCAGTGCTAGATAGCCAGAAGGTAATATTATAGAAACTATTTCAACTTTGAAATGTTGACCTTTTCATTGACAAAAAAGAAGCATAGAATATGAAAGACATTTTTTCTTGTACAATATGGTTAAACTTTAGCTTCTCTGTCAAATGGTCCCTGAATGATATTGGTGGTAAGAACTACCAAGCAGGAAGCAGGAAGCAGGAAGCAGGAGCAGACTGTGAAGACCCAAAAGGCTTTTGAGAGGACAGGTTTGGGACACCTAACCTTCCACTCCTAAGTGTCAGCAATATTACGGCCTCAAAAGGCCAAGGCTATCAGACTTTGCTGTAAAAATTCTAAAAATATATCCTGAAGGAAATGGTAAAATACAAAAAATGCTTCTTCTTTCCTACCATCCAGTAGAGATCCATATTTTATGACATAGACCTGGTAGTCTCAGAATATCACTAAACTATCACTAAAATGAGATAATCAAGATGTTGAGAAATAGTTCAAGGATGTCTCATATCCCATTGAGAAGACTAAGAACAAAATATAAAAGTGGGCTCAAAACTGCATCCATCTCTTTGGATAAACTTGAACCAATAGGATGAGTTTGGAGAAGACAAACCTGTATTGTAACTAAAATAAAAATGTTTCTTGAAAGGTAATTGTCAGTTCAGGACACTAGATAGAAATATAGTTATGTGACTAACAGGAACAAAGAATGTGTCTCTCAAATAATTACCTTAAATGAAACATGGGAGGAAACATCTTCAGAGATCTAGATGACAACAGAAGTTGCAAATAAAAATATGACTGTCAGCCTTCAAGATCTTCCACTATTGCCTTGCATCTTTCGGCTGTCATAAGAAACGGGGGGGGGGGGGGGGGTGTGGGGGGGGAGGTGAAGGTGTTACATTTTTCTGTTGTGTAAATGAGGGGGGGAGCATTCATCAGAGTTAGGTTTCCATTTCTCGCTTAGCTTTCTTTTCTCTGCGCAACTGCAATCCGTTATCAAAGTATGCCAAGGTCACCTGAAGATACCCACATGATCATATTCACAATTTCTAATTGGAAGTTTCATCTGAACTAATGGTGTGGGAACATTTCCATCACTTTGTATATGTGATTTACGCACCTAATTTCTCACATTCAGAATTCTTTGGTTGCTACCACTTCACTTTCAGTAAAAGATAACTTTTCTCTAACTTCAAGAGTCTAAATATTTCTTTCTTGGATTTTGAATGGAGCACCGTCTGACATTATTCTAAACTCACTTTACCAGCCCTCCCAGAGAAAACACCCAATTTTCTTCCGAGGGGGCCTGAACATCATGTCATCTTCAACTAGTGATCAGGAAGATCTGGGAGCCATTGGAGGGCAAGATTCTTTGCTGGTAAGGAAGCCCAATCGTTAGCAGAGCTCAATCTGGAAGAGGATCCAGCTGTGAAGCCCAGATGATCAGTGGGGGTTGGCTGGAAAGATCCGGAGAAGGACAGCCCCCACCCCCGGGATCACCACCACCCACCAGCGTGGAAAAGAGGAGCTATGGCAAGAGAGGGAAAAGAGAGAACTCTCACTGGATCAAGCCAGGAGACTCCTTAATGAAGCCTTTGAGCAACTCTAAGCTGCACAAAAGTATGAAGGGGAAGGGGGAGTAGCCCCAGCTAGAAGAAGGAGAGCAGCTGTCAGCCTTCAAGATCTTCTACTATTGCTTTGCATCTTTCGACTGCCATAAGTAACGGGGGGAGGAAGGGAAAGTCTGGGAAGTGAGCTGGAGGTGTTAAATTCTTCTGTTGTGTAAATGGGGGGTGGAAGCATACAATAGAGTTAGGTTTCTATTTCTTGCTTAGCTTTCTTTTCTCTGCGCAACTGCAACCCGTTATCAAAATATGCCAAGGTCAACGGACAGAGGCCTCATCATCACCTGAAGATGCCCACATGATCATATTCACAACTTCTAATTGGAAGTGTCATCTGAACTATTGGGGGTGGGAACATTTCCATCACTTTGTATATGTGAAATGTGCACCTAATTTCTCAGATTCAGAATTCTTTGGTTGCTACCACTTCACTTTCAGTAAAAGATGTCTTTTCTCTAAACTAAAGAGTCTAAGTATTTATTTCCTGGATTTTGAATGGAGCTCCGCCTGACATTATTCTTAATCTCCCACCAGCCCACCTGGAGAGAATACCCAATTTTCTTCTGAGGGGGCCTGGACATCATGTCATCTTCAAATAGTGACCAAGAGGATCCGGGAGCCATTGGAGGGCAAGATTCTGTGCTGGTGCAGGAGGCCCAATCGCTAGCAGAGCTCAGTTTGCAAGAGGATCCAGTGGTGAAGCCCAGATGGTCGGTGGGAGTTGGTTGGAAAGATCTGGAGGAGGACCCACCCCGGGGTCACAACTACCCACCGGCATGGAAAAGAGGAGCCTTGGCAAGAGAAGGAAAAGAGGGAACTCTTGCTGGATCAAGCCAGGAGACTCCTTAATGAAGCCTTTGAAAAACCTCAAGCTGCACAAAGGTATGAAGGAAGAGGGGAAGTAGCCCCAGCCAGAAGAAGCAGAGCAACTTCCTCTCCCATAAATCAACCCGATCCAGCAGCAGCCCCGGGGCCTTCAGTGGGAGGTGTGATTCCTAGAAGGTGTAGAGCTCCTAGGCTGCCTCCGTTAGAAGTAAAATATGGGGGGGGGGATCCCAAAACCTTGGGATTTTTCCTAGCTCAAGTTTGGAGCCATATGGAAGAATATGGGGAGGATTTTCCCTCAGAAGCAGCCAAAGTGAGGTATGTTACCAGGGCTCTGGAGGGAATAGCGGCAGAGTGGATGGTGACCTTGCATAATGATAATGCTCCTCAGCTGCTGAATTATAACCTATTCATGGCTGCACTGAGGGCTAGGTTTGAGGACCCATTGGCAGAGCGCAAGGTCCGAATTAGGATGAAAGCCATAAAACAGGGGCGGAGGTCTGTGGCTGACTACACCCAAGAATTTAGACAGTTAGCCGGCCATTTCCGAGGCTGGCCCCAAGAAGCCCTGATAGAAATGTTTAAAGATGGTTTAAATGAAGATGTGTACCAGAGATGCACTGCTAGAAGAGACCCCAATGATTTGCAGATGTGGTACTTGCTGGCAGAAGAAGTGGAGATTGATTTAATCTGAAGTAAATGGCGGGGAGGTTATGGGTGGAGCAACCCTCGGCCTGCTTTCAATGTGGGAAGGAAGGTCACCGGGCTGTGAACTGCAGAGTCAAGTTGGAGCCAAAGGGGGCCCAAAGGAAGAACCAAGAAGTGGTTTTATCGTATGACCTAACCGAACAGTTAAAAGAAGCTTTAAAACTGGACGAATGGTTCCTGGCTCATTCAAGTGACTATACAATTAGAGATGGTTTGGCTTGGGTGGGGGCCAAGTTGTATGTGCCACAGGTGCTGAGGGGCCAAATACTACAACAGGCTCATGATTCTAAAGCAGCTGGCCATTTCGGATTTGTGAAGACCTTACATCTGGTTAAGCGGCAATTCTGGTGGCCTACTTTAAAGAAGGACATTGAAGCTTATGTAGCTAGCTGTCCAATTTGTGCTTCAGCAAAGAGACCTCCTGGTAAGCCAGTAGGATTGTTACAAAATGTAGCTAGACCAACGACTCCCTGGAAAGAAATCTCTTTGGACTTTATAGTAGAATTACCAGAAAGTGGTGGAAACACGGTCATCTGGGTAGTGACTGATTTGTTTTCCAAACAAGTATATTGCATACCTTGTTCCAAGATTCCCTCTGCTAAGACGCTGGCTAAACTATTTATATCACATATCTATAGGTTACATGGCGTCCCGGAATGCATAATCTCTGACAGAGGGGTCCAATTTACCTCAAATTTTTGGAAAGAGTTCCTGAAGTTAATAGGCTCCTCCCAGGGGCTAAGCTCCGCCCACCACCCCCAAACCAATGGGGCCTGTGAGAGGACTAATGCAGTGTTAGAACAATATCTTAGATGTTACATAAATTATCAACAAGATAACTGGTCCGAATTACTACTGTTTGCCTAAGTGGCATATAACAACTCCGTACACAGTAGTACTGGATTTACTCCATTTTAAGTGGCTTCGGGACAAGATTTTGTTCCCATACCTGAACTTCCTCTTGAAAAGCCTAAAGCCCGTGTCACACTGCACCAACGGATGCAAAGAGGATGTAAAATGGACAAAAAATCTTGCCATCCATTGGTTAACGCAATGTACTCACTGCCTCCGTTTTGCTTCCTCTCTATCCGTCCAGCAACCGTTTATTGACGTTTCATCCGCTCAGAAAGTTTTGAGCTGCCCAAAACTTTTGAGCGGAAAATGTATCCAATGCATCCGTTCTGCATCCTCTAAGCATACAGGGGACATCTGTTCTGCATCCATTACTCATCTGCTATATCCGCTAGGCATCTGCTGTGCATCCGCACAACTAAAATCCATTCCATCGGTAAACGGACGCAGGGAGGAAGCAGAACGGACGTGTAGCGTTAGTAGCACAGATGGAGAAAGGATGAAAGCGGATGCAGCTCATCTGCTCTGCATCCTCTCTGCATCCTCTATACATCCGCTCTGCGTCCTCCCCACGTCCGTTCCTTTCTGTGTTATCCGCTCTGCTTATGCAAATTTTTGCCCCTTTTGAGAGCGGATAACAACGGATGGAACATTTTGCTCGTCTGTTGTATCCTTTTTGCATCCGTTGGGCAGTGTGACATGGCCTTAACATCCATTCGTTGGATGAATGGATAACTCAACTCCAACTTAACTGGCCAGTGACACGCAAAGCATTAGATGAGGCCCATCAAGCTCATAAGAAATTTGCAGACAAGAAAAGATCCCCACAGAAAGAATATAAAGTGGGCGACAAGGTTTTCCTGTCCACCAGATACCTGCAGACCACTCAAAAGTCAAAGAAGCTTGGTCCTAAGTTTGTTGGTCCTTTCACGATTGAACGGATTATAAATCCTGTAACAGTCCAGCTGAACTTACCCAAAACTCTTCGATGAATTCATCCAGTATTCCATGTTAGTTTGCTAAAACCTGAACGTACTTCTGATTTAAGACTCATCCAAGCTGACCCTCCCATACCAATACTGATTGAAGGTGAACAACATTTTGAAGTTAAAGAAATTCTGGACTCTCGCAAATGGAGGGGTTGACTCCAGTATCTTGTAGCCTGGAAACATTTCCCTTCTTCGCAAGCCGAATGGGTTAATGAAACCGATGTTAAAGCCCCTAAGTTGATCAAAGCATTTCGTTCCAAGTATCCTGATAAGCCTTAGGACTGTATTGTTTTGTAATTGCTGAATGATTAATAATTGTCTTTATATTTTCTACTCTATCTCCTCTAGGACTGATGGTTTTCCTTTTTCTAGGAGGGCCGAATGTCAGCCTTCAAGATCTTCTACTATTGCTTTGCATCTTTCGACTGCCATAAGTCACAGGGGGAGGAAGGGAAAGTCTGGGAAGTGAGCTGGAGGTGTTAAATTCTTCTGTTCTGGAAATGGGGGGTGGAAGCATACAATAGAGTTAGGTTTCTATTTCTTGCTTAGCTTTCTTTTCTCTGCGCAATTGCAACCTGTTATCAAAATATGCCAAGGTCAACGGACAGAGGCTTCATCATCACCTGAAGATGCCCACATGATCATATTCACAACTTCTAATTGGAAGTGTCATCTGAACTATTGGGGGTGGGAACATTTCCCTCACTTTGTATATGTGAATTGCGTGCCTAATTTCTCAGATTCAGAATTCTTTGGTTGCTACCACTTCACTTTCAGAAAAAGATGTCTTTTCTCTAAACTAAAGAGTCTAAGTATTTCTTTCCTGGATTTTGAATGAAGCTCCACCTGACATCAGCCCCCTCTCCCATCAATCAACCCGATCCAGCAGCAGCCCCGGGGCCCTCAGCGGGAAGTGTAATTCCTAGAAGGCACAGAGCTCCTAGGCTGCCTCCATTAGAAGTAAAATACAAGGGAAATCCCAAAACCTTGGGATTTTTCCTAGCCCAAGTTTGGAGCTATATGGAAGAATACAGGGAGGATTTTCCCTCAGAAGCAGCCAAAGTGAGATGTGTTACCAGGGCTCTGGAGGGAACAGCTGCAGAGTGGATAGTGACCCTGCATAATGATAATGCCCCCCAGTTGATGAATTATAACCTGTTCATGACTGCACTGCGAACTAGATTTGAGGACCCATTGGCAGAGCGCAAGGTCCGAAACAGGATGAAGACCATAAATCAGGGGTGGAGGTCAGTGGCTGACTACACCCAAGAATTTAGACAGTTAGCAGGTCATATCTGAGGCTGGTCCCAGGAAGCCCTGATAGAAACATTTAAAGATGGATTAAATGAAGATGTGTACCAGAGATGCATTGCTAGAAGAGACCCAAATGACTTGCAGATGTGGTAATTGCTGGCAGAAGAAGTGGAAATTGATTTAACCTGAAGCAGATGGCGGGGAGATTCTGGGTGGAGCAAGCCTTCCCCCCCACGTCCTCAAGAGGTCCCTAAACCTCATAGGGGAGGAGCGGTGGCAAGACCCAATCCCTCTGCCTGTTTTTGATGCGGGAAGGAAGGGCACCGGGCTGTGAACTGCAAAGTCAAGCTGGAACCAAAGGGGGCACCAAAAGAAGGGAAGAAACCTGAAAAATCCCCAGTGAAGCCTCGCGAAGCGGCACTAAAGTCGAAAGAGATGGCAGAGGTCACCCCTCCTGTGGGAGAAGAATCAGAAAATCTGATTACCCCTGAGGAGGGCGATTTTGACTTGGAAGATGACTTTGTGATAAGTCCAAGCAAGGGCCCTATGACCATTGCGGTGAAGTTGAGGGTACCCAATTCAGGGGTCGAAGGGGAAATGCTAGCCCTATTAGATTCTGGGTGCACAAGGTGTATAATCAACACGGAAGTAGTGGAGAAAATGGGCTTAAAACTAAAACCTTTAAAGATGCCCATTTCCTTTTGCCAATTAGATGGATCAGTGGCTGGGGGTTGCCCTGCACATTTTATCACGGATCCTGTAGATATGATCATGGGAGAGCATGATGAGACTCTGTGCTTTATTGTGGTCCCTGGGATGGAGCAACCATTAATCCTGGGATTGCCCTGGCTCCGGAAATGGAACCCCCAGGTTAACTGGAGAAAGGGGTTGTTGCGCATATGCACCAAGCAGCAACCGGAAAAAGAGGGGAGATCTCAGCCGAAGCTTCAGATTCCGATTGAAATAGCTTCCACAGGTACAGAACCCGTGAAAGGGGAGGAGAAAACTCCAAAAGAGTATTGGGATTTAAAGGAAGTCTTCAGTGAGAAGACCTCCCACCTCGCCGGTCAACAGACTGTACTATTGAAATTTTGCCTGGGGTGAAGCTCCCGAAACTGAAGTTGTACTCAATGACACCACGGGAATTAGAGGAGCTAAGATTGTTTATAGATAAAAATCTGGAACGTGGTTTCATCCAACCTGCTAGGCCCCGGGTAGCGGCCCCAGTGTTGTTCTGTGAAAAGAAAGATGGCTCCAAACGCTTGGTGGTGGACTACAGAAATTTGAATGCCATTTCCGTGGAAAACGTGTACCCCCTGCCTTTGATGAAGGACATGTTAGCCCATCTAGCCAAGGGGAAGATTTTCACGAAGTTGGATTTGAGAGAAGCATTCTACCGAATTCGAATTAAGGAAAGGGATGAGTGGAAGACCGCTTTTAACTGCCCGATGGGTTGTTTCCAATTCAACATTCTTCCTTTTGGTTTAGAAGGGGCCCCAGCTGTATTCATGCAGATGATCAATCAGGTGTTACATGAACATTTATACAGGGGGGCTCTGGTTTATCTTGATGACATCCTTATCTACACGGAAACTTTGGATGAACATGTGAAACTGGTGCGGTCGGTTCTACAGAAACTGTGTGCCGCTAAGTTGTATGCTAAACTATCCAAGTGTGAATTCCATCAAGAGAAAATTGACTATTTGGGATATCGCATTTCATCTGAGGGCATAGAAATGGATCCAGAGAAAGTGCGTGCCATATTGGAATGGGCTTCACCATGTACCAGAAAACAACTTCAAAGCGTCTTGGGATTTGCAAACTTTTACCGGCAATTTATCCCGACTTTTGCTAAGATAACAATGCCCATCACAAATCTCTTAAAAACAAAAGGGGATGTGAAGCCAAGGCTGAGCAAGCCATTGGAGTGGTCCATGGAGTGCCAAGCAGCTTTTGTAAAAGCTAAAATGAATGTTTGCTGCAGAACCAGTGCTAAAGCACCCGGATAGGGAGGCTCCTTTTGTGATCCAAGCTGATGTGAGTGATGTGGCCGTTGGAGTGGTGTTACTTCAAATCAACAAGAAAGAGACCTTACAGCCTTGTGCGTATACCTCCCATAAACTGTCTGAAACCAAGAGAAGGTGGGCCATCTGGGAAAAAGAAGCTTTTGCAGTTCATTGGGCCTTACTGACCTGGAGACATTTCCTGGAAGGAGAAAAACATCCATTTGAGGTATGGACTGATCATAAAAATTTGGGAGCCTTAAAAATGCCTCGGAAGCTGTCCCCTAAACAAGTTCACTGGGCCCAGTATTTCAAGTGGTTCAATTTCTCACTGAAGTACATTCCAGGGGGGAAGAACTTCAAGGCAGATGCTCTCTCTAGACTACCCCAATATAATAGTATTCGCCAGGAAGTGAAAAGTCCAAATGTTTCACCCAGACATCTAGCCGCCCCAGTAATCACCAGAGCCCAAAAGAAGAAACAAGAAGTGGATTTATCGAATGACCTAACCAAACAACTAAAAGAAGCTTTAAAACTTGATGATTGGTTCCTGGCTCATTCAAATGACTATACAGTTAGAGATGGTTTGGCTTGGGTGGGGACCAAGTTGTATGTGCCACAGGTGCTGAGGGGCCAAATACTACTACAGGCTCATGATTATAAAGCAGCTGGTCACTTTGGATTTGTGAAAACCTTACACCTGGTTAAGCGGCAATTCTGGTGGCCCACTTTGAAGAAGGACATTGAAGCTTATGTCACTAGCTGTCCAATTTGTGCTTTGGCAAAAAGACCTCCTGGTAAGCCATCAGGGTTGTTACAAAATGTAGCTAGACCAACAGCCTCCTGGAAGGAAATCTCTTTGGACTTTATAGTAGAATTACCCGAAAGCAGTGGAAACACGGTTATTTGGGTGGTAACCGATTTGTTTTCCAAACAAGTACATTGCATACCTTGTTCCAAGATTCCATCTGCAAAGACGTTGGCTAAACTGTTTTTTTCACATATCTATAGGCTACATAGCGGTCCGAAACGCATAATCTCTGACAGAGGGGTCCAATTTTCCTCAAATTTTTGGAAAGAGTTCCTGAAGTTGATACGCTCCGCCCAGGGTTTAAACTCTGCCCACCACCCCCAAACCAATGGGGCCTGTGAGAGGACTAATTCAGTGTTAGAACAGTATCTTAGATGTTATATAAATTATCAACAAGATAACTGGTCCAACTGACTACCATTTGCTGAAGTGGCATATAACAACTCCGTACATAGTAGTACTGGATTTACTCCATTTAAAGTAGCTTTGGGACAAGATTTCATTCCCATACCTGAACTTCCTCATGAAAAACCTAACATCCATTCATTGGATGAATGGATAACTCAACTCCAACTTAACTGGCCAGTAACATGTAAAGCATTAGATGAGGCCCATCAAGCTCATAAGAAGTTTGCAGACAAGAAAAGATCTCCACAGAAATTATATAAAGTAGGCGACAAAGTTTTCCTGTCCACCAGATACCTGAAAACCACTCAAAAGTCAAAGAAACTTGGTCCTAAATATGTTGGTCCTTTCACGATTGAACGGATGATAAACCCTGTAACAGCAGCTGAACTTACCAAAAACTCTTCGACGAATTCACCCGGTTTTCCATGTTAGTTTGTTAAAACCTGAACATACTTCTGATTTAAGACCCATCCAGGCTGACCCTCCCATACCAATACTGATTGAAGGTGAACAACATTTTGAAGTTAAAGAAATTCTGGACTCTCACAAATGGAGGGGTCGGCTCCAGTATCTTGTAGCCTGGAAACATTTCCCTTCTTCACAAGCTGAATGGGTTAACGAAAGCGATGTTAAAGCCCCTAAATTCATCAAAGCATTTCGTTCCAAGTATCCTGATAATCCCTAGGAGTGTATTCCTTTGTAATTGTCTAATGATTAATTATTGTCTTTATATTTTTCTCCTCTCTCTCTTCTTGGAATGACAGTTTTCCTTTTTCTAGGAGGGCTGAATGTCAGCCTTCAAGATCTTCCACTATTGCCTTGCATCTTTCGGCTGTCATAAGAAATGGGAGGTGGAGGAGGGGATGAGTCTGGGAAGTGAGCTGAAGGTGTTACATTTTTCTGTTGTATACATGAAGGGGGGAGCATTCATCAGAGTTAGGTTTCTATTTCTCGCTTAGCTTTCTTTTCTCTGCACAACTGCAATCTGTTATCAAAGTATGCCAAGGTCAATGGACAAAGGCCTCATCATCACCTGAAGATGCCCACATGATCATATTCACAATTTCTAATTGGAAGTTTTATCTGAACTATTGGGGGTGGGAACATTTCCATCACTTTGTATATGTGATTTACGCGCCTAATTTCTCAGATTCAGAATTCTTTGGTTGCTACTACTTTACTTTCAGTAAAAGATAACTTTTCTGTAACATAAAGAGTCTAAGTATTTCTTTCTTGGATTTTGAATGGAGCACTGGCTGACAATGACTGACTTTGAAAATTACCTTAATTTCCATTACTTGGAAAGGTCTAGTTATGACTTTTACTTTTCTGTAACCTACAAACCATTTTCTCCCTTCCCCTTCCCTCTTCCCCACTTTTACTCCTTTCCCTCACCTAATCCATCTCCATCTTAAGGGAAGATAATTGCTATTTTTGCTGCAATGTGGAGGATAGGTCTATGTGTATGTTTTTGCACTGATAGAATGTTCTGTATTTCAGGAACAGATACAGTGTTGGTGACTAACAGTTGGGAAAGAATCAGTAGGGGCAGCCTCTCACCCCTGAGACTATGGGCACGCCTCAGAGTGACTGAGTAGAGTGCCAGAGACTGGGTTGCTACCTGATGACTTTATCTTTGCTTGGGACACTTGGGTCATTTTCTTTTACAGTTTGTTATTAATAAAGATTATCTTTGCTTCACACACTTGCTTCAGTTCTTTTAGTCAATAAAGTCTTGGTGGAAACTTTTAGAAATGGTTTAAGTCTTTGGATGCTTGTGGGATGGGTTAAGATAGCAGAGGGATGGGAAGGGATACCTTTGGAATTGGGTAATAGCTGTGGGATGGGCAGGGATACCTGTGGGATAGGTAAGGAGAGCTGTGGGATAGATAAATCTCCAGTGCAAGCAAAGTGGAACTGTATGGTCCACCCTCCCAGGTGCCACACCTTTGGCCCTTTATTATCAATAACAATGTAATCATTGATCCACAAATTTCAACATAAACACAACTCTTTATTAAATACCCTGTTCATTGTCGGGCCACTCAACATAAATTGCCCAATCTCATCAGTGTGATGAGACAGGCTGAAGGAAGCATTCATTAAGCATCTATCATCCTGTCTTGCCACTCCACTGCTTCAGCTGGGGAGTTGCACCAGTGTTTCAGTAGGTTGTGCTTCTTCCCTTCACGTGAAGCTCTGTTGGGGCCTTGCACATCCACAGTGTTGAGGTTGCGTTCCAGCCCCTCCTTGAGGTGACTGGCGTTGTATACCAGGGCATCTGAAGATGACCCGTTGCCTGAAGCATCAATGTACATGAACTTGTAGTCAACATCGACCATGACGAAGAGGATGATGCTGAAGAAGCCCTTGTAGTTGTGATAAATGGACCCTGACTTGGATGGAGCTTTGCAGGCCACGTGCTTGCCATCTATGGCTCCAACGGTGTGGGGGAAGTTCCACCTCTGATACCACTGCTCTGCAACTTTCTTCCATCCTTCTTCAGTAGACGGGCACTGGAGGAGCTCCTCCAGGTATTCTTCGATGATGGCCTGCACCACTTCTCTGACCACAATGCTGATGGTGTTGTGTGGCACCCTCCAGCTGTATTGCATGCTCCTGTACGTGAGGCCAGGTGGCACAGAGTGAGTGCCACCTTGAGCCCAGGGCCCAGGGTGGGCTGGAAGTTGGTGTTTGACTTGGTCAACCTGGGTCTCAGCTGCTCCACAACTTCATCAAACATGGCTGGCGGCATCCTCATGAAATTCTGGAATGCACGGAGGTCATCATTCCTCAGCTCCAACATCAGCTTGTTATACAGTCCATACTCTGCTCTTCTGGCGATCCATCTTCGGACCCAGACACTTCTTGGCCACCTCCTTTTCTTTGCGTAGAACAGGTGAAAGAGCCTGTAGATGGCTTCACACTGTTGTAGAACGATGGTGGCTCCCAAAAGGAGTGTGTGATGATCCATGGTGGAGATGACTGGATGCTGTGGAAGATCAAGAGCCAGATGAAGGCTGAAGAGGTCTGCACAGCAGAGCTGCTGGATTGAAAGTGAGATCCACGTGAGTTCCTCCTCCTTTTTATAGGAAATATAGGTTTTCTGCTAGGTGTCCTTTTGCATCCTCTAGACATCCTGCAGACATGCTAAATATCCAAGATATGTCCCCTATGCAAACATTTTTTCCATTTTAATGCTTTGTATGTGAGCTGCATCTGCTTTCATAATTTCTCCGTCCGTGCTACTAACACTACGTGTCTGTTCCGCATCCGTTTCGCTTCCTCCCTGTGTCCATTTTCCACTGGAGCGGATGCGAGTTGCGTAGATGCGCAGCGGATGCCTAGCAGATATAGCGGATGCGTAACGGATGACAACGGATGTAGAACAGATGTTCCCCATATGCGTAGCGGATGTCTAACGGACGTATTGGATACATTTTCCACTCAAAAAGTTTTGTGCAGCTCAAAACTTTTTGAGCAAATGAAATGTCAGTAGACGGATGCTGGACGGATAGAGAGGATGAAAAACGGATGCAGTGAGTACAGAACGGAAGCATCGAGTTAACCAACGGATGGCAAGTGTTTCTCTCCGTTTTACATCCTCTTTGCATCCGTTGGTGCTGTGTGACAGGGGCTTAATCAAGCTTGTTGCTCACTACTGGTGTCACTTCCAAATTACAATCACTTCATTTTACACAGTCTAGACTATGAACAGCTGACTGTGTACCTCAATCCTAACCTGTCTCTTTACTTTATTTTTGATATCTGCACAATTCCTCTGCCACCTAGAGAATCTAAATATGATCTAGCTGGACATAGTTTATGCTGTTAGTATTATCTTTTTTCCTTTCTCACCTAGTGCCTAATTTCCCCTTGCCTCTGAGTAGCCAGATTTTGAAGCTGAGCTTTGCACTGTTTTGCACTGACAGTTTTCTTGCTAATAATTTTGACCTCAAGTTCTCTACACAATTGGATATTTCGTATTCTTTTGTCATGTTCATCATGAGGCTTTGAGAGGTGACTGGATCAGACTGGAGTTGAATTTTCTCCCTCATGTCTGAGAAATGATAATTTCAAAACTGGAGACATCAAACTGGAAACTGGGAGACTGCAAGTTTTGGCTTAGGCATAAAGTCATCCAATGACCTTGGATCAATCACCTTTTATCAGCCCAGGACAAAAGGAAAGAGGAAATGGCAAATTGTTTCTGAAAAACTTTGCCAAGAAAACTGGAAGGACTTGTCCAAGTAGTCTCCAGGAGTCAAACTTACTCAAAAGTCCTGAGAAGAAATAAGCTTTTCAGATCTCTATGTATGTACAGATATACTAATGGGAATACTGATGGTATTTCAGAATTTAATAAAATCTTATATTAGTTGAAACCTTACACTTTGCATTAAAGTAAAGACATCATTTCAAGATAAACTTAATGGGAGACAATATGGACACAACTTTGCAAGTATCTTGGCAACAATACAGAACAGAGTTTCCATTGCTTTCTTTTCAGCAAATAAGATACTTTTCAATATCATAAACTATGGCATAAACTATGGAATTTCTTGTCTCATCTAAGTAATCAAATCCTGCTTAGATTGGGAGCTCGGACAGGGTAATGTAATGTGCAGTAGAAATGAGTAGAGAATCACTGACCAAGATGGCACAGGGAATGGAAGAACAATTCTCAGTGCCACATTATGTTGTATTGACATTAGCTCTAATGGGATGATCTCCATCATCAAGGGACCATAAATAATTTTTGTAGCAGTTTAAATCCTTCCTAATTTAAAAAAATGGTAAAATACTATTGAATGTCAGTATTTCTTTAATTAAGAACATAAGGGATTATTCACAGCCCTACTATCCAGTCAGGTTTTTGTAACCACTTAGGTGAACTGACAACCAATAAAGTTCATTTCCAAAAATGGCTACATATGTTTTGTTAGGAAAAAATCAATTAAATCTTCTTTTGAATAAAATACTACTTGGAACAGCAATGTGTGTTAAAATTGTGATATCATTACAAGAGAGTGTAGGAGAAAATGGCTGAAATGAAGGTGGTATAGAACTACCATGTTTCTTAGAAAATAAGACAGTGCCTTATTTTTTAGGACCCCCTCAAAAAATGGGTAGGATGCCTTTTTGAATGGTGTCTTAATTCTCCCCCCCCCCCCCCCACATACTTCACTCAGCTACTGGGCTGCTTCTATTTGAAGGAATGCCCCACATGCCTTGCCTCTCCACTGAGCCACTTCTTTAGTGTCCGAAAGCAGCTATTCCACAAGCATAGCACAGACTGAGGGAAGAATGGCAGGCAGGAAAATCCCCCCTCCCCACTTTTCTCCCTGTTCGCCAAAAAGCCTCAACTCCAAAACTTCAGCATTTGGAATGGAGGGTTTTTGGCAAGTGGGAGGAAAATGGGGAGGGAGGATTTTCCTGCCTGTTATCTATCCCTCAAGCTCCCTCCCTATTTTCCTGCTTTCACAAAAACGGCTCCACTCCAAGCCTTCAGTATATCCCAGGACCCTGGGGCTCATGGATGGAGCTGGTCAAGACCTGTGACACCCCCAAAAGCAAAAGGCTCACTTGCCCCTCGAGAGCCTCTTCCTGATGCAGAAGGAGTTAGAGGAGCACCTCGCATGGTGGAGAGATAGTGAAAATAAGCTTAAATACATACAGCCGAACCTGGAAGACCCAGATTTCCAGGAACACATTCATTCCTTCTAGGAGGCAAACAAAGAATGCAAAGATAGCGTTCGGGACAGCAGAAACTCCCTCCAGGCTGTGTTCCTCATTGCACTACAGAAGGAGCAAATACCAAGGGAGAAATCCACATCCAACATAGGTCTTCAATCACAAGCAGCTTCTTCCCACCATTCTAAGAAAGCCTCCTCCCTCCATCCCAAATCAGCTAGATCGCAGGCAGGTTCCAGTGTCTTGCACCAATTCTCTTCTGCCAGCTCTTATCATCTTTCCAGAACATCCTCCCATTGTAGCAGCACATCTAAGGCCTCCAAAGCAGCAAGTTACGCCAAACAGACTGCAGAAACTGAAGTAGAAGCTGCAATAGCAGATGCAGAGCTATGCGCTACACAGGAGGTTACATGGCAGAAGGCAACAATAGTGGCTCAGCAGGCTGAAATAGCAGCTCAACAGGCTGAGATAGCCATAGCCCAGGCCAGACAACAGGTGAAAATGGTCAAAGTGCGGGCCAAATTGGAATTGGCCAAACGGCAAAGAGACACTGCAACAAACATGGCACATGCCTCAGCATGGTGGTCGATGGCCAACAAAACCTCCCTCCAATTCAACCTCGAAGAGTTGGGAGAAGAGAGCCCAGATACAGGTCAAGGCCTATGTGGATGAGCAGTACTCGCTACAAAACAAGCATATGGAACCGCCTCAGTTGCCTAGCAGTCTCTCACAACCAGGGAAGCACAGGGATGAATCTCAACCACAGACTCTACACATCAGTTACGCAACTGATGTTGTATGATCTAAAGTACGAGATTCACTTCCCACCAACAGCAAACCTTCCCCAACTGATGTTGTACATACTAAGGTCCGAGATTCTCTTCTCAGCACCAGCAACCCTACTGCAATGTCTCATGCCCTGCTGGCCAAGCAACGTAGCCTACCAGTGCCTACAATGACTTCTCGATGAGTTGACATGTCATCAATGACAACTGCCACACTCAGTCCACAGGCAGCAGCATTCTTGCCACAACCTCAATACCAATCAGGCTCCCAGGCACTACAAGGTAACCGCATCCAGCCTACACAGCAGCATGACACTCGACTATCATCCCCAGTATGGGAAAATGACAACCTCTGTAAGTACTGGGAGCAAGACTACAACCCGTTGTGACTTACAACTTAAACCCACCCTACAAGAATCCAGGGGAAAAACCCTCTATGCCAATACCTCCCCCCAACTCAGCAAATGCTGAAGATTACTGGACAAACTTGGCTGTACAGAGTGGAAAGCTAAATTTGCATGCCAAAGGAGTTCGCAGATTTTCTGACAAGCCAGGTGGCAAGTATCTAGTATGGAAAAAACTTTTTCTGCACCCCATTCAGGTGGCACACCTGAACCCTGATGAAATAATCAGACACTTGACATCATGGCTAGGACCACAGTCTGCTGACATACCTAGGGCAATTTTGGCATCCTACTTAGACAACCAGGCTGCTGCCCTATGGTTATCATGACAGCTTGACGAACTGTATGGCACTTCTGAGGATGTAGAAGCAACACTCTTGGATAGCCTCAACAGTTTTCCTAAAATTCCTATCGACATGGTTTTCCATAATACTGATATCGACTCCTCATCCACACACAGTTGGGGAGAGAACTCATCAGATATAACCCAATTTAGATCTCTGAACACAAGAAGAATACAGTTTTGTCCTATGCACAACACTCATCACTTGCTGAACAGCTGCACTGGGTTTGTAGCGAAATCACTGACCCAACAAAAAGAGTTACTAAGGGAGTATCAATACTGCTACAAGTGTTGTGAATTCAAACATCTGTCCAAGTACTGCACAGCCAAGGTGCAATGTGACTTATGCAATAGTGTCCACACCCGACTGCGGTACATCCAGATGCCAAGCTGCCATTACAGGTATCTTGTAACCCTTCTTCAAACAAGGAGCCTCAGCATAACACAGGAGCATGCAGGGCTCCTCGATAGACACGTGCCAAACACAACCACAACCAAGACTGATCGTCAACTGCATAGCACTGTGCGCCGACTCACCACACCCTTGTTTGTGTCTTCCCATATGTTTAGCCAAAGTGTACCCTAAAGGATGCCCTGAAGATGCCATTAAAATGTATGTGCAGATAGACATTCAAAGCATCTGCACCCTAGCCAGACCTGCATTCTTCAACGTCTTTGAGGTGCAACAGAACAAACTTCACTTCACTGTATCAATGTGCCATGGACCAAGAAGCATGATGGGGTGGAGAGCTACTGGACTCTGCATAGAGTCATTGGATGGAAGTTCACGGTTCCCACTACCACCTGTATTTGAATGCAATGGGATGCCAAATGACCACAGTCAGATTGCACACCTGAGGTCATAAGCAGCATGCTTCACCTATAGCACCTGGTTCATCACTTTCCCACTCAAGATCTGGAGGCTGAGATCCTACTCTTGCTGGGAAATAATGTCCTGCATGCCTTTCTCTTCTCCAAGTCAGTTATCAGCCCTGTAGATGGCTCAGTGGCCATCAAATCTCCACTAGGATGGGGGATCGTAGGAATTGTAAGTGACGATCAGATGCAGGCTCCAACTCAGGCAAATGCCTTAGCACCATCCATTCCAACAGCCTTCCAACACCCTTTAGCATCATCAAAAGCAAGAATGCTTCCAGCCCAAAAGACCGCTGGCAATCAGTACACTTTCGCTAGGACACCTTAAACGGCCAACAACCACCAGACATCCATTAAGATGCCCTATGGCACCGTGGAAGCAAGAGTACTGTTCCAACCCTAAAAGGCTGCCAGAAGCGACCAGCAGACTTTCACCCTTGCCACCAAGAGTACCTGTACACCCTAAAAGGCCACCAGAGGTGACCAGCAGACTTTCACCTTTGCCATTAAGAGTACCTGTACACCTGAAAAGGCTGCCAGAGGTGACCAGCAGACTTGCACCAAGAGGCTGAACTTGAAGATTGAACCTCAAGCTTTGTATGCTTTGCTTTGTTTGATGCTTTATTAATGATTACTGTTTTTCTTAGTTATATAGTTATACACTATTCAGTTAGTATTACTGTCTATTAGTAATCTTAGTTTATAGTTAATTTTTTTTCTCTTAATAGTGGAATTTACAATTCCAGGCAGGCAATGTGCTGTCCCAGCCAGTCTTTGGGAATTGGATAGTTACTTAGGAATTATGAGCTGTACCTTAAGGGAATGCATCCGGTAAATGTAGTTAAAGGTATCCTGGGAAATGTAGTTCATGCTATACGTGGCCACATCTGTAATCCTGATTGGTCACTAGTATGACCCTCGATGGGTTGGGGGAGTTTTCTTCATTCTTTGTCTGAACTGTCTCACTCATGGCAACTTCTTTCTATTGCTACAAGATGGGTTAGAGATAACCATCTTTTACTACAAGGCAGATAAACAAAGGATTGGTCATTAAAAAAGAACTTCATCACAAACGTGAGTTATGAGGATACCTGATGAACCAATAAATGTAATTTTTTACATTTTACGTCTTGTTTTTTACGTCTTGTTGAGTTATCTATCTGCATCTGTACAGCTTCAAATCTACCTCTGTGCAGAAGGCAGAAAAGTCTCTCACATTGCATTGTCAGTTTCACTTGGCATATTTCACTTTTGAAATATATATGCAATATAAATAAGCAGTTAAAATGCTTTGCCTGCATATAACATACACACACAATTCAGCAAGTCATATTTAATATTTTCTAAGGGACTATTTCCTATTTTATGAATGTCAAGAAAAAGATAACATGTAACAGTAATGTTCTTCAAGGATATGGAAATGTGTGACCAAGTCCACAACATTCAACACTATACACATAATACAAAATATCCTGTATCCTGCATAGGGATAATTGCATATTAATGTTAGTTTATTTATCCCAACCCTATGCATTTTAAATAAAGGTAGTCCTTGTTAAGCAACTGTTTCCTACAATGACCTTTTGTAGTTACAATAGTGATGAAAAAGTAATTTTATGACCAATCCTTGTATTTATGATCTTCAAACATCAGTAAAGCAAGGAAAGTGAAAGAAAGTTTTGCTTAATGACCAAGTTGCAACTCCCAGTTGTGACTGCTAATCAAAGGACTATGTTTACTACTTTTGTAAACAATTTAGAAGACAAAAACATCCAAAGGCTGTTCATAAAGATGGGCATATTGATATCTCTAAATCTTTACCAAATGTTCTGATTATTTCATTTGTTTCTCATCACAACCCAAGTGAACGTTAGCAGCCTATAAACAAAGAACAAATTAACAAAGGTTTGGCATTGAGGTAAAACAACAAAACTCTGGGCAAAAACTGAACTTAGAGTAAGGCCAGACCCTGGCTGAAGTTTTCTCTTTTTGTAGAAAAATTTCTGTAGAAAAATGTCAGAATTGGGTTAAAGCCAACTTTAGTCTTCTAGTTGTAAGTCTTATAATGTAATTCTCTTCCCTCACACATAACCCCTGGAGGACTTGTTTCAACTATCATCACAATTTATGGAATTTTGCTTCTCCCCAAAAGAGTGGGGAGATGGTAAATATGCCTCGATATAGTGCAAAAGTGCATCCACAAGTATCTTTCTACTTCTACTTTCTACTTCTACTTTCTACTTCACATGTCGGAAATATTTATCTCTTGAACACTGCATCTCATCTTCATTAGAAATCTCAATTGGGTATTGAAATATTCTAAGGTTGGGATTATGAAACTAAATGAACTGTTTCTCATGGTTGGCCTTTCCAGTTACTGCTTCAAAACTGTTGTGGCTCACCGGCAGCCTTTGCAGATGGCAGCAGAATTGGACAGTGGGAAAGAATGGGGACCTGTCTGGGAGTCTGGGGAGGACTTGGACAAGGGTCCTGCATCTGATGCAGAGATGAGGTGAGGACCATCTGGGAGTTGTGTGCTGACTCCAGATCCTCCAGTGTCTGGCAGCAGTGAGGCAGAGGAATAAGGGAGTCTGTTCCCAGTGCATGTGTATGTAGAGCTGCTATAAGGCAAGAGCAGCTAAACAAAAGGGGTGACTTGGAAGTAAGGCTTGGAGATGATTGCCCCTCCCCTAAGGTATAAAGGAAGTGCAAAGGTAGAGAAACCTTTGCAGGAAGCAAAGTTGTTCACTCTGTTCAGATTAAACCTTAAAGCTCTGTGTGGACTTTGTACTTCAGTTAGTTTTTTAATAGTTAATTTGACACTTTCGCTGTTGACTGCAATTCAAAGGAGAGAAAGGTGGGTACTTATCTCGAGGGACTGTTTGGGACTTATTACAGGCTAGGAATGAATATAATTCCCAGCACTGAAATAAAACAAGAGTTGTTTGGACTAAGCGTGCGCTTAATTATGGTCTCAGGAAGCCTTGGTCAGAACAAAAACAGGTGTTGTCTATCAGGTGAAGATGGTCCCCAGAACTTTGGCTGAAATTTAGACAACAGGAAAGTTTGCAGTGTACTTTGGAAAGCATTGTAAGTGCTATTCTTTCTAAAAATGACACATTAATTAAATAAAATGGCAGTTTGCTGAATAAATGACTAAACAAGTCAAA
Organism: Laticauda colubrina; assembly: GCA_015471245.1. NCBI lineage: Eukaryota > Metazoa > Chordata > Lepidosauria > Squamata > Elapidae > Laticauda > Laticauda colubrina. Next base: position 69,615,034 of record BLBF01000002.1, on the reverse strand, counting down.
GGAGGAAAAACAGCAGAAGCAGCAATCACGTTGCATAATAAATTATCTTTATAATAAATTCAGCTTCTTTGTTGTAACAGGCCAGAAGTTTTGTGTGTGTGTGTGTGTGTGTATACATACACACCAGTGGTGGGATTCAAAAAAATTTTTTACTACTGGTTCTGTGAGCATGGCTTGGTGGGTGTGGTGTGGCTTGGTGGGCGTGGCTTGGTGGGTGTGGCAGGGGAAGGATACTGCAAAATCTCCATTCCCTCCTCACTCCTGGAGGAAGGTTACTAAAAAATCCCATTCCCTCTCCACCCCACTAAACTGTTTTCCAGCTCCATCCTCCTGTGCAGGGTAACAAAAGAAGACCCAGCCGATCAACTGGGACTTGGGAGACAGAGAATAGATGGGGGTGAAGCCAGTCAGAGATGGTATTTGTCAGTTCTCCAAACTACTCAAAATTTCAGCTATCAGTTCTCCAGAACCTGCTAAATACCACCTCTGACACACGCACAAAGCAGAGCTTCTTCTACTTTGAGCTACATCATAGCATTATGATGCCAAATCAACAGCTCATTGAGCAATCTAATGTGCTGTGTAAAACAAGCAGGAATAAGAGATACAAACACAGAGAGAGGTACATGCCTCATGTGGACCAAAATTATGCTTAAATACTAACTGAGTATTTCTGAGCTGTCACAAAAACAAGTCAATTTTTCCTTCTATATGTAGAATTGCAAGCCCTTTGGCATAATGTTGACTGCTTAATCGGTTAATTGACATCATAGTCAGCCATTACTGTAGGAGTGCAAATAATTCATGATTAAATTAATGCATTTGACTGCTTTGCAAGCACTCTAAATGTAACTTATTGTGACTCTCAGCAATAGAAAATTTCTCTATAGCTAGAGGGAAGACTAAGATATACAGACATACTACTGTCTTAAGCTGCATATCACCCATGAGAAAACTGGTTGGAAATGAAACCAGATTAAGAAATACATTCCTAGATGTCAACGTCTTCCTGTGCTTTGGACACAAGTACTCTGTCTGGACCCTTTTACCATAGCCTGCTTTTTTCCTTTTTGAATTGGTTAAGACAAGAAAAGATCATTATTTTACAGTGAAAAAGTTGTGAATATTTTAAAAAATGTCAAATGTTTAACTCTTCTGTTTGTATGACCAGAGAAAAAGGGATATTACTGCCACACCATGCACAATAGTAGGCAAGGGAGATCACAGTGATAAAAACAGCATTATAATGTAAGTCCCAGTCCATTTCTCTGTGGATCAAAACATTGCACATAGGATGCAAAGGTATGCAGCGTGATGCTGTTTTCTGTCCTTCTGACAAAAGTATATGCGGGCACTTTTCAGCACACATCAGCCAAATAGAATAAAGATCTGTGATGAAGTGAAGAGAAGCAGAAGAGCAAGCAGCATTACTTAGATGGCACATGGAAAAATAATCAATGCTTTTAACGTTGAGGCCACAGGATAGATGCATTCTAATCCCACCTTGGACACAAGGGGGATGGCTTGGACCTGTCACTGTCTTTCAGCTCTAGGAAAGAAGCAATGGCACAGCATTTTTGAAAAACCTTGCAAATAAAACTGCAGGTGTTTATCTAGGCAGTCACCAAGAGTTAGAAACTGACCTGAAGGCACACATTAAAAAGTATACTAATGGTGTATTTCTGCCTTTAAAAATGGTCAATAGCATCTACTTGTGCTAGGGCAAAATGATCATGAGGATCAACTCTACTCAGCAAAGAAATTAAAGTCTGAATTTGAAAATAAGAAATACTATATATAAATGCAGGGATCAATTATTAACCAATCCATTATCCTCCACTTAGAAACAAACAACCTACTCTCTAATAAACAATTTGGTTTCAGAAAAAAAAATCTATCCTGTAATCTGCAACTCTTACATTGCAAAAACATATGGATTACACAACTCGATCAGGGCAAAGCAATAGACACAATCTACATAGACTTCTGCAAAGCCTTTGATTCAGTGGTACACGACAAACTACTCCTAAAACTAAAATCTTATGGTATCTCTGGACACCTACATAACTGGATAGAAGCACTCCTGTCAAACAGACAACAAATGGTCAAAATTGGGAGCGTCCTATCAAATTCTGTACCTGTCAACAGTGCTGTCCCCCAAGGCAGTGTTTTAGGACTAACTTTCTTCATACTCTACATAAATGACCTCTGTGATCATATTAAGAACAACTGCATTCTCTTCACTGATGATGTAAACCTATTCAACCCAGAGACAATATTACTACCCTCCAAAAAGACCTTGACTATGTATCAGAATGGTCAAACAAATGGCAACTTCAAATCTCAACAAATAAATGCTCTGTCTTACACATTGGCAAAAAAAAATATCAGAAAATAAAATATAAGCTAAACAGTCAAGACCTTGTTGAGGATCCAAACTCTTTTAAGGACCTTGGAGGACTCATTTCTAATTATCTAACTGCTAGAGCCTACTGTAACTCCATAGCCAAAAAGGAATTAAGAGTTGTTAATCTACGTAGCTTCTTCTCTGGTAATATCACACTACTAACTACAGCATACAAAATATTTGCTAGACCTATACTTGAATAAAACTCATCAGTCTGGAATCCATATCATGTATCTGATATTAACACAGTAGAGAAAGTCCAGAAATTCTCTTTCACAAGAAGAGTTCTCCAATCCTCTACTCATTGCAGAATACCTTATGCCACCAGACTTGAAACTCTAGACCTAGAAAATCTAGAACTACGCCGCCTCCAGTCTGGTCCGATCTGAATATAGGATATAAAATCATACATTGTAATGTCCTACCTGCAAATTAATACTTCAGCTTCAATCATAACAATACAAGAGAATACAATAGATACAAATTCAAGGTTAACAGGACCAAACTTGATTGCAGAAAAGATGATTTCAGCAACAAAGTGGTCAATGTTTGGAATACTCTACCTGACTCTGTGGTTTCTTCCCCAAACCCCAAAAACTTTAACCTTAGACTGTCTACTATTGACCTCACCCCCTTCCTAAGAGGCCTTTAGGGGGCATGCATATGCACACCAATCGTGCCTACTGTCCCTGTCCTATTGTTTCTTTTTATTTTTCTTATAAGTATCCATCTCATGTATTCAAAACTATGTTTATTCTTATACCTGTATCTTGTAAGTGATTGACAAATCAAATAAATAAAATCAAATAAATAAAATAGATATATAATTCACACCAGCATTGCCCTCAGTAAACTGAGCTTCAGCTGAAGCGCCTAATGTTATGTCAGAATCCAGCACAGTCAAGAAGTGATTAGAGATGAATCAGAAATATTCTAATCAAAACAAAGGAAAGTAAAAATCTGAAGGCAGGTGATTTCAAAGAAAGATGGGAAGACCAAAAAATATCTGATGGGGTAAAAGTAGAATTTGTGAGGAAAAGGGAAAGAGAATTTGAAAGAAACATTTAAGATGAGGAAAATTGCTTTGCACTGCAGTTTTGTAAAACATTCTCTTCTGCAAGAGTCTTTTGTTTTTCTACTTTATGCTCTGGCTGCATCGATTTCATTCTGATTTTCAAGCTTTTTTTAAAATGAAACTTATATTGTTGTAGGGGGAAAAAAGGATTCTTCTGCTGGTAAGACCACACCTAGAGTACTGCATCCAATTTTGGTCACCACATGATAAAAAAGATGTTGAGACTCTGGAAAAAGTACGGAGAAGAGCAACCAGGATGATTAGGGGACTGGAGGCTAAAACATACAATGAATGGTTGCAGGAATTGGGCTTGGCTAGTCTAGTAAAGAGAAGGACCTGGGGAGACATGATAGAGGTCTTCCAATATTTGAGGGGTTGCCTCAGAGAGGAAGGGGTCAAGCTATTTTCTAAAACACCTGTAGGCCAGACAAGGAATAATGGATGGAAACTGAACAAAGAGAGATTTAACCTGGAAATAAGGAGAATGTCATGCCCTTGGTCGAGTCGGACTCTGATGGGGAGGAGGAACAGCTGACAGGGAGTGGATATGTGGCTCCGGAGGTGGTGGAGGAGGCTGAGGAAGGGCAGAGGCTGGCTGGGCTGTCAGAGGAAGAACCAGGGCCATCCCCTCTTCATCCTAGGACACACAGGGAGGAACAGAGAAGGAAACAACTTGGCTTATGAGAGAGAAAGTGGCCATGATCCCCCTTATTAGTTGCAGCTGGGGAGAATAGTATATAAGAGAGATGGTTACAACACAGTGTTGCCAGAAGCAAAGCATGTTTTATTTTGGGCTGAAATTATCTTGGTTGGCATCCTTCCAACAGACTGTGTCTTGTTATCTCCCTGAAGTTGGAAATTACTTATCCTGGTCTGTTGTGGAATTTCCTTCATTGTAGTTTGTTTTGGTTTTTTTTATTTCATCTCTATCTACTCATTAAGTTTGGACTATATTGCTTTCTTTTAAATACTATTTTTGAGTAAGTTTTATCTCCAACTGAGAATTATTGAACAGTGGGGCCAGGTTGGAGCCATTAAAGGACATATATTTGTATTTTGTTACATTTGTGTTACACTCCAGGTCATCACAGAGAAACTTTCTGACAGTGAGAACAATCAAGCAATGGAACAGCTTGCCCTCGGAAGTTGTGGGAGTGTCATCACTTGACACTTTCAAGAATAGACTGGACTGCCATTTGTCAGAAATGGTGTAGTTTATCCTGCTTGGGTGGAGGGTTGGACTAGATGATCTACAAGATCCCTTCCAACTCTGATTATGTGTTTATCTGATTCTATTCTTGAGTTCCAACAGCAATTGTAACTGGACTTGGTAGGTGATGCAGTTGTAAAGCACAATGTCACATTATTGCATCACTTAGGAATGGTAATTCTAGCAGTCCTGGTTGTGAGCACGCAGATCATCAACAAAGGACCTCACAGAGTCATGACTCCCAACTTCCTATGGGCTTCCCCATTGACTTTGCTTGTGGGAAGCTGGCAAAGAAAGTTGAATGTCACAATCATGTGATTGGCTAATTGAAACATCATAATTTAAAGCTGGATACCAAGTACCTACATCACATTCATTTGACTGTAGGAAAATTGCAACAGCCAGAACTTTGAAGACCTTTTGTAAATCCTCCATATTTAGCACACAATCACAAGTTTCAATGGTTGAAAATAGAAGTTCAGCATTTGAAACTAAAGGGTGTGTATACACACACACACACACACACACACACACACACACATCATTTATGTATTTATTTTTAAAATAAAAATTACCATATTTCTTGCATAACTGGATGCTATATTTTCTTACAAGAAATATAAGATTTAACCTTCTCCCACCCCCAAAAATATACTAGCCATCATTATTTGTTTGAGAATAAGGGGATTTATTTCTTCTGCCTCCCAATTCTACTCCTTCCTCAAGAATGAATGGATGCTGTTTGTAGTGGGGTGATATCCCCGAAATGTTTATTAATGGCAAAATAATTATTTGGTGTGAGTCAGATCTGAATGAAGACATATTTGCACCCTTGTATCTTGCAGTATAGGACCCATACCTTCACTGATACTGTGCCCACCATATAGAATATGATTTCTCTGATATCCGGATGCCCTGCCTTTCATACATTCTCACTTCCATTGAAAGTTAGCTGTGGAAAATTTGTAATCCCATCCTGTCAGTTTTGTGTAACAGTGTCATGCCCCTGGTGGAGACTGACTCTGAGGGAGAGGAGGAACAGCCAACAGGGAGTGGAAGTATGGCTCCGGAGGTTATGGAGGAGGCTGGAGAAAGGCAGAGGCTGGCTGAGCAGTCAGACGAGGACCCAAGCCCTATCCATCCCCTATCCATCCTCGGGCACACAGGGAGAAGAGGAAAGGGAGAGATGTGGTCTACTCGGGAGGAGAGGGCTTTGATCCTCTTCATGGCTGCAGCTGTGACAACTGAATAAGAATTCAGACCTGTGTATGGGCGAACGGGTGGAAATATCTTTAGTTTATGATTCCTCTCTGAATTTGGCATCCTTCCCAGTGTGTGTTATCTGTGGATGTCCTCCAGCCTGTATCTTGCCTGGTTTGTGTTGTTTTTTCCCTTTTTCTTGTAACTGTGTGGGAGTTTTTTGGCTTTCGTCAAGAATATTCAGAGCTTGGAAGCAAAGTGAAGGAATAAAAGGGGCTTTGCCTGTTTTGTTTTCTGTGACTGTGTTTGTTTTGTATCCCACCCTGGGTCATCACAAACAGCTAAGGCACCAGACTAGAAACTGGGAGACTGTGAGTTCTAGTTCCACCTTAGGTATGAAGCTAGCTGGGCGACTTTGGCTAGTCATACAGTCATAGATCTAGGAAACAAGCAATGGCAAACCATTTCTGGAATCTTACTAAGAAAATTACAGGGACTTGTCCAAACAGTGACTATGAGTCAAGAATGACTTGAAGACATGTACCCATGCAAAAGCATACATACATATACTCAGTCATGCTGGAAAGAACACCTCTCTAAATTGATAAGTTGTGGGTGCTCCAACCGTGGAGGCTTTCAAAAACAGATAGGACAACCCTTGGTCTGAAATGGTATAGGGCCTCCTACTGGAGCTGAGGTTGGACAAGAAAACTTCTGAGGTTCCTTCCAACTCTACTATTCTATGTTCTAACAAATAAATTCAACAAATGCTCACATAGGTCTCCATTATTAGATGCCTCTGAACAGAAAGGGCAAGACCCAAGCAGGCCATCTGCTTTGTTCAAATAGGATGAAAACTTTGCTTTTTAAACTGTGCTCTGTTAATTCATGTGATGTTATTTTTTCTTTCTTATTTATCAGCGTTTCTGGAAGCAGTCCAAATTACAAGTTGTACAACAGCTAATAAATTAGGCCAGCTGGCATTCACAGAGAAGTTAGCAAAAGGAAGTAGAAACAAATTACAGATGCTATGCATAATACTTGTAAGAAGACTTATTAAACTCCAAAGCTATTTTGAATGGTATAAATCTGAGTTTAAGAAATTTGCCATTAAGCTTCCGTGTTTGTATTGCCTAAATCGGAGCAAATAATTAGACATCTCTGCTTTGTGTATGTGAGTGAATTAGTAATAAATAAAGAAAAGGATATAATGGTAAAAGAATGTGACACTGAGAACTGCATTCCACAGAAAAATGCAACAAATAAAGTAAAAAGAGTTTCTAATTAACATGATGTGCAATGCTAGGTAGTTGAGGAGAAAGAAAGAATATGGTAGAACAGTGAAATAAAACATTCAAAGCAAGTAGTTGCATTTTTACTTTAGTATATATTTTATTTCTTAGACAGCTTATTTTCATAATAGTCTACAGCGTGAATAAACCATTGAGAGAAGCACAGCCAAGACTGGTCCTTTCCAGTTAGACATTAGACATATATTGCAAATAATAATAATAAATAAATAAACATGTCAGATAACTAGTTTAACTAAAGTAGCCATCCCTGGTTTAATTCATATTTTGGAATGGCAGATGGTTCCCCAGTTTTTTCTTCTAACCACAATATTGCTTCTTTCAGGCCCACCTTAATCTAAACGAAAAGCTTCTGATGGTAATTCAAAGGTTAGCGCAAATACAAACACAGACAATAAAGAATCTATTTATTTTTTAAAGAGTTTGGACACTGGAAGAGCTATATCCATCAAATCCTTAAAAAAGAAGAAAAAAAAAAATCCCTGAAACCAAATGTAGCTTTTCCTGTTAAATGCAGGTGTTAAATGCACCTCTGATGTTCTAATCTCCCCTGCACTCCCTTGTTTTCATTATTTTATTTTGTGTCCTTGAGTCAGTATTGACTCCTGACAATTCTTATGTCGGCTATTTTTTTCAGAAGTGGCTTGCCAATGCCACCTTCCTAGGTCTGAGATTGAGTGGCTGATTCAAGGTCACCCAGCTGAATTCATGTGGGACTAGAATTTATGGTTACCAGTTTTTAGCCTGATGCCTTAATAACTATACCAGACTGGTTCTCTTGTTGCCATAATGCATTTTTATAATAAACATTAGCAGGATACCAGATAAGACTTATGCCACTCTTATGCCAGATAAGACTTATTCCTAATGCCACTCTTTATGTTTAAAGGGATGTTTGGAAAAGTTATCAGTGAAAGGAAACCACCAAATAACACAATTGCTGGACATCATCAACACTGACACCAGGCCGAGCACAGAATAATTCAAAGAAATAGTGCAAGATTGGAAAATGTGGACAGACCTGGCCCATAGAACCGCCAAGACTCAAAAATGACTGGATAACATCATCAGCCTGATTAATGGAAATGAAGCTGGGGAATTTTAGTAGCAATAATCCAACCTCTTTTCAAAGCCATCAAGGTAGACGATTTATCCATCATATAAAACCTTCTTTCAGTTTACAAAAACTATCAAAATACATTTTACACGATTAATGTAGAACAAAACAAACAGATACACAGTAGCCAAAAGGGTAAAAAAACATGGTGCCAGTAATTCCAAATTGTAAATAATTTTGTTATTTATTAAAGTACATGGATTAAATATTTTTGTTCTTAAGCAGTAGCCAGTCACTGCTGACAACTTTGACTTGAAGGGTAATGTTTTACTAATTTCTTGTTTAAATAAGTGCCCACCAAAGTAATTGCGAGACTCAAAATCAATATTGTTACAGTCAGTTAGGCCATAATATTTATAATTAAAAAATAAGTCCAAGGGCATATGAGATCAATCAATATCAATAGGCTTTATTGAGAAAAAACACTCCTTAAAAATCAAATCTTTAGGATAGGAGGGGAGGGGAAAGGAGAGGAGAACTACACCTACCTTTCTTGTACATTTGTACCCAAATGTCACAAATTGCAAAAATGAGTAAGAAATAGTAAGCTAAATAAAGTTAAGCATTAAGAATTTTACTTGGGGAAAAAATATTGCTACCTATAGTTTACACCAAGATCATTTATTTATCATAATCATTTAACTCGTTATATCTACAATATCCACATGTAACTTAATACAATACATTGCCTTTCATACTTTTAACTTCTTAGCTCCTTCTTTTTGAGGATCCCATCAACTTCATCCAACCATGACAGAAGCACATTTTTAAATATAGCTATTAGCTCCTTTTTATAAACATTCCTTTTCCCAAAAGGACAAATACTAGCCACCATATTTGTACCAATACAGTATTTACCCTTCATATGACTTTTCCATCTATTTCTCTGTCCTTATTAAACATTTTACATTTACAGATTTCTCAGGAACTTGCTGAATAACAATATCTGTTTTTATTAGTCCTGATCACATTTTTGTTTGTTATTTAACTCAATGAGCATCTTGGGGGGGGGGGGGGGGGGGGCAGGATTTTCCATTTTTCCAAACAAGACAAGCACATCTTTGTCTCAGATAAAGCCCCTGTCACACTGCACCAACGGATGGAAAGAGGATGTAAAACGGAGAAAAACACTTGCCATCTGTTGGTTAACGCGATGCTTCCGTTTTGTACTCACTGCATAAGTTTTGCTTCTTCTCTATCCGTCCAGCATCCGTCTATTGACGTTTCATCCGCTCAGAGGGTTTTGAGCTGCTCAAAACTTTTGCGCGGAAAATGTATCCAATGCGTCCGTTCTGCATCCGCTAGGCATCCACTATGCATCCACGCAACTCGATCCACTCCAGCGGTAAACAGATGCAGGGAGGAAGCGGAACGGACACGGAACAGATGCAGAACGGATGGAAAAAGAATGAAAGCAGATGCAGCTTGCAAAGAAAGCATTTAAAACGGAAAAAACGTTCGCAGAGGGGACCTATCTCGGATATTAAGGATGTCTAGAGGATGCCTAGAGGATGCAAAGGGACACATAGTGGAAAACCTATACTGCCTATAAAAAGGGGGAGCAACTCATCTGGATCTCACTTTCAGACCAGCAGCCCAGCTGTGCAGACCTCTGCAGCCTTCATCTAGCTCTTCCTATTCCACAGCATCCAGTCATGTCCACCATGGATCGTAACAAAGTCCTTTTGGCAGCCACCATCGTTCTGCAACAGTGTGAAGCCATCTACAGGCTCTGTGAACTCTGCTACGGGAAGAAAAAGAGGCAGCCAAGAAGTGTCTGGGTCCGAAGATGGATCGGGAGAAGAGCAGAGGACGGACTGTACAACAAGCTGATGGTGGAGCTCAGAAACGAAGACACTCGTGCATTCCAGAACTTCATGAGGATGCCTCCAGCCATGTTTGACGAAGTTGTGCAGCGGCTGACACCCAGGTTGACCAAGGCAAACACCAACTTCCCGCCCAGCCTGGAACCTGGACTCAAGGTGGCACTCACTCTGCGCCACCTGGCCTCAGGGACCACCTACAGTAGCATGCAGTATGGCTGGAGGGTGCCACACAACACCATCAGCATTGTGGTCAGAGAAGTGGTGCAGGCCATCATCAAAGAATACATGGAGGAGCTCCTCCAGTGCCCCACCACTGAAGAAGGATGGAAGAAAGTTGCAGAGCAGTGGTATCAGAGGTGGAACTTCCCCCACATCGTTGGAGCCATCGATGGCAAGCACGTGGCCAGCCAAGTTGGGGTCCACTTATTTCAACTACAAGGGCTTCTTCAGTATCGTCCTCTTCGCCATGGTCGATGATGGCTACAAATTCATGTACATCGATGCTTCAGGCAACGGCTCATGTTCAGATGCCCAGGTATACAACGCCAGTGACCTCAAGGAAGGTGTGGAACGCAACCTCATCGTGGGCTTCCAAGATCCAGACCCCTTGCCCAACGACACGCAAGATGTGCCCTACTGCTTTGTGGGGGATGACGCCTTCTCCCTCAGAACCTACAGCATGAAGCCCTACACCTCCAGACTCCTCACCCGTGAGGATCTTCAACTAAAGGCTGTCCAGGGCAAGGTGGGTGGTGGAGAACGCCTTTGGCATCCTGGCCAACAGGTTCCAGGTACTTCTCACCACCATGCAGCATCGCCCAGAGACCATGAGGAGGATCGTGGAAGCTTGCTGCATCCTGCACAATCTCATGCACACCCACTACCCAGTCTTGCAGAACAGTCTTGTGGCCCTCCAACAAGGCAATGGGGACATGGAGCCTGGGGAATGGAGGCAAGGGCAAAACCTGATAGACACTGAGGATGTGCAAGGCCCCAACAGAGCCTCACGTGAAGGGAAGAAGCAGCGCAACCTCCTGAAACACTGGTGCAACTCCCCAGCTGGAGCAGTGGAGTGGCAAGACAGGATGATAGATGATTAATGGGTGCTTCCTTCAGCCTGTCTCATCACACCAATGAGATTGGGCCATGTATTTTGGGTGGGCCTACAATGAGCAGGGCATTTAATAAAGAGTTGTGTTTATGTTGAAATATGTTGATCAATGCTTACATTGTTATTGATAATGAAGGGCCATAGGCCTGGCACCTGGGAGAGTGGACCATACAGTCCCACTATACTTGCACTGGAGGTTTATCTATCCCACAGCTATCTTAACCCATCCCACAACTATCTTAACCGATCTTAACCCATCCCAAAGGTATTCCTGCCCATCCAACTGCTATCCTTACCCATCCCAAATGTATCCCTGCCCATCCCACTGCTATCTTAACCCATCCCACAAGCATGCAAATGCTTAAACCATTTCTAAAAGTTTCCACCAAGACTTTATTTACAAAAATAAATGAAGCACGTGTGTGAAGCAAAGATAATCTTTATTAATAACAAGCTGTAAAAGAAAAATGACCCAAGTCAAGTGTACACATAAAGTCTACAGGTAACCACCCAGTCTCTGGCACTCTTATCAGCACCAGCAGGATCATCATCATCTTCACCAGCAGCAGCAGCAGCACCAGCAGGACCAGGATCTTTATCAGCAGAGTAAGCACCAGCAGCACCAGCAGCACCAGCAGCACCAGCAACACCAGCAGGACCAGCAGGACCAGGAGCACCAGCAGGACCAGCAGGATCAGCAAGACCAGGAGCATGAGCAGGACAAGCAGGATGAGCAAGACCAGGAGCACCAGCAGGACCAGCAGGATGAGGAGCAGGTACAGCAGAGTAAGCACCAGCAGAAGCACCACCACCAGAAGCAGCAGCATCAGCTCCTCCAGAAGCAGCATCAGCAGAAGCACCACCGCCTTAAGCAGCATCAGCAGAGTAAGCACGAGCAGAAGCATCACCGCCATAAGCAGCATCATCAGCTCCTCCAGAAGCAGAAGCAGCAAAAGCACCATTGCCAGAAGCAGCTACAGCAGAGTAAGCATGAGCAGAAGCACCACCGCCATAAGCATCATCATCAGCTCCTCCAGAAGCAGAAGCAGCAGAAGCCCCAGCCGCAGAAGAGCAAGCCCATGCTACAGAAGCCCCAGCAGAAGCAGAGTGAGGGCCAGGGGGCGGGATGGTGGCCCTGTCCCTCTTGCCAGGGCTGGCAGCAGATGGCTGAGGCTTTCTCTTCTTCCCCATGGTTGTGGGGTTGCTGGCTGGCAGGGAGGCACCAAGGCTGGCAGGCAGGTGGCAGGCAGGCTGGCAGGCAGGCAGGCACCAAGGCTGGCAGGCAGGCAGGCACCAAGGCTGGCAGACAGCAAGGCTGGCAGGGAGGCTGGCATGCAGGCATGGAGGCAGGGCAGGCTGGCAAGGCACTCAATGTGTCTGGATGCAGGTCTTTCCTCTGAATGGTGACCTGCTTGGGAGCTGCTTCCCTTTATATCAGTGGGGCTGACGCAATACACCCCCCCCCGCATGCACAGTGAATGCTAGGCATCCGCTAGGCTTCCGCTAGGCTTCCGCTGTGCATCCGCTAGGCTTCCGCTCTGCATCCGCTTCATCCACTCTGCATCCGCTGTGCATCCGCTTCATCCGCTCGGCGTCTGCTCTGCATCCGCTCTTTCCGTTCCACATCCGCTTTGCTGAGGCCCCCCAGAAGCCTTGCGGATGTGCCATCCGCTCCCATCCGCTTTCATCCGCTAGGCTTCTGTTCCGCATTCGCTTTCCATCCGCTCTGCATCCTCCCCCCGTCCATTCCTTTCCGTGTTATCCGCTCTGGTTATGCAAATTTTTGCCCCTTTTGAGAGCGGATAACAACAGATGGAACATTTTTCTCATCCGCTGTGTCCTTTTTACAAATGTTTTGCATCCGTTGGGCAGTGTGACAGGGCCTTAAGGTTGAGAAATATCGAACCACAGCCATTCAAATAAGCTGATAGAAGACGACCCTGAGACTATCACTGGTGACACAATCATAAACCTAGAATAATTCATAGAAGCAGCCACTGGCAAATACTGTAATCCTGGTGAAATGACATTCATAGTATTAAGAATCAGAAGTGACTGAATGCCTTTAAAGAATATAATTAAGCTATTAATATTTAAGTTGATTTCTTAATATTAAGAAAAAAGTAGTAAATCAACATATACATTGGCAAATTCAGTCTAAATAATCCCCTAAACAAGACTCCTACAAGACTACATAATGTCACAATTTCTATGCATCATTTCTAGTTGACTGGTTGGTTTAGATTTCATGGCAGGAAGAAAAAAGGAGTAAAAAGTTATAATATTAAAATCATTTTAGCTTGTGCAATAAGATTTTTCTTTCATACAAACAAATAAATTCAATTAATGTGACCGGAACAAATTTTGAAGAAGCCCCTATTCTCTATTTTGGTATCTCCATTAATCAGACAAGTTGATTGAACATTATATTTTAGAACATTCCAAGTTTTGATTGATATATTTCTCCTAAAATTATTTTCTCTAGAAGAAAGAAATTGAAAGATGGCCTGTTTTGCCATCATTCTTTTATTCAATGCAATATCATGAAGAATTCTGTTTTAAATGGAAAACCTAGATTGAGGTGATAGTTAAGATATTTTATTAGAATTTGGAAGATCATGGTTTAAGTTTACTTTCATCTATAGAAGTTCACTGGATGCAGTCACTGCTTCACAAGGTTGTTGCATAGAAATATAAGGTTGCTGACAGAAAAACTGAATTTTACTTTTATGAATAATACATTCATATACAATAAAATACACAATAAAATATTCAGGTGAATTCTGGTCACCAACTAACCGGTTAAGAAATTATTTAGATAACTTTAAAAAGAATCAGCAGTAGATATACTATTCATGTTTTTTTTTTAAAAGAAGATAAAAGAATATGATTTTCTTACTATAGATATCCAACAATTAAAAATAATAACAATGGAAATGTTAGAAATATTGAACATTTCTAAATAGGAAAGCCTCCCACACTCCTATTAAAAATGACAAATAAGCCTTGTGCTGTTATGAGGCATATTTTGGGAAGGTATAATATATCTATTTTTATCAGAAAGGAAAATTTGCAAAATTCAATCTTGAGAAAGTGACATCTAGAAAGACCACAGCAGTCAGTCAACAACCTAACCTTAAAATAAACCCACAGGCACCATTATATTTGCCTCAGGAATATTTTGAGGAAACAGATGCTGCAACAGAATACTTATGAATACAAAAACAAAACACAAACAAACAATATAAATGTTCAAGGAACTTTTACAGTAAAATCAATTTCCTTTGCCAACAATTAAAGTTTTAATCAAGGCCATTTTTTTTTCAAAAAAAAAGTGAAAATTTCTGTTTTGAGTGGTTTTATGAAGTAATAATATTCAATGTGTGAGTAACTTGTGGGAGTCCATCACTTAAAACTAAAAATGTGAGAGGTGGGCAAATTGGGTTTACTGGCTGTTAACCGACTGACACACGTAAGAGAACTGACACATTTTGGAAAGTAAATGTGACAAGTGTTCTTATTTGTTCAACTCTTTGCAATGAACAATCCTAATATTTCTTAGACAATTCTTTGCTGGAATTAAATTTGTTCTAAGTAATTTAGCTGTTTTGATTTTTTAAAAAACATTTTTCTCTATTTTTCTCCCTCCCTCTCTCAACTTCCCATATGCACACAAACACACACACACACACAGAGGGAGAGAGAGAGAGAGAGAGAGAGAGAGAGAGAGACAGAGACAGAGACAGAGACAGAGACAGAGACAGAGACAGAGAGACAGAGAGATTCCTTTTAACTTTTATCTTTGATTCCCTTTAGAAGAATTTTTTTATTTCCTCTAAAGAACTAAATAGTAAATAAATCTTTAAAGTCTTTTTTATTTATTCAAGAAATAATCCGGTTGATTTATTTGCACAGGAAGGACAAAGTGTGATATGCTTCTTAAGGCCCGGTCCCATTGGCCGATGGACACAAAACGTATGCATAAATGACACAGCAGATGAGCAAAATTTCAGGGGTGGCTCCATCCATTGTCATCCACTCCAAAAAGTGGCGAAAATTTGCATAAACAGAATGGAAAAGAACGGACTTGGGTAGTATGTAGCGGGGATGTTAAACGGATGTTCATCGGAAGCCTAGTGGATGAAAGCGGATGGAAGCGGATAACACCTCCGAAGGGGTTCTGGGGGAGAATTTCAAAGCGGACACATAGCAGAAGGGGCGGATGAATAGCAGATGAAGTGGATGCATCACAGACGCCTATAGGAAACAAAGGGGATGCCGCATGGATGTATATCAGATGCAAAGCGTTCACTGTGCATGCGAGGAGTATGAATTGCATCAGCTCCATGAATATAAAAGGATGAAGCACGCATGCAGTCAGCATACAGGGGAAAGATGTGCTGCCACATACATCTTTCAGGAACACCATGGTTTGTCAGTCAGGCAAGAAGAGGAAGCCTGTGCCTACTTGTTCAAGCCCTGGCAAGGTGAAGAACGCCAGAAGCAGCATCCCACCGCTGGTGGGAGTCACTGCCTCTGAAGCTGCTGCTGCTGCTGCTGCTGTGGTGGACCAGCCCCAAAGCCTTCAAAGCCCTGATGCTGAAGGCCCTGCTGCTCAAGCCCCTGAAGGCCCTGCTGCTTAAGCCCCTGAAGGCCCTGCTGCTCAAGCCCTTGAAGGCCCTGCTGAAGCCCCTGCCAGAGGGAGGAAGAAGCAAGGGAAGGAGAAGGGAGAGAGGAAACAGTACACCATTTCCAAGGAGCATGAGGATGAGGTGCTGGAATGGCTGAAGGAGAACAAGTACCTCTGGAGAAAGGGCCACAGACTGTATCGGGACACCAAGAAGAAGCAGACAGCTTGGAGAGACAAGGCAGAGAGCGTGGGGTACACTGCAGAAGTACTCCTTGGATGGTGGAAGCACATGCACACCTGGTATGGCAAGCTACACCTCAAGAAATCCGGGCAGGCCGCTGTCAAGCTCACTGACCAGGAGATGTACGTCATGGCCAAGTGCAGTTTCCTGGAGGGTGAGATCCGCCACCGAGGAGCAGCCCCTCTGAGACTCCTCTCCCTCAGACAGCCCACAGACAGCCAGTCCTCTTCCAGCCAGGAGCCAGCTACCCTGTCCAGGCAGGTGTCTTCAGAGGGCGCCATGGCAGAGACCCCCCCCAACAGCTGCACTCCCCATGCTGGCAGACTTGGAGGATCCCGTGGAGGATGACGCCCTGCTGTCACAAATGGAGGAATAAGCAGCAGCTACCAGAGGCCAACCCACCCCCATCCCCACCCCCAGCTCCAGAGGATGCAGGCAGAGAGGCAGACTGGAGGCCCAGGACCACAGTGTGCTGTTAGAGATCAGGGAGATCAATGAAGACCAGCACAGAACTTCTCTCTCAGCTGGTCCACAGCAACATACCATCCTCGGGCCGGAACATCTTCATGACCTACGTGAGCCAGACCCTGAGGGACCTGCCTGAGGCCCAGTACCAGGTGATGAAGCAGAAGATCACAGCACTTCTGCACAACCCTCAAGGCCCAGCTGAAGCTGCTCCTACCCAGTCCAGGTCTGCTCCTCCACCCCAGGTGATGTCACAGCCCTTCCACAGCTTTCAACAGCCCCTCACCTACCAAGGCTACGACTACCAGGACTTCCCACAGCAGAAGCAGAACTTCCCAGTCTAGCCAAGGTTCATCGGATGCCACAGACACCACTCCTCACCCAGCTGCAGACCAGACAGCCCCACTACACTCCTCCCAACCCTTCCTCCACCCCACAGGCAAGCCTGTCA
The DNA here is from genome assembly GCA_015471245.1 of Laticauda colubrina. Lineage (NCBI taxonomy): Eukaryota > Metazoa > Chordata > Lepidosauria > Squamata > Elapidae > Laticauda > Laticauda colubrina. Next base: position 69,597,991 of record BLBF01000002.1, on the reverse strand, counting down.
ATGGACAATCTGTCATCAGTATTGGGCCTGGCATCTCAAGTCCTTGATGAAGGGCCTCTCAACCTCATGGGACTGAGTCAGCTCTCAGACAGCTTCCTGAACACACCATCCCCTGTTGTACCCTCAGGGCCAAGCACCCCAATGGTGCCTCAGAACAGCACTCAAGCCACAGCCACCTCCACAGTCCCTGCCCGCTTAACAGTTGAGACCATGGACATGACTCAGAGTGACTGAGAATAGTGTCAGAGACTGAGTTGTTTAAGGCCGTGTCACACTGCCCAACGGATGCAAAAAGGACACAACGGAAGAGAAAAATGTTACATCCGTTGTATCCGCGCTCAAAAGGGGTGAAAATTTGCATAATTGGAGTGGACAACAGGGAAGCGGGGAGGACACAGGGCGGATGCAAAGCGGATGTGGAATGGAAGCACAGTGGATGGAAGCGGATGGCGCGTCTGCTAGGCTTCCGGGGGGGCCTCAGCGAAGCGGACGCGGAACGGAAAAAGCGGAAGCAGAATGGATGCACAGCGGATGAAGCAGATGCAGAGCGGAAGCCTAGCAGATGCACAGCGGAAGCCTAATGGATGCCTGGCGTTAATTGCGCATGTGGGGGGGATGCATTGCGCAAGCCCCCCGAATATAAAGGGAAGCAGCTCGCATGTCTAGCATTCCGAGGAAAGATCTGCTGCTGGATACCTCAGAGTTCTTGCCTGCATGTCTGCCTGCAAGCCTTGCTGCCAGCCTGCCTCCAAGCCTGCCTCCCAGCCTCCTGGGCAGCCTCCCTGGCAGCCTTGCTGCCAGCCTGCCTTCCAGTCTCCCTGCCAGCCTTGCTGCCAGCCTGCCTTCCAGCCTCCCTGCCAGCCAGTCTGTCTGCCAGCCTTGGTGCCTGCCTTCCTGCCAGCCTTCCTGCAAGCCTTGGTGCCAGCCTTCCTGCCAGCCTTGGTGCCTGTCAGCCTTCCTGTCAGCCTTCCTGCCAGCCAGCAACCCCACAACCATGGGGAAGAAGCGAAAGTCTCAGCAACCTGCTGCCATCCCTGGCAAGAGGGACAGGGCCACCCTCCTGCCCCATGTCCCTGACTCATCTTCTGCTGGGGCTTCTGCTGCTTGGGCTCACTCTTCTGTTGCTGGAGCTTCTGCTGTAGCTGCTCCTGGCAGTGGTACTTCTGCTGTGTACTCTGCTGAAGCTGCTCCAGGTCCTGCTGGTCCTGCTGGTCCTGCTCGTTCTGCTCGTGCTCCTGGTCTTGCTGACCCTGCTGCTGGTGCTTACTCTGCTGCTGCTCATCCTGGTCTTGCTGCTGCTGCTTATGATCCTGCTGGTGATTATGATGATGATGATGATGATGATGATGAATATGATCCTGCTGGTGATGATGCTGATGCTGCTGCTGCTGCTGCTGCTGCTGCTGCTGCTGCTGCTGCTGTTGGTGTGCAGGAGCAGCCCCTACAACCTGGAAGCCTCTCTGATGAGGGCCCATCTGGTCCTGCCAAAGGGAGGAAGAGGCGTATGCAACAACGGGAGAGGAGGCAGTATTACATCGAGGAAGCGCATGAGGATGAGGTGCTGGAGTGGCTGAGAGAGAATGACTATCTGTGGCGGAAGGGACACCGGCTGTACAGGGATACCAAGCGGAAGCAGGCTGCTTGGAGGGAGAGGGCGGAGAGCCTGGGCTACACATCGGAGGTGCTCCTCGGCTGGTGGAAGCACATGCACACCTGGTACGGGAAGCTGCACCGCAAAAAATCTGACCAGGCCAGGGTTAAGCTGAGAGACAGAGAGAACTACGTCATGGCCAAGTGCAGCTTCCTGGAGGGTGAGGTCCACCACCGAGGAGCACCAGGAGCCCAAATCTCTACCCTCTCTCTCCGGCAGCCTGCTGGGAGCCAGTCCTCTGGTGGCCGAGAGTCAGTCCCTGTCTCCACGCAGGTATCTGTGGAGCGTGCCATGGGGGAGAACCCCTGGGCAGGTGTTGAAAGTGTGGTGGAGAGCGATGAGGACTCCCTGGTGTGGTGGGAGAAAGGAGACATCGAGTCCACCGCTGCCAAAGCCACATCCACCCACACCTCCGCCACCACAGTAAGGCAGAGAGCCAGACCGCAGGAGGGGCAGAGCCACAAGGTCCTGGTGGACATCAGGGACACCATCCGCATCAGCATAGGTCTCCTCTCTCAGCTGGTCCCCATCAAATCCTCCTCCGACAACCGCAAGCCCTTCTTCAATTATGTGAACCAGACCCTCAAGGAGATGGCGGATTCCCAGTACCAGGTGGTGAAGGAGAGGATCACCACGCTGCTTAACAACCCTCCAGACCCAGAGGCACCTGCTCCCACCCAGTCCAGGTCTGCTCCTCCATCCCAGGTGATGTCCCTCCCATACCAAGGCTTCCCACACCCCCTCACTTACCAGGGCTACAGCTACCCCGAGGTCCAGCAGCACAGACAGCAGCCCTTACAGATGCAGGCACAGAGTCATCGGGCGACAACGCTGTCACAAGTTCCAATGATGCCACTGATGCCAACCTTGACAGTCCTCACTCCACTGCAGAGCAGGCAGCCCCACTACACTGCTCCTTCCTCCATCCCACAGCCAAGCCCGGCCTCAGTACATCTGTCCTCAGTACTGGGGCTGACACCCCATGGCATAGAGGAAGGACCTCTCAGCATCATGGGGCTGAGCCAGCTGTCCAACACCTTCCTCAACACACCGTCCCCTATTGTCCTCTCGGGACTAGGCATTCCAATAACACCTCAGACCAGCACTGCAGCAGCACCCACCTCCACAGCACCTGCTCCCTAACACCTTAGACTGGGCACACACCTCCGAGTGACCAAGAGGAGTGCCAGAGACTGGCTTCCTGGATATCTGTGGACTTTATTTGGACACCTGACTTGGGTCATGTTTATTTTACAGCTTGTTATTAATAAAGTTTATCTTTGTTTCACACACTTGCTTCATTAATTTTTTTCTATAAAGTCTGGGTGGAAACTTTTAGAAATGGTTTAGCCTTTGCATGCTTGTGGGATGGGTTAAGATAGCAGTGGGATGGGCAGGGATACCTCTGGGATGGGTTAAGATAGCTGTGGGATGGGAAGGAATACCTGTGGGATGGGAAGGGATACCTGTGGGATGGGTTAAGACAGCTGTGGGATGGGAAGGGATACCTGTGGGATGGATAATAGCTGTGGCATGGGTAATAGCTGTGGGATAGATCAACCTCCAGTGCAAGCATAGTGGGACTGTATGGTCCACCCTCCCAGGTGCCACCCTTATGGCCCTTCATTATCAATTACAATGTAAGCATTGATCCACACATGTCAACATAAACACAACTCTTTATTAAATGCCCTGTTCATTGTCAGCCCACCCAACATACATAGCCCAATCTCATCCGTGTGATGAGACAGGCTGAAGGAAGCACCCATTAATCATCTATCATCCTGTCTTGCCACTCCACTGCTCCAGCTGGGGAGTTGCACCAGTGTCTCAGGAGGTTGCGCTGCTTCTTCCCTTCCCGTGAGGCTCTGTTGGGGCCTTGCACATCATGAGTGTCTATCAGGTTTTGCCCTTGCCTCCATTCCCCAGGCTCCATGTCCCCATTGCCATGCGGGAGGTCCACGAGCCTGTTCTGCAAGACTGGGTAGCGGGTGTGCATGAGATTGTGCAGGATGCAGCAAGCTTCCACGATCCTCCTCATGGTATCTGGGCGATGCTGCATGTTGGTGAGAAGTACCTGGAACCTGTTGGCCAGGATGCCTTGCCCTGGACAGCCTGTAGTTGAAGATCCTCTCTTCACGGGTGAGGCGTCTGGAGGTGTACGGCTTCATGAGGTAGGTTGTGATGGAGAAGACGTCATCCCCCACGAAGAAGTAGGGCACATCTTGCGTGTCGTTGGGCAGCGGGTCTGGATCTGGGAAGCCCACGATGAGGTTGCTTTTCAGCCCCTCCTTGAGGTGACTGTCGTTGTATACCTGGGCATCTGAAAATGAGCCATTGCCTGAAACATCGATGTACATGAACTTGTAGTCAGCATCGACCATGGCGAAGAGGATGATGCTGAAGAAACCCTTGTAGTTCTGATAAGTGGACCCCGACTTGGTTGGGGCTTTGCAGGCCACATGCTTGCCATCGATGGCTCCAACGGTGTGTGGGAAGTTCCACTTCTGATACCACTGCTCTGCAACTTTCTTCCATCCTTCTTCAGTGGAGGGGCACTGGAGGAGCTCCTCCTTGTATTCTTCGATGATGGCCTGCACCACTTCTCTGACAACAAAGCTGATGGTGCTGGGTGGCACCCTCCAGCCGTACTGCATGCTCCTGTAGGTGGTCCCTGAGGCCAGGTGGCGCAGAGTGAGTGCCCCCTTGAGTCCAGGTTCCAGGCTGGGCGGGAAGTTGGTGTTTGCCTTGATCAACCTGGGTGTCAGGCGCTGCACAACTTCGTCAAACATGGCTGGAGGCATCCTCATGAAGTTCTGGAACGCCCGAGGGTCTTCGCTCCTGAGCTCCACCATCAGCTTGTCGTAAAGTACGTACTGCGCTCTTCTGGCGAACCATGTTTGGAGCCAGACTTTTTTTGGGTGCCTCCTTTTCTTCCCGTAGTACTGTTCACAGAGACTGTAGATGGTTTCGCAGTGTTGCAGAAGGATGTTGGCTGCCGAAAGGATTTTGTCGCAATCCACGGTGGACATGACTGGATGCTGTGGAAGAGGAAGAGGCAGATGAAGGCTGCAGAGGTCTGCACCGCTGGGCTGCTGGTCTGAAAGTGCGATGCAGGCGAGTTGCTCCCCCTTTTTATAGGCAGTATAGGTTTTCTGCTAGGGATCCTCTAGGCATCCTCTAGGCATCCTCTAGACATCCTTAATATCTGAGATAGGTCCCCTCTGCGAACGTTTTTTCCATTTTAAACGCTTTGTTTCCATTCTGCATCCGTTCTGCATCCGTTCCGCGTCCATTCCACTTCCTCCCTGCATCCGGGCGGATGCGAGTTGCGCGGATGCACAGCGGACACCAAGCGGATATAGCGGATGCGTAGTGGATGTGTAAAGGATGCGTAGCAGATGCGTAGCGGATGCAGAATGGAAGAACTGGATACATTTTCCACGCAAAAGTTTTAAGCAGCCTGAAACTTTTGAAGCGGATGAAACGTCCATAAACAGATGCTGGATGGATAGAGAGGAAGCCAAACGGAGGCAGTGAGTACATCGCGTTTTCGAACAGATGGCAAGCTTTTTTGTCCGTTTTACTTCCACTTTGCATCCGTTGGTGCAGTGTGACATGGACTTTACTTGTTCACTTTATCTTAAGACACTTTACTTGGTTCATTTTGCTTATTTAATAAAGTCATAAAGTTTACCTAAGAATGTTAATAAAGGTTATCTTTGCTTAACACACTTAGTTTACTTGGTTCATTTTTTTTACTTAATAAAGTGTTGGTGAAAACTTTGAAAAAATGGCTAAGCCTTTGCATGCTTGTGGGATAGATAAGGATAGTTGTGGGATAGATAAACTTCCAGTGCAACCATAGTGGGACTGTATGGTCCACCATCCCAGCGATCCAGATGATTTTCTCCCCCTTTTTCTCGAAAATATCAGTTGTCCGCTAGGTGTCCTTCTACATACTCTAGACATACTGCAGACATCCTAAATATACGAGATACATCTCAGATACAAACATTTTGTCCATCTATTTCTGTGCTACCAATGCTGCGTAGACGTTCCGTGTACCTTTTGTTTCCTCCCTCTTTCTGTTTTCAGCTGCAGCGGATGTGAGTTGAGGGGATGGCCAGAGGATGCAGAGAGGATACAGCAGACATTTAATGGATGATAACAGAAATAGAACGTTTGTTGCCCGTATATGTCGCGGATGTACATCATACGCAGTGGAAAGTTCATCCATTCACAAAGTTTTGTGCAGCTCAAAACTTCTTGCGCTGATGAAATTGCAGTCGACGGATGCTTGATGGATAGAGCGTATGAAACATGTATGCAGTGAGTACACAACGGATGCATAGCATTTTCCAATGGATGGCAAGCTTTTTTTTAACATTTTACATCCTCTTTGCATCCGTAAGTGCAGTGGGACTGGGCCTTTATATTAGCATAATCCTCAGTGCCTTTATGAATACTTTTAAGTTCTTTAATCAAACTTTTTTCCTTAGGCTATTCTTAATTTTGCTCTTTTGACAGAACTTCAAGATCTTCGAAGATATACTCCAGTGGTACAAATAAATAAAAGAAAAAGAAACCTCTAATAAGAGTCTCATTTCTTCATTCTAGACTTTTCTTTCACTTAGTTGGTGATCTTAGATAATACTATTGTTTCCATGATAGCAATAGCAATAGCACTAGACATATATTGTTTCATAGTGCTTTACAGCCTTCCCTAAGCAATTTATAGAGTCAGCATATTGCCCCCAATAAGTCATTTTACTGACCTCAGAAGGATAGAAGGCTGAGTCAACCTTGACCCACTCAGGATTGAAGGAATTGAACTCCTGGCAGTGTGAGTAGATTTAGCATGCAATACTGCAGAATGCAGAATACATTCTAACCATTGTGCCACCAGGGATGTTATGTTTGTCTCCATTATACAATACAATGCTTGTATTTGTATTTTATTTTAATGTAAATTCCATTAATTTTTCTACTTCTGAATCTATGTGAAACAGAACTTCAATATTCTTTGACATTCAATCTTCATGTCAATGCTGCTAGAAGTTGAGTGGCATATAAAATTAATTAGTTATGGTTGGTTATGTAGTCAGACATATGTTTATATTGGATCTGGCATTTTTGTCCACTGATCAAGTCCTTCCCAAGTATAGGTAGATCTTTGATAGGATTAAAGGTATCATCACAAGATGTCAGCTGTTCCAAATTATGTGAGGGTACCCTACAGTTAGTTTCACAATCTTAAGATTTCATGATTTAAGTCTAAATCAAGGACCTAAGAATTATTAAAATAGCATCTAAAAGTATATGCAGTTCCAAGCAGGATATGATGTGTTCTTTAAATTGGAAGGTTTATGTTTGATAATTTGATATCTCTAGATATTGAGAAAGTCCTTTAGATATCATTTTGAGGGATCCAATGGATCCAAATGGATTAAATGCAAACATTATACTTTAAAAAAAAACCTATCTCAAGTCTCTAAAAATCAGAAACTGAATTTAAATCTTGAAAAATGAATGTCTGAGAAGCGGAAACTGTTGGGGTCCCCTATTTCTATCGTCAACTCAATTTGAGAATCTCCAACGAAAAAGAAAATTTGAAAAGAAGGCAGCCATTTCTCTTCTGTACAAGGCCTTTGAATCATTCTTCTCTGTCATTTTTTTAGCTGATAGATTATTTCACATAACTTCATTTTTACACATGTTCTTGATGATACACTGACTTTAGAACAGTATATCAGATGAACTTTAATATATATATTAATTGGGAAGGATTAAGACAGAGAGATAAGCAATGTAAAGTTCCAAGTAGAACTATCAAATTCCTCCCACCCTCCATTCTTGAAGTTTCTTTAATTGAGGGGAAAGAGAATCTGTGTGTAGTGATAGAGGTTTGCATTTCAGTGGCAAAATGCATGCAGAATGAGCAAACAATGGCCTATTGATGTCTAACGTAAGGAACAAGATATTTGTCACGTTAGGAAATACTTTGTCTGCTGAATTTTTAATCTCCTGATTTTATTGGGACTTACTGCCCTTGAGTAGGTCCCTCGCCCCAAGAATAGCTAAAACCTTTTTTATAGTTTGATATTTGTTAACATGATCACAATCAAGTATCTTTAGTATTTCTTATGTTAAGTTTGGACTTTCGCATTATTAAAAGTCTTTTTTGGGGTGAAAAAATTGATTAAGGTTCATGAATAAGATTTTTTTAAATCCTAAAATTTAATTCTCTCTAGAATAAATCTTATGACTTTAATTAGAAAGAAGTTCCAAAACTGTATGTAACAGTAAAGGAAACAGTGCTATTGAAAAAAATCCAAACTCTCCCAAGAGAAACCACAAACAATTATGTCCTGGATATGCAACAAGCTTGATATTAATTAAGCCTTCAACTAACCATGTTTTTAAAAGGAAGTGAAAAATGATTACCAAGGACAGGTCACAACAAAGTCTATTTGGGCTGATACCTGGATCTCTGTGGGATCCCTGTGGGCCTAAAAGAAACAAATTTCTTGGAAGATAATGACTTTTTTCAAACATTTCTTTCAAAAACTCCTGGTTGTCAATTCAATTATACAACATCCCTATCCTATGCACGCAATACCCAATGTTACACTCAACTTAAAATCTTAAAATCAATCTAGTAAGTGTAACGTCAGAGCCATGGGCAAATTTGGTTGTGCATTTTTCCATCTATTCAACTGATCTTACATTTTGAAACAGATTTGATATCTGAACTCTTTATGCAGTAAAAATATATAGAGTATCTAGCAGGACACATTTGCTCGATTTCTTGCATTTTGGATATTCTTCAGATACCTTAAAGACCTGAACTTCAGAAAGCTAGATTTGAAAGCTTTGCAAAATGATAAACTTGGGGTTATGTTGCTCACTTGACAGTGATGATGAGTTGTTCTCTCAAGTGAAAGCTTCCCAAGCTGGCTTCCATGCAAATCTCTAAGGATTGTGCTGGCTTTCTAGCACTGTGGGAAACAGCTGTGAGTTCATTGTATGGAACTAGGAGATGATAAAGAAGCCTTAGAGTTTTCGTATGTGACATGTATTTTTGGTCTGAAGCTATTTATGTTTCTTCTGCCTAGGGAAATTTACCCTTCTGCATGGTTGCAATAGGCAGCCTTTCCCCCTAAAGAAATACAGTTGTTTTTAGCTCTTTTCCCCCATAAGATATTTAACTACCTCTGACAAGTATAACAGGATGATTTTTCAGTATTGATTGAGGGAAAAAAGTTCTAAGTATGAACCCCAAATGCTTTTATTTCTGTAGAAGAATACAAAATTACTCTTCATGCCTATTGGGATCTTTATCATACTGTGGAAATAATGAAATGATGAGGGAGTAGAAAGAAAAGGAGAAATAAAGACAAGAAGATGCTATGATAATAGAAGATAGACAAAGTGCAAATCGAATCTCTAAGAGTTATTTTATGCCCATGTCTAGCTTATCAGTTGCACCTTCAACACTTAAGATGTCATTGAAGAATGAATGGCAATTTAGATGATTGAAAGGTGACAGTAATATTTTTGGAGTAGGAGGGGAAGAAAAGAGGGCTACCAATCTGCTAAGCATAACTTGGTTGAATAAAGAAATATTTATTGCACTAACAAGGGCAACATTGATTTGGATACTGAACAACTTTTCCTCCCAGGTTTACAGATGTGGCCTCAAAATCGATAACATTTCAATGCTAGTGAACTTGACACACTTCATCTCACCTATCAATACTGGGTCAAAATTTCAATTTTACTATTTTTATACTTCACTATATCCCAGTCATTTCTAAAAACAGTAAACACAAATGCTAAAACAGTAAACACAATGGAAAAAAATAAAATATCAAATTTCATAGTCCTTACCAGCAATTGTTCTAATAATTATGATCATGGACAAAAAGCTTAGTAAACCATGTTTTAATTGACTTTCTAAAACAGGGTTGTCAAACTCACAGCCTGCATGCTGGATGCATCATGCGCTGGCCATGCCCACCTCCATTTTAGTGAAGGGGGAATATCGTGATTTGTCATGTGATAATAATGTAATGATGCAAGTTTGACACTCCTGTTTTAAAATAAAGGATTGTCAAGTTTAATATAAACTTGTTTAATCCCATCTAGTCTCCCACAATCTGTCTGCCATATCTTCATTTTAACCTGAGGTATAGATGTAAAACTGCATATCACCAGCTTGTTACTAACATCTCACTTTCAACTAATGGTAACCTCTTGAAGCCATTTTATATAATGTTTAAGAGCAATGTGAGAGAACTCTCATTAATAAGGAACACTATGTTGACTTTTTTTTCCCACTGGACCTGAAATCAGCATTCAGGAAAGAGAAGAACTAATGCAGAACAATGCTGATACTCCTAATCCTCACATGTGGTCTACAAGTATACTGTTACTGATGGTACTGAACATCACTAAGAGAAGTGCAAAGACTATGAGGACCTCCACCAGATTCTGTCAAAGATCATCTAGTAGACTCAACACTGCAATTTTTAATCTTTCTCCAAAGTTTCTTTCTGACTGAAAGGGGTCCAAATCTGCTTTGTCTGTAGCTCTTGGATCTGAAGTCTCACAGATGAACTGGAAATTGTCCAATCTATTTCAAACCATGAATGTGAGATAGAAGTAGTTATATCATTTTGGGGATTTTATCTGATCAAACCTGACCTTTAGTATCCTTGGTTCTTATACCAGTTTTACATTTTTGATGGTTTGTCACTTATTACTGGGAAATAACTTGTGATACCACTATTAAATCTCCGCATCTCAATTATGGAACTATAATAAACTTTGGTATTTTGTGTAGATAAGAAATACAAGCAAAACAAAAAATCTTCTTATATTCATTGTGTGAGAATAATGATGACAAATATATCTTACTTTGCCAACAGTATTGCATCTTCATAATATTTTCCAATGGAACATTTCTGACTTGTGGGAAAAAAAATGATATCTTAAAGACTCAGGGTGACCAAGTTGTATAACATTGTGATAAAAAATTGCCTGCATACATTCCTGCTCAAATGTCATTATCTTAATAGAATCAGAGATGGATGCAGCTAGCTAGTCAGATTATTTGAAATAGATTTCAACTTGAGGCCCACTGCTGTCTTTTATCCATTCTCCTTTTTGTTATTAAAAATGCTTAGAATTGGGATGACCATCTGGACATCAAACATGATTAATACTTGCATCTAAAGAATAACATTTTCATCCTCATGTAAAGGAAGTAACATCTAGATTTTTATTGAATAAGAATCTACAAATTAGACTCTTTGACTAAGGATATCATCCTCTAATATCTAATGTGCCTAATTTATTCCAAATTCTAGAATAAATCATAATTTATCTACTCAAGTTGAACATGAATAATAGTTATTATCTCGATGAATTGTGATCAAGATTTCAACTTGATTTATAGGTCAAAGCTAATTTTTGCGAAGGAACGACAAACAACTCAGTTTTTCTAGACCGCTATACAGCTTCTAATACTGTATTTTTCTGGGAGATAATTGTGAACTTCTGAAAAGCAGTTTTTTAATGACTTGGTTCTTTTTTACATTAAAATATTGGTGGGAACCTCTTATTCTATTCCATAGCATTGGTGCTGAGGTTAGATTGGTTTTCTAACTTGTCAATTTTCCTCTTAAATGGCTACATGGCAGCCTTTCAAGAAATCATTGGGAGTACAGGCTAAAATGTTGTCATGTGTGCAGGTATTCAGAAAGTATGTGGAAGACTGAATAAATACCTAGAGGCAGTGATGAGATCGATAAAGGCAAATAAAATTACAATGTCAATATGAAGTATGAGAGTAGTATTGAATTTAAGGGCAAGAGAAATCATGGTTGAAACTTTAATAATATCTGATTATTTGAGTGTTCAAAGTAATTTTCATATTAGTGGCCAGAGATGACAGGGACTTTAATCAGTTTCCATTCAGCTAGACTGGCCAGAAACACAGTAAGACTGAGTGTAAGAGCAGCCACAAACCTATCAGAAAGTGAAAGCTCACAGTTCCCAGTTAGTTTACAATTCAATCATTAAATGGATGCTGGATTCTTAATTATGCAGTGTTAGTTTTTTTGGAGAGCAGCTGCAAATGACAAATTGTGCTTCAGGTCAAAAAGCAAATGTCTCAGACAATGGTGCACGCACAGCACAAATACAAGCTTCCATAGATCCAAACAGCATAAGTGATAAAGAAGCAAAGGCAAGGAAGTTTGTTAAATTGCCTATTTTGAAACAGAGTTCTTCTAAAGGTCAAATTCTTTAATTGAAACAAGAATGCCTGAAAAATAATAGTGTATTAGGTGACTCTGTTGATTGCTTATATGACCCTACAACTGCATCTGGATGAACTTTTCTGCCCAGTCAGCTTGACATTTAATCTTCAGATCACCAAGTTCTGTTCTTTCTAGTATGCAATGACATTTTCCAATAAGATGGGAACCATTCTAAGCCTTCTTGTCTACTTCATTCATTCTGTAGAAGGGCAATAAGAATCTGACCACAGTCTGACCTCTACACATCCATCAGCTCCTTCCATGATTGGGATGTAAAAAGAGACTTACTCATGAAGAAAACTTGTTATCTCAATCAAGAATAAGAGAATGACTAGGGTTTGAAGGCATGGATAGCCTTTATAATGTTTAAGCATAAGTGGAAATACCACTTAGTTTGGATCAGAAGCATTGAGTACATCATTTAATCTTAACTGATCATATGCAGATGAATGAGAGAAATGATGGGATGGGTGATATCTAATTATTTAATTAAGATTTTCCTAAATGGTCTAAATTATAGATCTATCACATATCATAACTGTACATACAGTTATATTAGATATTGCCTTGAAGGTATTTAAGAGATTTATTAATTTTATGGACAATGTTAATTTAGTGATTTGGAAACCAACAGCAGCTTATAATGTAAATTATGTTTGGTTGTAAATAAACCCTGAAAATTAAATTAATATTGATTTATCATTATATAGTAGTAGCTTTTAAAAAGATTTTTTTAAAATAAAAATACATGTGCAAATTAGTTCTTACATGGTCAAAAGTAGAAAACACAAAACAATAGCCATCAAAAGCAGGCACAGACTGAATATCTTCTGTCCAACAGTAAATCACTTCCAGCTCTTTTTATAGAGTAGAGACAAGGGATAACAAATGCAAGAAATTATAACATTTATTGTGGTAAACAGAGCACATATTCAATGCCCAGCAGCTGCAGGAATTATTTCATAAAGGGTTTTTTTACTTTTACTTCAGACTGATTATCAGAAATTGCATGTTTAATTAGTTTCAACCCAACCTGCTAAGAAGTCTGAATTCCAGCAATTCATAACTCCCACTACACAAGAATTATGTTACTTCAAGCTTCTAGATTCAGATCATAGTGAATGATCCTCCTGCCATGGCAATTGGTTCTTCAACAGATCACCACTGTCATGCTACAGAATGTGATGCTGCCCAGATTTACCATTTTATCCAGACATCACAGATAGTCCTGCTTCAGTTGCTGTAGTCACCACCTGTAGGTTGCTTTGCTTTCCAGTTTGTCAATTAAGTATAATCTAACTCCAGAGAGATTAAAGGCCTTTATCATTCCATGTGATTTTCTATATCTCATTGAGAATTTTCCATGGATGGCTCCCAAAAAAGAATTAATTCTGGATCTCTTGCCTGGGCCAACTGCAAATGGACAATCCGGGAAACCACAAGCCACTTCTAAACCATAATGCTGACTTTATAAGACTGTTTTTATAAGACTAAGGCTGCTTTACTGGTTCTGCTAGACAGGGAAGAGTAAAGCATGAACCCCACTGATTGCAACAAGATAAGTGCAGAGGCTAAACATATAGCTAACTTTCAGCTTTTTGCTCAATATGTCAGCTGGAATGAATTGATTTTCACCGACCAATTTAAACCGGGCGTATCTAATAAGATATGGTGTGTGCTTATTTGACAATACATCACAAAGACCTTGGAAGCCTTAATCTGCTACTATGTGATTATAAATTGAAGACTTGACAAACTATACCTCTTCTCCCTTCTCCCTTTATCTTCTCAGCAGATATTCAGATATCAAGTCAATGCAGCTGAAAACCAGCAGAGCACCATTGCTAGCTGCAGAAAACCATCAGAATATTTCTTGTGCACTCAGACAAGAGACCTACTGATGAGAGTAGAAACCATCAATGGCGGACCTCCTGCCTTCTGATTCAGTTTGAAAACAGAAGTCTTTTTCTAAATTTAGTTGATCAGGAAATCTTGCAATTCTATTTTACTTCTCTACATTTCTGATAATATTAGGGATAGTATGTGTACTGTATTAAAATGGTTGACTCCTAACCTCACATTCTGATTGGCTAAGAAAGCCACTATAGGGATTGGTTCACTAGGAACCAATCCTAGGAGCTGCTAAAAAGGCGGCAAAACCAAACTAATGTCATTGGCTACAAGCCGGCAGGCAAGCCCCTATAAAAGGGCTGCCGCGGCTTGAGCCAATGTTCTGTTTTCACTTGTAAATCAACTAATAAAGACTTGTTGTTGGAACCTGGTCTACCTCGCGTTTTTCCGAATGGAACAGTATGGATGCACATCTATCTACAATCCACATATTCACTGGGACCAAGAAAACATTTTTTATTTCCTAAATGCGAAGCTCATTATTGCAAAAACTAAACAATATCTCTCATCTTCCTGAACCATGATCTATGAATCCAAAGAATGTTTCCTGTTTTATTACTAAATACAGGTAGTCCTCAACCTACAACAGTTCATTTAGTGACTGTTCTAAATTATAACAGCATTACAACTCCTTCCCTCAAAACGACGCTACAGAGCACTGCACACCAAAACAACTAGACACAAGAACAATTTTTCCCGAAAGCCATCACTCTGCTAAACAAATAATTCCCTCAACACTGTTCAACTATTTACAAAATGTGCACTACTATAACTGTTCATCTTCTCATCACTCCTTATCACCCATCCCCTCGCACTTGTGATTGTAGGACTGTAACTTTGTCGCTTGTATCCTTACAATTTATATTGACTGTTTCCTAGTATGATTTGATTGTTCATTGTACCCTATGACTATCATTAAGTGTTGTACTTCATGATTCTTGATTCTTAACGAATGTATCTTTTCTTTTATGTATATTGAGAGTATTTACACCAAGACAAATTCATTGTGTGTCCAATCACACTTGGCCAATAAACTATTCTGTTCTCTTCTCTTCTCTTCTTTCTATTCTATTCTATTGAAAAAAGTGACTTATGACCATTTTTCACCTGACAGTTGTGGCATTCCCATGGTCACATGATCAAAATCACGTGACTCATATTTATGATGGTTGCAGTGACCCATGGCCATGTGACTCCCCTTTTGTGACTCACTGACCAGCAAAATCTGGGGAAATTAGATTCACTGAACACACATATTACTAACTTTATAGCTGTAATGACCCCCTTAACAACTATGGCAAAATAGGTAATAAAATGGAGCAAAACTCATATAACAAATGTCTCACTTAACAGCAGAAATTTTGGGATTGATTGTGTTGTAAATTGAGGATTCTCTGTACTCTGAAGTTTTAGAAAAGAAGGTTGGAAGTATTATTCCTGTTGCTACAGAGTTTTCTTAAGCAGAAGATAGAGACTGTAGTCTACAACTTCAATAGACCCAAAACCAGAATCAATGAAAGAATCAAATTCTTGTTGGGCCAGCATCCTCAACGGATTAAAGAGATAACAACCAGGTTCTTCCAGAGCTAAGTGAGCAAGGAGGAAAGCCATTGAAAGGGAAAGCAAAAGTCTTCTCTTCCACGGTCATAAATAAAGTTACTGATACTACTTCAGGCCATTATCAAATCAAGAAGCAGACTGATCATGCCCAAAGTAAAATCACTTCTCATCCTTTTTATAGAGTGGATTGAGGAAAAAAATGAAATAAGTCTGTATATCGAATTTTATAAAGAGAACTTGCATTTAAAAATCAGTGGTGACAATAATTCTTTCATAATGGCTTCTTTACTGCAATAAATTATTTATCAAAGTTCTGAGATTCCAATGTGCTGTAATTTTTTTCTACCCAGCTTCTTGAGTTGACAATAAGTTCTGGTTCTGCATTTTCATTTCAAGGGTTGAGCCCAGGGGTGGGATACAAAAGGGTTAACTACCAGTTCGGGATTTACAAGCTTCCCTGCCCGCTGTGAGCAGAGTGCCTGTAAATCATCAGAAATCATCATGAGCACAATCATTAGCACACTGCATGCCTAGAAGCAACCTTTGAAACAGCCATCTTTTCTTGTTCTTTTAACTGCAGCTGTGCATCATTTGGCAGCTGAAGTTGAAAAATCAGGAAATAAAGATCAGATAAGAGCCCGGGTCGGTGGGTGGGCAAAAACATCAGCAGACATATGTCTGCTGTTCTTCAGAGCTACTGGTTCTGCAGAGGTGGACAGAACCAGTAGAAACCCACCCCTGATTGAGCCACTGTGCAAGGGTGTAGCAACTTCAGGCCATTATCTCGCAGGTGTGCATATTTCCTATTTAATGCCTCTCTTCATTGCTCATTCCTCTGGCCACATACTTCATACAACAGTCTTCCTTTAGACTACAGACCTTTATTAAAAAAAATCATCTGATGTATATCTTGAGAAAGGGAAGAGGTCTCTGGCTGATGCAACTGATTGGCAGCACCACATGGCTCCACACCTTTCTTAGAACAAGAATTGGCAATTTGAGGGTCTTGAGATCTCATGCTATGTGGAGAAGGGAAAGAAAAATGCCAAACTTACTTTTCCTGATCTGACTCTCCAAAATAGGAAGAAAAGTATCCTGGCCTTATCCAAAAACATCTCAGTTTATATCTTGGTAGACTCATAGGAATCTTGCCATGAAAGCCTATTGCCTTCGAAAATTAGATTTCAGAGGAATCACTTCAGTGTAACATTGAGATCAATACTGAGTTTCTCACAAAATAAGTCCGGGCCTTATTTTTTTTTGACCCCTGAAAAAATGGCTAGGCCATCTTTGTGGGGGTGACTTAATTTCCTCCCCCACCTAGAGCAGCCCATACGCACCTACCTCACCATGAGGCCGCTTCTATCGGCCGAAAAAAGCTCCCCAAAGGCAGAGTCTCCAGCTGCTTCAGGGCATGGCGTGGCTGCCTGTGTCCCCTCACTTTTAGGCAGTCTCTTTTGGGTGATAGAAGTTCCCCAAATACAGTCACCAGCCACTTCGATCGGCTGGTAGAAGCGGCCCCGGGGCAAGCGCACATACACATACACACACACACACACACACTCCCCTCACCACGAGGCCGCTTCTACCGGCAGATGAAAGCTCCCTTGAAGACAGAGTCCCCAGCTGCTTCAGGGCATGGCGTGGCTACCCGTGTCCCCTCGCTTTTTTCGGTCGATGGAAACTCCCGAAATGCAGTCACCAGCCACTTCGATTGGCCGGTAGAAGTGGCCTCACAGCGAGGGGAGTGTGTGTGTGTGTGTGTGTGTGTGTGTGTGTGTGTGTGTACGCTCATCTTTCATTGCTCCTTGTCTCAGCTCTACTTGTAGATCTCCCTTTGTTTTGTGTAATAAATCTTCATCCTCTCTGATGAATCTTTACATTTTTTCCGCAGACATATCTGCCACTGAGATCTCAGATGATAAAAGCCCTTATATGGGTAAAGACGCCTTTATGATTTAAAGAAAAAAGCCATTCAGAACAACTGAGCCTCAAGATGGTTTCACTGTCAAAAACTCTAGCACCTCCTTTTGCCCACAACATTCTACATTACCTGATAAACCTTGTGAAGGAGCAGGGGAGGGAGGGGGAAGGAGAGAAAGAGAGAGAGAGAGAGAGAGAGAGAGAGAGAGAGAGAGAGAGAGAGAATAAATATATTTGTACATGGTTCCTTACACTTGTAAAACTTATCCAAGGGGTAAAATTCTTATTTTCCCACGACTATACCTCTACTATAAATATGAAGAATAAATAATACCTAAATAAAATTAAAAGAACATGTTCACTCCCTATCCTTCCCAGGTAGCCAGATCTACGATTTTTAGTGTACAGGAAAAAAATTTGTGGAATCACAAGAGACCTTGATTTCCATTATCCACACATTATCAACAAAAGCCCATGTCACACTGCACCAACGGATGGAAAGAGGATGTAAAATGGAGAAAAACACTTGCCATCCGTTGGTTAACGTGATTCATCCGTTCTGTACTCACTGCATCTGTTTTTCATCCTCTCTATCCGTCCCGCATCCATCTACTGACATTTCATCCGCTCAAAAAGTTTTGAGCTGCTCAAAACTTTTTCAGTGGAAAATGTATCCAACGCGTCCATTCTGCATCTGCAACGCATATGGGGGACATCCGTTCTGCATCCGTCGGCATCCGTTACGCATCCGCTACATTTGCTAGGCATCCACTGTGCATCCACGCAACTCAAATCCGCTCCAGCGGTAAACGGACACAGGGAGGAAGCAGAACGGACGCAGAACGGATGCGCAGCATTAGTAGCAAGGACGGAGAAAGGATGAAAGTGGATGCAGCTCACAAAGAAAGCATAAAAACGGAAAAAACGTTCGCAGAGGGGACCTATCTTGGATATTAAGGATGTCTAGAGGATGTCTAGAGGATGCAAAAGGACACATAGTGGAAAACCTATATTGCCTATAAAAAGGGGGAGCAACTCACCTGGATCTCACTTTCAGACCAGCAGCCCTGCTGTGCAGACCTCTGCAGCCTTCATCTGCCTCTTGCTCTTCCACGGCATCCAGTCATCTCCACCATGGGTTGTAACACAGTCCTTTTGGTAGCCACCATCGTTCTGCAACAGTGTGAAGCCATCTACAGGCTCTGTGCTCTCTACTACGGGAAGAAAAAGAGGCGGCCAAGAAGCATCTGGGTCCGAAGATGGATCAGGAGAAGAGCAGAATATGGACTGTACAACAAGCTGATGGTGGAGCTGAGGAACGAAGACCCTCATGCATTCCAGAACTTCATGAGGATGTCTCCAGCCATGTTTGATGAAGTTGTGGAGCGGCTGACACCCAGGTTGTCCAAGCAGAGCACCAACCTCCGGCCCAGCCTGGAACCTGGACTCAAGGTGGCACTCACTCTGCACCACCTGGCCTCAGGGACCACCTACAGGAGCATGCAGTACGGCTGGAGGGTGCCACACAACACCATCAGCATTGTGGTCAGAGAAGTGGTGCAGGCCATCATCGAAGAATACCTGGAGGAGCTCCTCCAGTGCCGCTCCACTGAAGAAGGCTGGAAGAAAGTTGCAGAGCAGTGGTATCAGAAGTGGAACTTCCCCCACACCATTGGAGCCATAGATGGCAAGCACGTGGCCTGCAAAGCGCCAGCCAAGTTGGGGTCCACTTATTTCAACTACAAGGGCTTCTTCAGCATCGTCCTCTTTGCCATGGTCGATGATGACTACAAGTTCATGTACATCGATGCTTCAGGCAATGGCTCATGTTCAGATGCCCAGGTATACAACGCCAGTCACCTCAAGGAGGGGCTGGAACACAATCTCATCGTGGACTTCCCAGATCCAGACCCCCTGCCCAGCGACACGCAAGATGTGCTCTACTTCATCATGGGAGATGACGCCTTCTCCCTCAGGACTTACCGCATGAAGCCATACACTTCCAGATGCCTCACCCATGAAGAGAGGATCTTCAACTACAGGCTGTCCAGGGCAAGGCGGGTGGTGGAGAACGCCTTTGGCATCCTGGCCAACAGGTTTCAGGTACTTCTCACCACCATGCAGCATCGCCCAGAGACTGTGAGGAGGATTGTGGAAGTTTGCTGCATCCTGCACAATCTCATGCGCACCTGCTACCCAGTCTTGCAGAACAGGCTCATGGACCTCCAACAAAGCAATGGGGACATGGAGCCTGGGGAATGGTGGCAAGGGCAAAACCTGATAGACACTGAGGATGTGCAAGGCCCCAGATGAGCCTCACGTGAAGGGAAGAAGCAACGCAACCTCCTGAAACACTGGTGCAACTCCCCAGCTGGAGCAGTGGAGTGGCAAGACAGGATGATAGATGATTAATAGGTGCTTCCTTCAGCCTGTCTCATCACACCAATGAGATTGGGCCATGTATGTTGGGTGGGCCTACAATGAGCAGGGCATTTAATAAAGAGTTGTGTTTATGTTGAAATGTGTTGATGAATGCTTACATTGTTATTGATAACGAAGGGCCATAGGTGTGGCACCTGGGAGGGTGGACCATACAGTCCCACTATGCTTGTACTGGAGGTTTATCTATCCCACAGCTATCTTAACCCATCCCACAACTATCTTAACCCATCCCAAAGGTATCCCTGCCCATCCCACTGCTATCCTTACCCATCCCAAAGGTATCCCTGCCTATCCCACTGCTATCCTTACCCATCCCAAAGGTATCCCTGCCCATCCCACTGCTATCTTAACCCACCCCACGAGCGTGCAAAGGCTTAAACCATTTCTAAAAGTTTCCACCAAGACTTTATTTACAAAAATAAATGAACCAAGTGCGTGAAGCAAGGATAATCTTTATTAATAACAAGCTGTAAAAGAAAAATGACCCAAGTCAAGTGTCCACATAAAGTCACCAGGTAGCCACCCAGTCTCTGTCACTCTTCTCTGTCACTCAGAGGTGTGCCCAGTCTCAGGGGTGAAGGGTCCAGGTGCTGTGGAGGTGGGTGCTGCTGGAGTGCTGGTCTGAAGCCCACTGGGGTGTCTGGCCATGAGAGGACAACAGGTGACGGTTTGTTGAGGAAGCTCTCCGACAGCTGGCTCAGCCCCGTGATGTTGAGAGCTCCTTCCTCCATGCCATGGGGTGTCAGTCCCAATACTGATGACAGATGTACTGAGGCCAGGCTTGGCTGTGGGGTGGAGGAAGGAGCAGTGTAGTGGGGCTGTCTGGTCTGAAGCTGGGTGAGGACTGGCGTGGGTGGCATCAGTGACGTGGGTGGCATCGGTGACATCGGTGGCAGCAGTGGTGTGGGTGGCATCGGTGTCGTCTGTGGCATCATTGGCGTGGGTGCCATTGGTGGCATCAGTGGAACCGGTGGCAATGGTGGCCTCTAATGAGCCTGTGCCTGGACTGGGAAGGGCTGCTGCCTGTGCTGCTGGACCTCATGGTAGCCGTAGCCCTGGTAGGTAATGGCCTGTGGAAAGCCTTGGAATGGGAGGGACATCACCTGGGGTGGAGGAGCAGAGCTGGACTGGGTGGGAGCAGGTTCATCTGGATCTGGAGGGTTGTGAAGCAGCTCGGTGATCTGGTCCTTCACCACCTGGTACTGGGGTTCTGCCATGTCCACGAGGGTCTGGTTGACATAGATGAGGAAGGGCTTGCGATTGGAGAATGGGGCGTTGGTGTGTACCAGCTGAGAGAGGATATCTATGCTGCTCTGGATGGTGTCCCTGATCTCCAGCAGGTGTCCCTGATTTGCAGCAGGCTCTGTCCCTCCTGTCTGGCTCTATGCCTTTCTGTGGAGGTGGAGCTGGGGGTGGATGCAGACTGGACTGTGGTGGAAGTACCGTCTCCTTTTTCCTATTGTGCCAGGGAGTCCTCCACGCACTCCGCCACAGTTAGAACAGCTCTCGGCAGGTTCTCCACAGTGGGACACTCCACAGAATCCTGCCTGGAGACAAGAGCTGACTCTCAGCCGGAAGAGGACTGGCTCTCAGCAGGCTGCCGGAAAGAGAGGGTTGTGAGAGGGGCTGCTCCTTGGTGGCAGATCTCACCCTCTAGGAAGCTGCACTTGGCCATGACATAGGTCTCTCTGTCCGTCAGCTTGACCGCAGCCTGGCCAGATTTCTTGAGTTGCAGCTTCTCGTACCAGGTGTCCATATGTTTCCACTAGCCGAGGAGCACCTCCGAAGTGTAGCCCAGGCTCTCCGCCTTCTCTCACCAAGCAGCCTGCTTCCTTTTGGTGTCCCTATAGAGCCTGTGTCCCTTCCGCCAAAGATATTCATTCTCTCTCAGCCACTCCAGCACCTCATCCTCATGTTCCTCCTCGATGGAGTATTGCCTCCTCTCCCGTTCTCACGTCTGCCCTTTCTTCCCTTTGGCAGGACCACATGGGCCCTCATCAGAGGGGCTTCCAGGTTGTAGGGGCTGCTCCTCCACACCACCAGCAGCAGCAGCACCAGCAGGATCATCAGCAGCAGCAGCAGCAGCAGCACCAGCAGGACCAGGATCAGCAGCAGCAGCAGCAGCAGCAGAGTAAGCACCAGCAGCGCTAGCAGCACCAGGAGCACCAGCAGGACCAGGAGCACAAGCAGGACCAGCAGGACGAGCAAGACCAGGAGCACGAGCAGGACCAGCAGGACGAGCAAGACCAGGAGCATGAGCAGGACCAGCAGGACGAGGAACAGCTTCAGCAGAGTAAGCACCAGCAGAAGCACCAGCAGAAGCAGCTTCAGCAGAGTAAGCACCAGCAGAAGCACCCCCGCCAAAAGCAGCATCAGCAGAGTAAGCACCAGAAGAAGCACCACCGCCAGAAGCAGCATCAGCAGAGTAAGCACGAGCAGAAGCACCACCGCCATAAGCAGCAGCATCAGCTCCTCCAGAAGCAGAAGCAGCAGAAGCCCCAGCTGCAGAAGAGCAAGCCCATGCTACAGAAGCCCCAGCAGAAGCAGAGTGAGGGCCAGGGGGCGGGAGGGTGGCCCTGTCCCTCTTGCCAGGGCTGGCAGCAGATGGCTGAGGCTTTCTCTTCTTCCCCATGGTTGTGGGGTTGCTGGCTGGCAGGGAGGCTGGCAGGCAGGCAGGCACCAAGGCTGGAAGGCAGGCTGGCAGGCAGGCTGGCAGCAAGGCTGGCAGGCAGGCAGACAGCAAGGCTGGCAAACAGGCTGGCAGGCAGGCTGGCAGGCAGGCTGGCAGGCAGGCTGGCAGGCAGGCTGCAGGCAGGCAGGCAGGCAGGCAGGCAGGCTGGCAGACAGGCTGCAGGCAGGCAGGCAGCAAGGCTGGCAGGCATGCAGGCAGGCAGGCTGGCAAGGCAGTCGATGTGTCTGGAAGCAGGTCTTTCCTCTGAATGGTGACCTTCTTGCGAGCTGCTTCCCTTTATATCCGCGGGGCTGACGCAATGCATCCTCCCCGCATGTGCAGTGAACGCTAGGCATCTGCTAGGCTTCCGCTAGGCATCCGCTCGGCATCCGCTGTGCATCCGCTTCATCCGCTCGGCGTCCGCTCTGTATCCGCTCTTTCCATTCCGCAGCCACTTTGCTGCGGCCCCCCAGAAGCCTTGCAGATGTGCCATCCACTCTCATCTGCTTCCATCCGCTAGGCTTCCATGGAGCATCTGCTTTCCATCCACCCTGCGTCCTCCCCCTGTCTGTTCCTTTCCGTGTTATCCGCTCTGGTTATGCAAATTTTTGCCCCTTTTGAGAGCGGATAACAACGGATGGAACATTTTTCTCATCCGCTGTGTCCTTTTTACAAATGTTTTGCATCCGTCGGCCAGTGTGACAGGGCCTTTAGGGTTGAACATCCTAATGATACTTGGTGAAAGCCTGAAAGGTCATGAATGTGACTCAGTAACTCATACTTACAGGAATCTAACTATAATGGATAGAGAAAATCTAGGCCTGCCTGACAAGTTTAATTCCCTTTAAATTGAGGTTTTATTCTTACACTATATCTAATATGAAGATTTAACATACCCCAAATAATTGTCTTTAATCCTGATTTTATTATATAAATATAATAAATAATATATAATAGCCCTAAAAATCATGGCCTTAAGAATGTCTGGTCTTCATCTTGTGAGATGCTACATTTTAAAATTGATTGAAACACATCCATTTGCTGCCATGGGGATCCAAAGATTACAGCAGCATTTCACTGCTTTAGATAAATTGCATAAGGCAAACTATGGTTAAACCATATATAAATCATGCTTCTGTAGGTAAAATCCAAATGTTCCTCTTCCCTCGGTTGAGGGAAATTGTTCCTCCTGTAGAAATAAGCTGCCAGATTTTATCTTGGCTCTGGAATTTTTCACAAAATTGAAGAACCAATAGCATTTGGAGCTCCCCAAATCCTTTATGAATGACTATGTTTGGCTGGGCTGTACAGATCAGTAGTGTTTGGAGAGCCATAGGTTTTCTGCCAGTGCTATGAACCCTTATAAGAGTAGGTCCTACTCAACATACAATGAGATTTTCTTCTGTTTAAATATTCCTACATAGACTGTACAGCACGAGAGTTAATCCATCATCTCCAAAACAACCTTAGAAGTTCAGGCAAATAAAAAGGAAACTGCTAGTGACACAAAATGGCTGACTCACACCGAGTACAGTTGAATCAGCATGCACATTGTTTTAAAATAATGTATATAATTGTATCTCTATTCTACCACCTCCTCTTTTTCACCTTTCCCTTGTGGACAGCCTTAATTACAGCTTCTGCTGTTGATATTCTGGAAGGCAACAGATGTTTGGAGACTTACTAATGATGCTTAGAAAAATTCTATCCCATACCATAACTTCTCAATTAATATTCCAGTTATCTGCATTTAACTTTCCTAACCTAGAACATTATGCTTTCTTTATTCAGAACCAAGTTTTTCTTAGTTTGTTGGTTTCAGGATATGATTCCAATTTTTGTACAATACTGTACAATGTTGAAAAATGTTGGGTACAGTAATAATACATGTATATTTAACACTCTTTCAGAGGGTATAATAAAGAGAAGAATTCTGAAGGAGAGGAAACAGAAGTTATACATACACAGATACTCCAGAGATAAATTAAGAATAAGAAATAAATTAATTAATTAAGGCGGTGCACAAATCTACATTACAAAAATAGGAAAACTTGAATGTGAAATCTTCTATTCCAGAGGGGGGAATCCACGTGTCTTTCCTAACCCCTCTATCTGCTTCTTTTACTCTCCCCCAAACAATTCACAAACTAGTAATCTGATGGATGCAGAACAAGTGAAAAATTCAGAGAACATATGTACATTATAGGGTATCACCTTTTTGAGAAGTTAAAGCTTGACTCTGTTGTCATGCTTGATGTCCTTCATAACATTTCATTTCTGAGCATCTCCTATAGGCAGTATATGAATCATTGCTACACATTTTAAGTGCTTTGGATAACTTCTTGCTACCTCTTGTACCTCTTGCTACATGCACCTTTTTTTTTTCAACATACAGAGCATCTACTGCAATATGGACCATAGAACATGTGCTTCAATACCAATTTATAAAGCTCTATGTTTTCATTTGGATCTGGTATTTCAGCTTAATTTTGTTAACTTTGGCTTGGATATTACATAAACCACAGCAGACACCGCATATCCCTCTTTTGATATTGTATACTTAGCATATAATCAATACACCTACCAAAGAAAAAAATTATTCCAGTGAAGTACTTCATGAACAACTTTCTCTGCAAGATGAATACTCTTGTAAATAAAAAGGTTAAAAAAAGATCTGATTATATTTAGCCAATCATTTGCTCCTGTTCAAAAAAAGATGCTGTCATAATTCTGGCAAGTTTAGATTATGTGTCATTGTAATGAAAAATGAATCATTGCCATGCTTCCATATATGCAATGAAGCATTTTGACATCGTTCTATCATTCCATCTGCTAGCAGATATTGAAGAGAGGATATTACACTTTTAATATTTCTGAAATAATAATTATTCAATGAATTAGTCAGACCTCTGTTTGTTGTTGATCTCAAGATTGTTTGATTCATGTGGATGTAACTCACCTCTTGTTTTCAGTCTTAGCAGCAATATCAACCATGTATTGTTGGAATAGACTACCTCTTAGAAAGTTATTACTCATGGTGATTATTTGACAGGCATAATAACACATTGTCATTGATTGCAATTGATTGTTCATTTGTTGTTCATTGATTGTTCAATTGATTGATTGTTGAGTTGTTCATTGATTGCAATTGATGATGCCAGTTATCATTTCAAAGAGAAATGTATGTATTGAATAGTATGTATGAAAACATAAGAAAGATGGAATTCTGAAATTATTTGTAATAGACCACTTCCTCATTCTTCCAACATAATTTGCAGTGATAATTTGGTTTAGTTTAGGTGTTTTTTGGCATAATGACATTTTTTTGGGCAATTTGTACATTAAATCTTATCTCATGTTCAAATGCTATACTCTAATCATGAATAATGACAATGGTATGTCTCAAATTTGTTCTTTGCAAATTCAGGGGATGTAATGTAAAGGTTTCGGTGTCATATTAGTTTCTCTAGAAATTCAACAATATCACATTGATCTTCATCATCATGGAGTATGCCGATTCTCAATTCTATGCTTTCTTGACAATCTACGAAGTATATTTGAATAAATTTGACTTGCCTCTCATGGCCTGGCATTAAATGATCAATGTAATAATGGTTTTGGCCTTCAACAAGAAGGATTCCATC
Source organism: Laticauda colubrina (assembly GCA_015471245.1). Lineage (NCBI taxonomy): Eukaryota > Metazoa > Chordata > Lepidosauria > Squamata > Elapidae > Laticauda > Laticauda colubrina. Next base: position 69,571,861 of record BLBF01000002.1, on the reverse strand, counting down.
CATTTCTGGTTGGAATGACTTATTTGACATCAAACAATGTCATTTGGAACAAGCAAATTAATCTTCTTGAACTCATTTGCAGTATGTTCATCATAGCTATATAAATTGAGGAGTTCATTAGGTAGAAGTTGTAAATTGCCTATCCTGATCTTTCTCAGTAGCAGAAATTGGCAGTTTCTCCAGGTAATAGAAGCTCAGGAATGAAGCCAAACTTTGACCATGGCACCAACATCAGCAGAAATATTACATCATGTCAGTTGTGCATTTTGACTCACTTTTTGTTGAAGTCTTGTTGTTAAAGGTGGGTATTGTCAAACTGAGAAATTATTGCAGTAATTAGTATTTGCCACATACTCTTGAGTATGCCACATACTCCCCTTTCAACTTCTTTATTTCCTTGTCTCAGCAATCTGTATCTTTCCTTGTGACTCTGGAGATATGCAATCTTCTCCCTTTTCATCTACTCCTCTTCATTGCAGCACCCAACTATTTTTAAAAGATGAAATTATCTCTTTCAACATGTTTTATTTCAAATGTTTTGTTTGATTATTTTACCACAATTTTCAACTCAAAACTATTTAAAATCCCTGCTAGCTTTTCCATTGGATTGTAGGAAGTTGTCAGAGACAGTTTTGAAATAGGATCACATCAGTGGTGTTATTCTACCAGTCTGGCCTGGTTCTGGTGTACCGGTAGTGCCAAAGATGAGCTAGGTTCACTCCAAGCCTCTCCAATGCTCTGCAGTTGGGCCCACCTGCCTAACCCTGGTCCTTTTTAACCTCTCAATTGTTTTGCACGGCAGAGCAGATTGCTGTGCTAAGCAGCTGACAGATACAGTAGCTTAGGTTTACTGTTTTAACTTGTACACAAAGCATGTATTTGGCACATGTGCATAATCACATGAGTTGCGCAAGTTGTGTGAATTGTACGAGTTGCATGATCCCACCCCCACTGCCACGCCTATCAAGCCATGTCCACAGAACTGTTGGTGGTAACTTTTGAATCCCAGCACTAGATCACATAACTTCTTGAGAGCTAGGGTGGGACTGGTCTACCTGATCTCCAGTGGCCGAAGGAGAAGCTGGTCTACATTTTATTTTAGAGCAGGAAACAGTTGAAAAATGAAGCAGGATGGGCAATATGGCTAATGTATTTGGCTGATCCCAGAGAGATCCATTTTCTACTCCATTTGCAATCACAGCAACTTGCTTGGTGACTTTCAGCCTAATCTATCTCACAGGGTCATTTTGAGGAAATATAAGGATGATGCACTGTGTATATGCCATGAGTTCCTGTACAAAGATACATATGTGTTTTCTTCTGTGTCAGAGAAATGGCACAAAAACAATAAAAATATACAAGCCTTTCTTCAGTTGTTGCTTCTTTAAGAGTCACCTTATGAGTCAATTCCTTGTTTCTGAGTGGAAGAGAAAGCAAGGGATTGCAAGACTGGTTGGGAAACTGTCATAGAATGTCCAAAATGAAGATGATGTGCATGCAGAAGCAGCCAGTAGCAATGAACCAACCACACATTTTCCAAATTGTATTCCCTTGAAGTCATGGGCCCGGGATTTTGGACCCATGCAAAAATTAGCATAATCTTAATTCAAAAATTGCTTTTCTTATGATGCATTATTTCACCTAGGTAAAGTTCTTGACAAGAGTTTTAGTAGTATATAGATATAGATAGATTAATGCTAGGAAATATATTATGCGTTCAGCATTAACATTTATTAGATCCTTTTCATAGCAATGACATATCCTTTCAAAGCAAGTGCTCAGTGCAGATTAATCATCAGTAAACTTATTAAACCAGCTGTTCAACCAGGCATGTGCAAAAGATGGTTTCTAAATAAAGAGTGTAAGTATAATAGATTAGACGTATGGACCCAGAGGCTGTTCTATGTTTGGGAATTGTCCATTTCCTCTTCTGTTCTGTATAAAAAAATAGTAGACTCCAAATAACTCATTCTGATTGGTTACTAAGAACAAATGGGGATAGGTTCAAAAGGAACCAATCCCCGAAGCCGCAAAAAAGGCGGCAATATCAAATGAGTGTCATTGACTACAAGCCGGCAGACAGAAAAGTATAAAAGGGCTGCAGCGGCTTGAGCCAATGTTCCGTTTTGCAACAGTACTTGAAATAAAGATTTTGTTGTTGGAACCCGGTCTACCTCGCGTTTTTTCGGACGGAACACTGGCGACAAAGGTGGGATCATCCTAAACGCAAGACTAAGCACGCGGTGACAGACAAGCCAGACAAAGAGCAATGGCCGGAAACAATGCGCCGCCTGCACCCTTCAACCCCAATGAAGAAGATTGGGAATCTTACGTAGACCGTTTCCAGATGTACCTAGAGAGCAATGAGATGGAGGAAATCTCAGACCAGAAAAAAAGAGCTGTCTCCTTGACACACTGTGGGCCCGCGATTTTTAAAATGGCCAAGGCTTTGGCAAAGCCCTGAGATGTCAAACAATTGATGTGGACCGAGCTCCAAAGAACATTAAAGGCCCACTATGCACCAGTGGTGTCAAACCTAATAAAGCGGCACGAGGTTTATCGGAGAGACCAGAAAGAAGGCGAAACCATCACTGATTTTGTAGCCGCACTACGCCAAATAGGGGGAGCGTGCGAGTTTCTTAACTTAGATGAAGCAATGCGGGATCGAGTGATATTGGGGTTAAGAGACTCAACCATACAGAGCAAGCTACTGAACAAACCCAACATATCAGTAGCCAAAGCTATTGCAGAAGTCTCGGCTGCTGAAGCCACCAAAAAATCGGCAGATAAGATGAAACAAATGAATGCAAGCAATGATGAAAAAAGCCCGGCCAGAGGAGAAAAACAACCTCCCACAACCACTCATTACGATGACATCGAGGAAACGTCAGAATCCGGGGAGAAAGACGACGAAATCCACCGCCTATACGCTAACAAGAAAGGGCACGGAAATAGAAATCGGCGGGAATATACTGGCTGTGGGGGAAACCATCCCCGAGCCGATTGCAGATTCCTCGATGCCATTTGCAAAGCATGCAAGAAGAGGGGGCATATCGAGAAAGTCTGCAGAAACAAAAAGAATTACAGCCCAAAGAGACGAAATGACTCCCCAGCAAAGCCTGAGCCAAGACTCTCCGAGAGAAAGTGGCAGCAAAACAGGCAAGCCACTAACCGGGAGAAAGCATACCAAACTTTCACTATCGGAAGCGCTTAGACGGAAAGCGTGAAGAAAGTAAAAATAGTTGTAAAAATAGAAGACAGCCCCTGCGAGATGGAAGTTGATTCTGGATCGTTCCTATCCATGGTGTCATGGGACACCCTCAAAAAACTAATTCCAGACATCAAAATTAAGGAACTCCAGAGACAAAAACTAACCCTCAAAGATTATCAGGGAAACCGAATTCCTGTAATCAGCCTGGGACATTTTCAAATAATTTACAGGCAACATGTCGCAGTACTACCATTAACGATAGTCGACCGAGATCGACCAAGCCTCCTGGGTATCGAATGGTTCGCACCATTGGGCATCGGGATGACCGGAGTAGACTGGGTGGCTGCAACTGACTGGGAAGAAGACCTGATCCAAGAATTCCAGGACGTCTTCGACGGCTCCCTGGGCAGGTATCGGGGAACCCCCATTTCGTTTAATCTAGACCCACAGATAACCCCTAAAAGACTAAAGGCCAGACGGGTTCCTTTTGCTTTAAAAGCAAAAATAGAGGAACAACTAAATAAATTAACAGATCAAGGGGTTTTAGAACCGGTCGACCACATAGATGGGAAACACCAATTGTGACACCAATTAAGCCAGATGGGTCAGTTCGAATCTGTGGCGACTACAAGGCTACCCTGAATCACGCGTTGAAACAGAGCGCGTACCCGGTGCCAGTTGTGCAACACCTACTGCACTCTCTTGGAGGAAGAAAAGTTTTCGCCAAATTAGACCTGGCACAGGCGTACCAACAGCTCCCAGTAGACCCCTTAACGGTGGAAGCACAAACAATAGTGACTCACAAAGGGGCATTCAAATGTAAAAGACTCCAATTTGGAGTAAGCGTAGCCCCAGGTGTTTTCCAGAGCCTCATGGAAAGCCTGTTAAATGGCATAAAAGGGGTCGTGCCATACTTCGACGACGTCCTAATCTCAGCCAAAGATGCAACACAGCTTAAAAAAAGACTCAAAGAGGTCCTAAATAAATTCAGAGAATCTGGCCTTAAAGTAAAGAAAGAAAAGTGCTGCCTAATGACTGATCGCGTTGAGTTTTTAGGATATTTAATTGATGGTGAGGGCATACACCCCACCGAAAAAAAAGTAAGAGCTATAAAAGACGCACCAGAACCAAAGAATAAAACTGAGCTGCAGGCATTTTTGGGACTGATAAACTTTTATAATATGTTCTTACCCCAAAAAGCCACAATAGTGGAACCATTGCATCGATTACTGGATAAGAAAACAATTTGGACATGGGGGTTTAGAGAAAAAAAAGCTTTCCAAGGAATAAAAGACTTATTAACATTAAACACCATTCTTATCCAGTTTAACAACACACTGCCATTGACGGTGACCTGCGATGCCTCGCCATTCAGAGTCAGTGCCATCCAGAACCACCAATTGCCTGATGGGAGAGAGGCACCCGTCGCATACTATTCAAAGACCCTGTCCAAAACCGAGCGTAATTACAGTCAGTTGGACAGAGAAGCTCTAGCAATTGTCGCTGGAGTAAAATGCTTCCACGAGTACCTATATGGAAGAACTTTCCAAATCGTAACAGACCACAAACCGCTACTGGGAATTTTGGCAGGAAACAAGCCCACACCGAATATTCTGTCCCCACGAATGACTAGATGATCAGAGTTCCTAGCCGCCTATTCCTATACTCTGACACATCGCCCAGGGAAACAAATTTCCCATGCAGACGCTTTGAGCAGAGCACCATTGCCATCAACAGAGGAAGACCTGGCACCAACAATGACAGCATTACAGATAGAGACATGCCCCGATCTACCCATATCTGCGAATGATGTCACCAGAGCCACCGCAAAAGACCCATTGACTGCCCACGTACTTAACTGGGTAGGTAAAGGCTGGCCGGAAAACCAAAAAACTGAGAACTTTAAACCTTTCCGGACCAGACAAACTGAACTCTCAATTCCAAAAGGTTGTTTATTGTGGGGTGACCGGGTAATTATTCCTAACAAATTACAAACCAAGGTACTGGGTATGCTTCATGAAGGCCACCCGGGAATTGTTAAAATGAAAAGCCTTGCTAGAAGCTATGTCTGGTGGCCGGGTATAGATAGGGACATCGAATACTGGGTAAACTCATGCAATAAATGCCAAAAAATCAGGTCATCCCCACCAAAAACACCCATAAGAGACTGGGAAACACCAAGAGGCCCCTGGTCACGAATCCACATCGATTTTGCGGGTCCTACAAAAGGGCATATGTTACTGATTGTCATGGATGCATACTCTAATTGGCTGGAAGTAAAAATTATACCATCTACGACAACAGAAACCGTCATAAAAAAACTTGACAAACTCTTTGCAACCCATGGCCTACCGGACGTCCTAGTGTCTGACAACGGGCTACAATTAACCAGTCTCCAATTCGAGCAATACCTAGCCTCCCTAGGTATAAGACATGCCCTAACCACGCCGGCCCACCCGGCTGCAAACGGTAGGGCAGAGGAGGGTTTACCAAGGAGGGTTTAGAAAAAATGGACACTGGGGATGTCCAAACTAAAATAAATCGATTACTCACTCTCCAACATATCACACCCAGTACTACAACCAACAAAACCCCAGCAGAATTACTGATGGGAAGGAAACTAAGGTCGCATTTAGACAGATTGCACCCAAATTTCACACCAGAAAACCCCCCCGACTCCTCCACTCGATTCAGGACCTTTGCAATAGGCGACTTAGTTTATGCAAAAAATTTTACCGGGAACCCATGATGGCTACCCGGACAAATTACACAAATAACAGGCCCCAAATCATACCGACTAATGGTAGACGACGGCAGGGAATGGAAGCGGCACATAGATCAGCTTCGCTTCCGAAACATAGAAAGAAATGCAAACACACAACCACACATAGAAAAACACGATGAAATTCAAACCAAAGAGGGGGGGGAAATGCGAGAAATCACTAAAGAACCATTTAAATTAAACTCCAAAAACAATAACAAGCAAAAAGAGCAAATAAAAGACTCATTGTTTGAAGAAAGTTGCGAGAAGAGTCCATCCAAAGGGTCCAGCCAGGCCAGCTCGACCTGCCCGGAGGAAATGGGAGGGAGCGGCAAAACCGCCGGCCTAAGAAACTCAGGTGGCAGTAAAATGGCTGACTCACCCTTCCAGACGGTTCCATGGAGAAGGACTGAAGATACAGCAACCCCATCCGAACCGGTCGAAGTCTCCAATGATAATGAACCGCGCAAGTCCAGTTGAGTCAAGAGAAGCCCCACCTACCTGCGCAACTACGTCACCACATAGGACTGAACTAAGAGGGGAGGGGTGTTCTGTATAAAAAAATAGTAGACTCCAAATAACTCATTCTGATTGGTTACTAAGAACAAATGGGGATAGGTTCAAAAGGAACCAATCCCTGAAGCCGCAAAAAAGGCGGCAATATCAAATGAGTGTCATTGGCTACAAGCCGGCAGACAGAAAAGTATAAAAGGGCTGTCGCGGCTTGAGCCAATGTTCTGTTTTGCAACACTACTTGAAATAAAGACTTTGTTGTTGGAACCCAGTCTACCTCGTGTTTTTCCAGATGGAACATCTTCAATGCACTTAAAAGAAATAATCAGCTTGGGACCTACCAACAGAAGCAGGAAGTGCTGTTTAATCTTTTTGCTTTACATTATTTATGTAGTTAAAATTCATTTTTTCCTATTTTCACATATTGAGTGTAAAAGATAGGGGATTCCCAAAGACAAGCAAACTTGTTTCTAACACAAAATGAACTGGAAAGCAGAGAGTTAAGCACAGTCTCTTCTGCAGTTTTGCATTAAAAAATAAAATTGCCTGGACATTATGCAGCTGGACATCACATATAGTTTGAACCTGATTTAGCCAAATTACTTTTATAGCACTCTCCCCAGTTCTGACCAAAACAAAATGAGGAAAGATAAATTACTTATTGTAGAACCAAGACTTGTAGACTCCCCAGACAAAATCTGCGCATTTAACACTTATCCAAGCTTTCAGTCTTGCTTTACTCCCATTCACCACTTCTTCATCTGATCTGACATTCCACAAGTTCTTCAGCTCAGTAAAGAGATTTGTTGGTTTGATTTTCACTGGCATTTGGACTCATTTTATCCCTGATCATATTTCTATTCTTTCTAAAATCCTGCACATTCTTTGATTACATCATGGATAGCTGCTGGTAGTATATTATCCAAGAATGGAAAAAATCGGGGATAAGATGAGTCCAAATACCAGTGAAAATCAAACTAACAAATATATAGGATCCCTTGCAACACTGCTATTGTGTTAAAAACAAATGCTAATTTGGCATGGTGGTTTAAGGTACCAAACTAGAGAATGTGAGTTTTAGTTCTGCATTTGGCACAGATCCAGCTGAATGGCTCTAAGCTAGTCATTTTCTCTCAGCCCTTGGAAAAAGGCAACCATAACCAATTCAAAAAGCATTGCCAGGAAAATTGTGGGGGGTCTTCCAGGCGATTGCACAGCACAAAAGAAATAGAAAATTAAAACACCTCTGTACACACAGAGAGACACACAATGACACACACTCCTTGGCTATTTAACATATTCAGTCTAAGCTCAGAAGCCAAATGAATGGAGAAGACAATTTTTTTATTAAATGTTCTCTGCCAATTCAGAATACAAAAATGTTGGAATGCCTTTGCCTTCCATAGAGCACTATCTACATCAGTAGGTAGACGTTGACAAATCAGTCTGATTAACATTGATATATTTTGCCTAATAGAGTAACTGAAATAATTCCAAGATTTACCGATCTATGAAGACAGGATTGCATGTGCAGTTTAAAACCTCATTTCCCTTTCTTTCTATTTCTTTTTCTTCTTTTTGCTGCTGCTGCTATGTGAACCATTTCCTTTAGTTAAAATCCAAACATTGCACTGCCAAACCACAACCTGATATTTTTCCCACCCAGTTTATTACATTAGCTATGCTAAATTTATGTTCCATCCCTATTTAACATATTTTCAAAGTGAGAAATGTCATTTCTGGAAAAAGGACTTGAAACAGAGAAGGTTGAAAATGGTGTCTGAATTCATCATCAGCGCAAACTGAGACAAATGCCCAGAATTTCTGGAATTTATGAGTTGACTCGATTTGTCTATCATTTCCACTCAGACCATCAATGTTTTTCTCTCACGATACTACAATCAGATCTGCACTGCACAGCATTATATCGACTCTTTTAGCAACTCTTAAGAAATCTAGATTTTAAGGGAAGACAAGAACAAATCAACTCCAGAATTATAACACATGTAAAGCCCCTGTCACACTGCACCAACGGATGCAAAGAGATTGTAAAACGGACAAAAAAGCTTGCCATCCATTGGTTAACACGATATACTCACTGCCTCCGTTTTGCTTCCTCTCTATCCGTCCAGCATCCGTTAATTGATGTTTCATCCGCTCAGAAAGTTTTGAGCTGCTCAAAACTTTTGAACAGAAAATGTATCCAATTCGTCCGTTCTGCATCCGCTACGCATTGCTATATCCGCTAGGCATCCATTACGCATCCGCGCAACTCGCATCCACTTGGACGCAGGGAGGAAGCGGAATCGAGTCCTTGCCTGCCCTGCCTGCATGCCTGCCTGCAAGCCTTGCTGCCAGCCCTGCTGCCAGCCTTGCTCTCTGCCTGCCTGCCAGCCTTGCTGCCAGCCTGCCTTCCAGCCTCCCTGCCTGCCTGTCTGCCTGCCAGCCTTGGTGCCTGCCTGCCTGCCTGCCTTCCTGCCAGGCTTCCTGCCAGGCTTCCTGCCAGGCTTCATGGCAGCCTTCCTGCCAGGCTTCCTGCCAGCTTTGGTGCCAGCCTTCCTGCCAGCCTTAGTGCCTGCCAGCCTCCCTGCCAGCCAGCAACCCCACAACCATGGGGAAGAAGCGCAAGTCTCAGCAACCTGCCGCCATCCCTGGCAAAAGGGACAGGGCCACCCTCCCGCCCCCTGTCCCTGACTCTGCTTCTGCTGGGACTTCTGCTGCTCGGGCTCGCTCTTCTGGTGCTGGAACTTCTGCTGAAGCTGCTCCTGGCGGTGGTGCTTCTGCTGCTGCGTACTCTGCTGAAGCTGCTCCTGGTCCTCCTGGTCCTGCTGGTCCTGCTGGTCCTGCTCATGCTCCTGGACTTGCTCGTACTGATCGTACTGCTCGTACTGCTGGTCTTCCTCGTCCTGCTCATCCTGCTCGTGCTCCTGGTCTTGCTGGCACTGCTGGTGCTTACTCTGCTGCTGCCGATCCTGGTCCTGTTGGTGCTGCTGGTGCTGGTGCTGCTGCTGCTGCTGATCCTGCTGCTGCTGCTGCTGCTGATGATGATGATCCTGCTGCTGGTGGTGGTGTGGAGGAGCAGCCCCTAAAACCTGGAAGCCCCTCTGATGAGGGCCCATCTGGTCCTGCCAAAGGGAGGAAGAGGCGTATGCGACAACGGGAGAGGAGGCAATACTCCATTGAGGAAGAACACGAGGATTAGGTGCTGGAGTGGCTGAGAGAGAATGACTATCTGTGGCAGAAGGGACACCGGCTGTACAGGTACACCAAAAGGAAGCAGGCTGCTTGGAGATAGAAGGCGGAGAGTATGGGCTACACTTCAGAGGTGCTCCTCAGCTGGTGGAAGCACATGCACACCCGGTATGGGAGGCTGCACCTCAAGAAATCTGGCCAGGCCACGGTTAAGCTGACAGACAGAGAGACCTACATAATGGCCAGGTGCAGCTTCCTGGGGGGTGAGATCCGCCACCGAGGAGCACCAGGAGCCCCTCTGTCTACCCTCTCTCTCCTGCAGCCTGCTGAGACCCAGTACTATTCCGGCCGAGAGTCAGTCCCTGTCTCCAGGCAGGTTTCTGTGGAGCGTACCACGGCAGAGAACCCGTGGACAGGTGTTGTATCCATGGTGGAGCATGTGGAGGACTCCCTGGTGTGGTGGGAGAAAGGAGACGGCGTATCCACCACAGCCATAGCCACATCCACCACCCCCAACTCCACCTCCACAGAAAGGCAGAGAGCCAGACAGCAGGAGGGGCAGAGCCACACTGTCCTGCTGGAGATCAGGGACACCATCCGCACCAGCATAGATCTCCTCTCTCAGCTGGTCCACACCGAATCCTAATCCTCCAACCGCAAGCCCTTCCTCACCTATGTCAACTAGACCCTCAGGAACATGGAGGAACCCCAGTACCAGGTGGTGAAGAACCGGATCACCGAGCTGCTTCACAACCCTCCAGATCCAGAAACACCTGCTCCCACCCAGTCCAGGTCTGTTCCTAAACCCCAGGTGATGTCCCTCCCATTCCAAGGCTTCCCACAGCCCCTCACCTACCAGGGCTACGGCTACCAGGAGGTCCAGCAGCACAGGCAGCAACCCTTCCCAATCCAGGCACAGAGTCATCAGGCGACACCGTTGCCACCGGGTCCACTGATGTCACCGATGCCACCCACGCCAATAATGCCACTGACGACAGCGATGCCACCCACACCACCGATGCCACCCATGCCAGTCCTCACCAAGCTGCAGACCAGACAGCTCCACTACACTATTCCTTCCTCCACCCCACAGCCAAGCCCAGCCTCAGTACATTTGTCATCAGTACTGGGGCTGACACCCCATGGCATGGAGGAAGGACCTCTCAGCATCATGGGTCTGACCCAGCTGTCCGAGAGCTTTCTCAACACACCGTCACCTGTTGTCCTCTCGGCGCCGGGCATCCCAGTGGTGCTTCAGACCATTACTGCAGCAGCATCCATCTCCACAGCACCAGGACCCTTCACCCCTGAGACTGGGCACACCTCCAAGTGACAAAGAGTAGTGCCAGAGACTGGCTGGCTGGCTATCTGTGGACTTTATTTGGACACTTGACTTGGGTCATTTTTTTTTTACACCTTGTTGTTCAATAAATCTATCTTTGATTCACACCCTTGCTTCATTTCTTTTTTTTAATAAAGTCTTGGTGGAAACTTTTAGAAATGGTTTAAGCCTTTGCATGCTTGTGGGATGGGTTAAGATAGCAGTGGGGTTGGCAGGGATACCTGTGGAATGAGCAGGGATACCTTTGGGATGGGTTATAGCTGGGGGGATAGATAAACCCCCAGTGCAAGCATAGTAGGACTGTATGGTCCACCCTCCCTGGTGCCACACCTATGGCCCTTTATTATCAATAACAATGTAATAATCATCCACACATGTCAACATAAACACAACTCTTTATTAAATGCCCTGTTCATTGTAGGCCCACCCAACATACATGGCCCAATCTCATCAGTGTGATGAGACAGGCTGAAGGAAGCATCCATTAATCATCTATCATCCTGTCTTGCCACTCCACCGCTCCAGCTGGGGAGTTGCACCAGTATTTCATCAGGTTGCGCTGCTTCTTCCCTTCACGTGAGGCTCTGTTGGGGCCTTGCACATCCACAGTGTCTATCAGGTTTCGCCCTTGCCTCCATTCCCCAGGCTCCATGTCCCCATTGCCTTGTTGGAGGTCCACGAACCTGTTCTGGAAGAGTGGGTAGCGGGTGCGCATGAGATTGTGCAGGATGCAGCAAGCTTCCACGATCCTCCTCACGGTCTCTGGGAAATGCTGCATGGTGGTGAGGAGTACCTGGAACCTGTTGGCCAGGATGCCAAAGGCGTTCTCCACCACCCGCCTTGCCCTGGACAGCCTATAGTTGAACATCGTCTCTTCACAGGTGAGGCATGTGGAGGTGTAGGGCTTCATGAGGTAGGTTCTGAGGGAGAAGGCGTCATTCCCCATGATGAAGTAGGGCACATCTTGCGTGTCGTTTGGCAGGGGGTCTGGATCTGGGAAGCCCACGATGATGTTGCGTTCCAGCCCCTCCTTGAGGTCACTGGCGTATACCTGGGTATCTGAAGATGAGCCGTTGCCTGAAGCATCGATGTACATGAACTTGTAGTCAGCATCGACCATGGCAAAGAGGACGATGCTGAAGAAGCCCTTGTAGTTGAAATAAGTGGACCCCAACTTGGCTGGAGCTTTGCAGGCCACGTGCTTGCCATCTATGGTTCCAACGGTGTGTGGGAAGTTCCACTTCTGATACCACTGCTCTGCATCTTTCTTCCATTCTTCTTCAGTGGAGGGGCACTGGAGGAGCTCCTCCTTGTATTCTTCGATGATGGCCTGCACCACTTCTCTGACCACAATGCTGATGATTCTGTGTCGCACCCTCCAGCCGTACTGCATGCTCCTGTTGGTGATCCTTGAGGCCAGGTGGCACAGAGTCAGAGGTCCCTGAGCCCAGGTTCCAGGCTGGGCCGGAAGTTGGTGTTTGCCTTGGTCAACCTGGGTGTCAGCCGCTGCACAACTTCGTCAAACATGGCTGGAGGCATCCTCATGAAGTTCTGGAATGCACAAGTGTCTTTGTTCCTGAGCTCCACCATCATCTTGTTGTACGATCCGTACTCTGCTCTTCTCCCGATCCATCTTCGTACCCAGACGCTTCTTGGCCACCTCCTTTTCTTCCCATAGTAGAGTTCACAGGGCCTGTAGATGGCTTCGCACTGTTGCAGAAGGATGTTGGCTGCCGAAAGGATTTTGTCGCAATCCACGGTTGACATGACTGGATGCTGTGGAAGAGCTAGAGTCAGATGAAGCCTGCAGAGCTCTGCACAGCTGGGCTGTTAGTCTGAAAGTGAGATGCAGGTGAGTTGCTCCCCCTTTTTATAGGCAGTATAGGTTTTCCCCTAGGTGTCCCTTTGCATCCTCTAGGCATCCTCTAGGCATCCTCTAGACATCCTTAATATCCGAGATAGGTCCCCTCTGCGAACCGTTTTTTCCATTTTAAATGCTTTGTTTCCATGCTGCATCCGCTAGGCATCTGTTCTGCATCCGTTCTGTGTCCGTTCCGCTTCCTCCCTGTGTCCGAGCAGATGCGAGTTGCGCGGATGCGGAACTGATGCCTAGCGGATATAGCGGATGTGGAACGGATGCAGAACGGATGCCTAGCGGATACGTAGCGGATGCAGAATGGACGAATTGGATACATTTTCCACGCAAAAGTTTTGAGCAGCTCAAAACTTTCTGAGCGGATGAAACGTCCATAAACGGATGCTGGATGGATAGAGAGGAAGCAAAATGGAGGCAGTGAGTACATCGCGTTAACCAACGGATGGCAAGCTTTTTTGTCCGTTTTATATCCTCTTTGCATCCGTTGGTGCAGTGTGACAGGGGCTTTAAACCCATGTCACACTGCACCAACGGATGCAAAGAGGATGTAAAATGGACCAAAAAGCTTTCTATCCATTGGAAAAAGTGATGCATCCATTGTGTATTCCTATAAAAAGGGAGAGGAAATCACCAGGATCTCACTATCAGTACAGCAGCCCTGGTGTGCAGACCTATTCAGCCTTGCTCTTGCTCTTCCATATCATTCATTGATGTCCACCATGGATCATCGCACACTCCTTTTGGTAGCCGCCATCATTTAACACCAGAACCAAGCCCTCTTTAGACTGTTTCACCTTTTATATGCAAGGAGAAGGAGACGTCCAAGAGCTGTCTGGGTCCGAAGATGGATTGGGAGAAGAGTGGAGTTTGGACTCTATGACAAGCTGATGGTGAAGCTGATGAATGAAGACCCTCGTGCATTCCAGCACTTCATGAGGATGCCGCCAGCCATGTTTGACGAAGTTATGGAGCGTCTGAGACCCAGGTTGACCAAGCCAAGCACCAACTTCTGTCCCAGCTTGGACCCTGGACTGAAGGTGGCACTGACTCTGCACCACCTGGCCTCTGGAACCACATACAGAAACATGCAGTATGCCTAGAGGGTGCCACACAACACCATCAGCATTGTGGTCAGAGAAATGGTGCAGGCCATCATCGAAGAATACGTGGAGGAGCTCCTCCAGTGTCCCACCACTGAAGAAGGCTGGAAGAAAGTTGCAGAGCAGTGGTATCAGAGGTGGAACTTCCTCCACACCATTGTAGCCATTGATGGCGAAAACGTGGCCTGCAAAGCTCCAGCCAACTCAGGATCCACTTATTTCAACTACAAGGGCTTCTTCAGCATCATCCTCTTTGCCATGGTTGATGCTGACTACAAGTTCATGTACATCGATGTTTCAGTCAATGGGTCAGCTTCAGATGGCCAGGTATACAACACTTGTGACCTCAAGGATGAGCTGGAACACAACCTCATCATGGGTTTTCAAGATCCAGACCCCCTACCCAACGACACACAAGATGTGCCCAACTTCATCGTGGGTGATGATGCCTTCTCCCTCAGAACCTACCTCATGAAGCCCTACACTTCCAGATACCTCACCCGTGAAGAGAGGATCTTCAATTACAGGCTGTCCAGGGAAAAGCGGGTGGTGGAGAATGCCTTTGGCATCCTGGCCAACAGGTTCCAGGTACTTCTCACCACCATGTAGCATCGCCCAGAGACCATGAGGAGGATCATGGTAGCTTGCTGCATCCTGCACAATCTCATGCGCACCCGCTACCCAGTCTTGCAGAACAGGCTTGTGGACCACCAACAAGGCAATGGCGACATGGAGCCTGGTTTATGGAGGCAAGGACAAAACCTGATAGACACTGTGGATGTGCAAGGCCCCAACAGAGCCTCACGTGAAGGGAAGAAGTAACGCAACCTCCTGAAACACTGGTGCAACTCCCCAGCTGGAGCAGTGGAGTGGCAAGACAGGATGGTAGATGCTTAATGGATGCTTCCTTCAGCCTGTCTCATCACACTGTTGAGATTGTGCCATGTATGTTGAGTGGCCTTACAATGAATAGGGCATTAAAAAAGAGTTTTGTTTATGTTGAAATGTGTTGATCAATGATTACATTGTTATTGATAATAAAGGGCCATATGTGTGGCAGCTGGGATGGTGGACCATACAGTCCCACTATGCTTGCACTGGAGGTTTATCTATCCCACAACTATCCTTATCTATCCCACAACTATCCTTATCCCACAGCTATCCTTACCAATCCCAAAGCTATCATTACCCAACCCACAGCTATCCATCCCACAGCTATCCTAACCCATCCCACAGCTATCCATGCCACAGCTATCCTTACCAATCCCACAAGTATGCAAAGGCTTAACCCTTTTTTCAAAGTTTTCCCCAACACTTTATTAAGTAAAAAAAAATGAACCCTGTGTGTGAAGCAAACATAACCTTTATTAATAACAAACTGTATGACTTTATTAAAGAGCAAAATGACCCAAGTAAAGTGTCTTTAAGCAAAGATAAGGTGAACAGATAACAACTCAGTCTCTGGCACTCTTCTCAGTCACTCTGAGGCGTGCCCATGGTCTCAGATGTAAAGGGGCCAGGGACTGTGGAGGTGGCTGTTGCTGGAGTGCTGGTCTGAGGTGCCATTGGGGTGCCTGGCCCCAAGTGTACAACAGGAGATGTTGTGTGCAGGAAGCTCTCAGAGAGCTGACTCAGGCCCGTGAGGTTGAGAGGCACTTCCTCAAGGACCTGGGCTGTGAGGCCCAAGACTGATGACAGATGTTCTGAGGAAAGGCTTGGCTGTGGGGTGGAGGAAGGAGGAGTGTAGTGGGGCTGTCTGGTCTGCAGCTGGGTCAGGTGAGGTGTCTGTGGCGTCTGTGGCATCCGAGGAACCTGGGTCTGGACTGGGAAGGACTGCCTCTGCTGTGTGAAGTCCTGATAGTGGTAGGCTTGGTAGGCGAGGGGCTGCTGAAATCCATTGAAGGGCTGTGACATCGCCTGGGGTGGAGGAGCAGACCTGGAGTGGGTAGGAGCAGGTTCAGCTGGGCCTGGAGGGTGGTGCAGAAGAGCTGTGATCTTCTCTTTCATCACCTGGTACTGGGTCTCGGGCATGTCCATGAGGGTCTGGCTCACGTACATAATGAAGGGCTTGTGGTTAGAGGATGGTATGTCGAAGTGGACCAGCTGGGAGAGGAGATCTGTGTTAGCTTTGATTGTGTCCCTGATCTCCAAGAGGACAGTGTGGCTCTGTCCCTCCGGTCTGCCTCTCTGCCTGCTTTCTGTGGAGGTGGAGCTGGGTGTGGGTGTGGGTTGGTCTCTGGTGGCTGCTTCTTCTTGCTCCATCTGAGACAGGGGATCCTCCACATCCTCTGGCATGGGGAGTGCAGCTGTGGCGGGGGTCTCTGTCGTAAGGCCCTCCAAAGACACCTGCCTGGACACAGTAGCTGTCTCCTGGCTGGAAGAGGAGTGGCTCTTTGTGGGCTGTCTGAGGGAGCGGGTTGACAGAGGGGCTGCTTCTCAGTGGTGGATCTCACCCTCCAGGAAGCTGCACCTGGCCATGACATAGGTCTCCTGGTCAGTGAGCTTGACAGCAGCCTGCCCGGATTTCTTGAAGTGCAGCTTGCCATACCAGGTGTACATGTGCTTCCACCATCCAAGGAGTACATCTGAAGTGTAGCCCAGGCTCTCTGCCTTCTGTCTCCATGCTGCCTGCTTCCTCTTGGTGTCATGATAGAGCCTGTTGCCCTTCCTCCACAGGTACTCATTCTCCCTCAACCATTCCAGCACCTCTCCTCATGGTCTTCGGAACTGGAGTACTGTTTCCTCTCCCCCTTCTTTATGCCTTGCCTCTTCCTCCCTCTGGCAGGGGCTTCAGGGCCTTCAGCAGCAGGGCTTTGAGGGCCTTGGGGCTGGTCCATCACAGCAGTACCAGCAGGAGAAGCACCAGCAGCAGCAGGAGAAGCAGCAGCACCAGCAGCAGGAGAAGCACCACCAGCAGCAGCAGCAGCAGGAGAAGATGCACCAGCAGCAGTAGGAGAAGCACCAGCAGCACCAGCAGCACCAGGAGTACCAGCACCAGCAGCACCAGCAGCTTCATAATCAACACCAGGGGGTGGGATGGTGGTTCTGTCCTTCTTGACAGGGCTGGCAGGAGTAGGCACAGGCTTCCTCTTCTTCCCCATGGTGTTCTCTGAAGATGTCTCTGGCAGCAGGTCTTTCCTCTGAATGCTGACTGCTTGCGAGCTGCATCCTTTTATATCCACGGAGCTTACGCAATTCATCCTCCCCGCATGCGCAGTGAACGCTTTGCATCCGCTATGCATCCTATGGGCGTCCATGATGCATCCGCATCATCTGCTACGCATCCGCTATGCATCTGCTCCTTCCACTACGTGTCCGCTTCCCTGTTGTCCCCTGGAAGCCCTGCAGATGTGTCATCTGCTTCCATCCGCTAGGCTTCCTACGAACATCTGCTTTACATCCCCACTAAATCCTCCCCACGTCAGTTCCTTTCCGTTGTTGTCCGCTCTGTTTATGCAAATTTGGGGCACTTTTGAGAGCGGATAACAACAGATGGAAAATTTGCTCGTCCGCTGTGTCTTGTTTACATCCGTTTTACATCCGTTTTACATCCGTCGGCCAGTTTGACCTAGCCTTTAACTCATTTTTGCAAATGTCAGAAGCTAGGTGCTTCATGGCTAAAATTATTGAATTTACTGCATCTCTCATCATCCCTTGAACATAACTTTTTCCCCCCAGTTCTGTGGAAATATCAAAGATTTCAGCACCAAAAAAGGAATAGGAATAGACGAGATGAATTCTTTAATCAAGCTGTTTGTACATTAGAAAAAAAGAAAAAGAAAATGATTTAAATCCAGCGGTTCAAAGCTTAAACTATTTATACATTTAGGAATAAAGAGCCTTCCCGATTAAACTTTAACATGATTCTGAGTTTCCATGACAGAAAATCTTAAGATATTGGATTTCTTAAGTTTGTCCATTCTTCCAGCTAAAGAAAGAAATCACTTGTTTACATTACATTAAATTCTGTTTATGTAGCAAAATTATCAAAGCCCAATGTCTCAAGGGATTTTATTTTTCAAGCCAGCTTGTCACAGAACCTCATGCTGATCATGGCTGAGCAATGACTGGTCTTACGTCATCCAGTCAGGTTTCTTCCCTAAGGGAGAATTAGAATTTGGGTCTTCCTGCTCTTAGTCCAGCACTTTAACTGCTATGCCACACTTTGCACAAAAATGTTAAGAATTGATTTATTCCTGGAATACATTTGGTTAAGCACCTGTCACACTGCAGCAACGGATGCAAAGAGGATGTAAAACGGACAAAAAAGTTTGCCATCCGTTGGTTAACGCGATGTACTCACTGCCTCCGTTTTGCTTCCTCTCTATCCGTCCAGCATCCGTTTATTGATGTTTCATCCACTCAGAAAGTTTTGAGCTGCTCAAAACTTTTGCGCGGAAAATGTATCCAATTTGTCCGTTATGCATCCGCTATGCATCCGCTAGGCATCCGTTCTGCATACATCACACATCCACTATATCCGCTAGGCATCCGTTCCGCATCCGCGCAACTCGCATCCGCTCGGACGCAGGGAGGAAGCGGAACGGATGCGGAACGGATGCAGAATGGATGCCTGGTGGATGCAGCATGGAAACAAAGCATTTAAAACGGAAAAAATCTTCGCAGAGGGGACCTATCTCGGATATTAAGGATGTCTAGAGGATGCCTAGAGGATGCCTAGAGGATGCCTAGAGGATTCAAAGAGACTCCTATACTGCCTATAAAAAGGGGGAGCAACACATCTGGATCTCACTTTCAGACCAGCAGCCCTGCTGCAGACCTCTGCAGCCATCATCTGCCTCTTCCTCTTCCACAGCATCCAGTCATGTCCACTGTGGATCATAACAAAGTCCTTTTGGCAGCCACCATCCTTCTGCAACAGTGCGAAGTCATCTACAGGCTCTGTGAACTCTACTATGGGAACAAAAATGGGCGGCCAAGAAGCGTCTGGGTACGAAGATGGTTCATCAGAAGAGCAGAGGACAGACTGTACAACAAGCTGATGGTGGAGCTCAGGAACGAAGACACTCGTGCATTCCAAAACTTCATGAGGATGCCTCCAGCCATGTTTGACAAAGTTGTGCAGCAGCTGACACCCAGGTTGACCAAGGCAAACACCAACCTCCGGCCCAGCCTGGACCCTGGGCTCAAGGTGGCACTCACTCTGCGCCACCTGGCCTCAGGGACCACGTACACGAGCATGAAGTACGGCTGGAGGGTGCCACACAACACCATCAGCATTGTGGTCAGAGAAGTGGTGCAGGCCATCATTGAAGAATACAAGGAGGAGCTCCTCCAGTGCCCCTCCACTGAAGAAGGATGGAAGAAAGTTGCAGAGCAGTGGTATCAGAGGTGGAACTTCCCCCACACCGTTGTAGCCATCGATGGCAAGCACGTGGCCTGCAAAGCGCCAGCCAACTCAGGGTCCACTTATTTCAACTCCAAGGGCTTCTTCAGCATCATCCTCATTGCCATGGTCGATGCTGACTACAAGTTCATGTACATCGATGTTTCAGGCAACGGGTCAGCTTCAGATGCCCAGGTATACAATGCAAGTGACCTCAAGGGTAGGCTGGAATGCAACCTCATCGTGGGCTTCCCAGATCCAGAACACACAAGATGTGCCCTACTTCATTGTGGGGGATGACGCCTTCTCCCTCACAACCTACCTCATGAAGCCCTACACCTCCAGACTCCTCACCCGTGAAGAGAGGATCTTCAACTACAGGCTGTCCAGGGCAAGGCGGGTGGTGGAGAACGCCTTTGGCATCCTGGCCAACAGGTTCCAGGTACTTCTCACCACCATGCAGCATCGCCCAGAGACCGTGAGGAGGATCTTGGAAGTTTGCTGCATCCTGCACAATCTCATGCGCACCTGCTACCCAGTCTTGCAGAACAGGCTCGTGGACCACCAACAAGGCAATGGGGACATGGAGCCTGGGAAATGGAGGCAAGGGCGAAACCTGATAGACACTGAGGATGTGCAAGGCCCCAACAGAGCCTCACGTGAATGGAAGAAGCAGCGCAACCTCCTGAAACACTGGTGCAACTCCCCAGCTGGAGCAGTGGAGTGGCAAGACAGGATGATAGATGATTAATGGATGCTTCCTTGAGCCTCTCTCATCACACTGATGAGATTGTGCCATGTATGTTGAGTGGCCCAACAATGAACAGGGCATTTAATAAAGAGTTGTGTTTATGTTGAAATGTGTGGATCAATGATTACACTGTTATTGATAATAAAGGGCCATAGGTGTGGCACCTGGGAGGGTGAACCATACAGTCCCACTATGCTTGCAATGGAGGTTTATCTATCCCACAGCTATTACCCATCCCAAAGGTATCCCTGCCCATTCCACAGGTATCTCAACCCATCCCACTGCTATCTTAACCCATCCCACAAGCATGCAAAGGCTTAAACCATTTCTAAAAGTTTCCACCAAGACTTTATTAAAAAAAATGAAATGAAGCAAGTGTGTGAATCAAAAATAGATTTTATTAACAACAAGCTATAAGACAAAAATGAGTCTCTGGCATTCCTCTTGGTCGCTCAGTCTCAGGGGTGAAGGGTTCAGGTGCTGTGGAGGTGGCTGGTGCTGGAATGCTTGTCATCAGCTCCTCCAGAAGCAGAAGCAGCAGAAGCCCCAGCCCCAGAAGAGTGAGCCTGTGCTGCAGAAGCTCCAGCAGAACCAGAGTGAGGGCCAGGGGGAGGGATGATAGCCCTGTCCCTCTTGCCAGGGCTGGCAGCAGATGGCTGAGGTTTGCTGTGCTTCAACATGGTTGTGGGGTTGCTGGCTGGCAGGGAGGCAGGCACCAAGGCTGGCAGGCAGGCATGAACCAAGGCTGGCAGGCAGACTGGCTGGCAGCAAGGCTGGCAGGCAGGCAGACAGCAAGGCTGGCAGGGAGGCTGGCAGCAAGGCTGGCAGGGAGGCTGGCAGGGAAGCTGGCAGCAAGGCTGGCAGCAAGGCTTGCAGGCAGACATGCAGGCAGGACAGGCAAGGCAGTCGATGTGTCTGGAAGCAGGTCTTTCCTCTGAATGGCGACCTGCTTCCGAGCTGCTTCCGTTATATCCGCGGGGCTGACGCAATGCATCCTCCCCGCATGCGCAATTAACTCTCGGCATCCGCTAGGCTTCCGCTGTGCATCTGCTGTACATCCGCTGTGCATCCGCTGTATCCGTTCCGCATCCGCTTTGCTGAGGTCCCCCGGAAGCCTTGCGGATGTGCCATCCGCTCTCATCTGCTTCCATCCGCTGGGCTTCCGTTCCGCATCCGCTTTCCATCTGCCCTGCGTCCTCCCCGCGTCCGTGTTATCCGCTCCACTTATGCAAATTTTTGCCCCTTCTGAGAGCGGATAACAACGGATGGAACATTTTTCTCGTCTGGTGTGTCCGTTTTGCATCCGTTGGGCAATGTGACAGGCACTTTAACTGTACAAGTGGCTGCTTTAAATTTACTTTTATGTTATTATGTACATTAATCGACGGTAATCCTAAAATGTCTGTTATATTTTGTGAAATGTCTTACATTTTGCAAAAAAAAAAAAAAAAACCTAACATTTTTTCTGTATGTATTTTGACTAACATAATTTTGAAAAACTCCCAGAATGATTGGGGCAACAGTACATCGATTTATTTCATCATGTACAATCTAGGGGAGAAAAAAATGCATGCTACTTATTTGGAGATTTCAGGCCTAATGCATTTTCTTCACCATCCTAGCTACTGAAATATGGCAACGCTATACAATAGGTGGTTGCTAATCTATTTGACAGTTAGTGTATTCTCTTTCTGTCTTCAATTTTTTTCTTCATTATCAATATTTGTTTCCAGGGAGGATCTGTTTATGAATATAACTGTATTTATTAAGAACTCTTTTTTACAAATGCCTGCTGAATATTCATCAGGAAAAAAGGAGAAAATCACCCAAATGGCTATGTGACTTTTTAATCCTCTTTACAGATTCACTGAGCACGTGAAGCTGTTTGTAACAAGACACCAAATAAAATTTAAGATGTTATTTCATTTAAAAGGGGGAATATCTGTTTTTTAAAGGAAAAGGTAGTCATATGCATCTCTTAACAAACTTACCAGTTTTGAAATCTGCACACTTGTGAAGTCTTAGAGATTTTACTTCTTTCACACTTCAACTGGAAACTATTTTGTGATGTTGCAATTTTCTAAGGAAATCATATCACTTACAATTACAAAATATCTTCTTCCATTTGAGATGGTTAAATTACACAAAACAGGACCACAGAGTTATCATACATATTAACTATAGTTTAGAGTCTTTTGTCATCATAGCAGTTATAGCAACAATTTCATCTTGTGGGTTATACATTCATACAGCATATAGCATAAAAATGACAAGATTGGTGTGCATTATTATGAATTCTATAACATTTTTTCTAATCACAGTAATATCCTTTTGGGTATGTGCTAATTACATTTTTCATAATTAGATCTTTTGATATACATTTCTAAACCTGGGAGGGATTGTAAACTAAGTAAAAAAAAAAAAATAAGCAGCAAGGAAAAACATGGTGGAATAAAGAATACTTTTTTTCATAAACTAGCTGAGGGCATCTCTGAACACAATATTAGATGCTTTTCATCACTGTAACATTTGTATCTGTCAGTGTTTATTAGTGGGATTGACAGATTTATTTGATTTTTCACCACCAGAAGAATGGAGCTAATTATCAGAAAATGAATGAGATTTATAATTTTTCCCTTTTTATCACTGGAAGACCACTTCCTATTTACCTCATTCAAAAATGCTAGTAATAAAAATACTGCTCTGTATTATTTTTGCAATATCTGGCATTTGGAGAACAAATGGAACATTGCAAGAGTTTTGAATATTTTATTCTTTTTTTCCCCATAATGATGGGCTGCAACTATAGGTGAAAGTTATACTTCCTGCTTTTATACTTTTGTTTTCATTTGTTTTCCTTTCATTTAAATTTACATGAAGGGCTATACCCATTGATATAGATAGGATATTATTAGACCCCATCCATGTAAAGACATCAAATATCAAGAGTTTCTGCCAGAGGATCCCATGTTTCCATAGGGGTTATGAACTATGCTCCCCAACAGTCAGAGCAGAACTGAGACCCGGTGTCAAATTTGCCGCATCATTAAAAATGGGAACTTAGCTTCAGTTGCTTAGTCAGTTGCTTATTCGATACATTCAGGACTGTGCAATAGACTTAACATGCATTTATGGACAGCATGCTTATTCCAAACTGAAAGAGAAAAAAATTAGATTAAGCACTTCAAAAAATGGAAAATACTATTGTAATCTTGGAAGCAGAAAATGTAGTTTATGGTGGGTGAAATAAGAGTAACTAAATGATGCTGCACAAGTGCTTTTACTACCTTAATGAAAAAGGGAAATGGCTGGAGAGTTGCAGTTCAAAGGCAAAAGTGGCAACAGCGGCAACAGCAGCAACAGCAAAGTCATTTACATAGTGTATATAAAATAAGAGCCTATTTCCTATTGTACAAATACAAAGGTCCTAGATTCTTGTATCTAGGGTTCATCTTCATTATTGGCTGATTATTCTTTTTATTCCACATCCCCTCAAGCAACATAGATGGTGTTCCCTCCTCAATGTATTCTTGCAATAATCTTTTGCGGATAGTTGTCAGAGGGAAAATGAGAGGTCAACTCCACTGCTTTCTTTTCTCAATGTCAGGAAATTCCTCTTTACAGAAGAACAGAGTTGGAAGGGACATTGGAGGTCTTCTAGTCTAAGCCCCTGCTCAAGCAGGAGACCCAATACAATTCCAGACAAATGGCTGTCCAGTCTCTTTTTGAAAACCTCCAGTGATGGAGTACCCACAACTTCTAAATTAACCCTGGTTAATTGTTTTCACTGTTAGGAAGTTTCTCCTTAATTCCAGGTTGCTTCTCTCCTTGATTAGTTTCCATCTGTTGTTTCTTGTCCTGACTTCAGATGCTTTTGAAAATAAGTTGACCCCCTCTTCTTTGTGGCAGTCCCTCAAATACTGGAACATTGCTATCATGTCTCCCCTAATCCTTCTTTTCACTAGACACCCCCAGTTCCTGCAACCATTCTTCCTACGTTTTAGTCTCCAGACGCCAAATCATCTTTGTTGGGGAGAGGTTTTTTGAAATGCTGATGGGATCACCCCACTCTGCAAAGTTTTGGGGCAGTTCTTTGGGGCCTAGGTCCACTCCTAAATCTTAGTCACAAAGTCAAGGACCTCTACAGAATCTCAGGACAGGAAGGGCCCTGCTAAATTGGGATACTCCTTCTTCCCAAGCAAAAGGAAGACTTCAAAGGACTGGGCCTCTTTCGGTCTCCAGCCCCAGTTTCTTATGGGTTGAGGATTTGAACCTTAGTCTTGCAGGCTTAATTGAAGTATCTAATCACCTGCCCATGACACAAGGCTTGGAATTCTTAGAAAGTAGACACATTAATACTGGTATAAGCTTTCATGCCATTATCTGTTCGGCAGTATGGGGGATCAGGGTTTAGTAAACATGATCTATGGATTGGCAACTTCAGAAACAAGATAGTTTAAAAGTAGTCAGGACACCTGGGTATAGGTGTCCTGACCTATATCCAGTCAATTCCTGCTCTGTTGCCTGTAGATTTCCTTGCTTTTGAAGATGGCAGTCAGAGTTGTGTCATAATGTCAGGAAATTTATTGTCTAGACCATGATCACTAAAGCCCCTGTCACACTGCACCAACGGATGCAAAGAGGATGTAAATCGGACAAAAAACCTTGCCATCCATTCGAAAACGCAATGTACTCACTGCCTCCGTTTGGCTTCCTCTCTATCCGTCCAGCATCTGTTTATTGACGTTTCATCCACTCAAAAAGTTTTAGGCTGCTTAAAACTTTTGCGCCGAAAATGTATCCAGTTCGTCCGTTCTGCATCCGCTACGCATCCGTTCTGCATCCGTTACGCATCCGCTATATCTGCTAGGCATCCGTTCTGCATCCACGCAACTCGCATCCGCTCAGACACAGGGAGGAAGCGGAACAGACGTGGAACGGATGCAGAACGGATGCAGAATGGATGAAGCACGGAAACAAAATGTTTAAAACGGAAAAAACGTTCGCAGAGGGGACCTATCTCGGATATTAAGGATGTCTAAAGGATGCCTAGAGGATGCCTAGAGGATGCCTAGCGGAAAACCTATACTGCCTATAAAAAGGGGGAGCAACTCGCCTGCATCTCACTTTCAGACCAGCAGACCAGCGGTGCAGACCTCTGCAGCCTTCATCTGACTCTTGCTCTTCCACAGCATCCAGTCATGTCCACCGTGGATTGCGACAAAATCCTTTCGGCAGCCAACATCCTTCTGCAACACTGCGAAACCATCTACAGTCTCTGTGAACAGTACTACAGGAAGAAAAGGAGGCGGCCAAGAAGCATCTGGCTCCGAAGATGGTTCGCCAGAAGAACACAGTATGTACTTTACGACAAGCTGATGGTGGAGCTCATGAGCAAAGACCCTCGGGCATTCTAGAACTTCATGAGGATGCCTCCAGCCATGTTTGACAAAGTTGCAGTGGCTGACACCCAGGTTGACCAAGACAAACATCAACTTCCCACCCAGCCTGGAACCTGGGCTCAGGGTGGCACTCACTCTGCGCCACCTGGCCTCAGGAACCACCTACAGGGCATGCAGTACGGCTGGAGGGTGCCACCCAGCACCATCAGCTTTGTTGTCAGAGAAGTGGTGCAGGCCATCATCGAAGAATACAAGGAGGAGCTCCTCCAGTGCCCCTCCACTGAAGAAGGATGGAAGAAAGTTGCAGAGCAGTGGAATCAGAAGTGGAACTTCCCCCACAACGTTGGAGCCATCGATGGCAAGCAGGTGGCCTTCAAAGCTCCAGCCAAGTCGGGGTCCACATATTTCAACTTCAAGGGCTTCTTCAGCATCATCCTCTTCACCATGGTCGATGCTGACCACAAGTTCATGTACATCGATGTTTCAGTCAACGGCTCATCTTCAGATGCCCAGGTATACAACGACAGTCACCTCAAGAGGGGCTGGAAAGCAACCTCATGGTGGGCTTCCCAGATCAAGACCCACTGCCCAACGACACGCAAGATGTGCCCTACTTCATCGTGGGGGGTGACGCATTCTCCATCACAACCTACCTCATGAAGCCCTACACCTCCAGATGCCTCACCCATGAAGAGAGGATCTTCAACTACAGGCTCTCCAGGACAAGGCGGGTGGTGGAGAACGCCTTTGGCATCCTGGCCAACAGGCTCCAGGTACTTCTCACCAACATGAAGCATCACCCAGAGACCGTGAGGAGGATCGTGGAAGCTTGCTGCATCCTGCACAATCTCAAGCGCACCCGCTACCCAGTCTTGCAGAACAGGCTCGTGGACCTCCAGCAAGGCAATGGGGAC
This sequence comes from Laticauda colubrina, assembly GCA_015471245.1. Classification (NCBI taxonomy): domain Eukaryota; kingdom Metazoa; phylum Chordata; class Lepidosauria; order Squamata; family Elapidae; genus Laticauda; species Laticauda colubrina. Next base: position 69,545,452 of record BLBF01000002.1, on the reverse strand, counting down.
ATGGAGCCTGGGGAAGGGAGGCAAGGGCAAAACCTGATTGAGACTGAGGATGTGCAAGGCCCCAACAGAGCCTCACGTGAGGCGAAGAAGCAGCGCAACCTCTTGAGACAATGGTGCAACTCCCCAGCTGGAGCAGTGGAGTGGCAAGACAGGATGGTAGATGCTTAATGGATGCTTCCTTCAGCCTGTCTCATCACACGGATGAGATTGGGCCATGTATCTTTGGTTGGTCTACAATGAACAGGGCGTTTAATAAAGAGTTGTGTTTATGTTGACATGTGTGGATCAATGCTTACATTGTAATTGATAATGAAGGGCCATAGGGGTGGCACCTGGGAGGGTGGACCATACAGTCCCACTATGCTTCCACTGGAGGTTTATCTATCCCACAACTATTACCCATCCCATAGGTATCCCTGCCCATCCCACAGGTATCCCTTCCCATCCCACAGGTATCCCTTCCCATCCCACAGCTATCTTAACCCATCCCACAGGTATCCCTGCCCATCCCACAGCTATCTTAACCCATCCCACAAGTATGCAAAGGCTAAACCATTTCTAAAAGTTTCCACCCAGACTTTATAGAAAAAAATTAATGAAGCAAATGTGTGAAACAAAGATAAACTTTATTAATAACAAGCTGTAAAATAAACATGACCCAAGTCAAGTGTCCAAATAAAGTCCACAAATATCCAGGCAGCCAGTCTCTTGCACTCCTCTTGGTCACTCGGAGATGTGTGCCCAGTCTAAGGTGTTAGGGAGCAGGTGCTGTGGAGGTGGGTGCTGCTGCAGTGCTGGTCTGAGGTGTTACTGGAGTGCCTAGCCCCGAGAGGACAACAGGGGACGGTGTGTTGAGGAAGATGTCGGACAGCTGGCTCAGCCCCGTGATGCTGAGAGGTCCTTCCTCCATGCCATGGGGTGTCAGCCCCAGTACTGAGGACAGATGTACTGAGGCCGGGCTTGGCTGTGGGATGGAGGAAGGAGCAGTGTAGTGGGGCTGCCTGCTCTGCAGCGGGGTGAGGACTGTCGAGGTTGGCATCGGTGGCATCATTGGAACCAGTGGCAACGGTGTCACCCAATGACTCTGTGCCTGCATTTGTAAGGGCTGCTGTCTGTGCTGCTGGACCTCCGAGTAGCTGTAGCCCTGGTAGGTGAGGGGCTGTGGGAAGCCTTGGTATGGGAGGGACATCAAATGAGGTGGAGGAGCATACCTGGACTGGGTGGGAGCAGGTGCCTCTGGGTCTGGAGGGTTGTTAAGCAGCATGGTGCTCCTCTCCTTCACCACCTGGTACTGGGGATCCGCCATCTCCTTGAGGGTCTGGTTCACATAATTGAGGAAGGGCTTGCGGTTGGAGGAGGAGGATTTGATGGGGACAAGCTGAGAGAGGAGACCTATGCTGGTGCGGATGGTGTCCCTGATCTCCACCAGGACCTTTTGGCTCTGCCCTTCCTGCAGTCCGGCTCTCTGCCTTACTGTGGTGGCGGAGGTGTGGGTGGATGCGGCTTTGGCAGCGGTGGACTCGATGTCTCCTTTCTCCCACCGCACCAGGGAGTCCTCATCGCTCTCCACCACACTTTCAACACCTGCCCGGGGGTCCGCCATGGCACGTTCCACAGATACCTGCATGGAGACAGGGACTGACTCTCGGCCGCCAGAGGACTGGCTCCCAGAAGGCTGCCGGAGAGAGAGGGTAGAGATTTGGGCTCCTGGTTCTCCTTGGTGGTGGACCTCACTCTCCAGGAAGCTGCACTTGGCCATGACATAGTTCTCTCTGTCCGTCAGCTTAACCCTGGCCTGGCCAGATATCTTGCGGTGCAGCTTCCCGTACCTAGTGTGCATGTGCTTCCACCAGCCGAGGAGCACCTCCGAAGTGTAGCCCAGACACTCCGCCCTCTTTCTCCAAGCAGCCTGCTTCTGCTTGGTGTCCCTGTACAGCCGGTGTCCCTTCTGCCACAGATAGTCGTTCTCTCTCAGCCACTCCAGCACCTCATCCTTGTGCGCTTCCTCAATGTAGTACTGCCTCCTCTCCCGTTGTTGCATATGCCTCTTCCTCCCTTTGGCAGGACCAGATGGGCCCTCATCAGAGAGGCTTCCAGGTTGTAGGGGCTGATCCTCCACACCAATAGCATCATCAGCATCAGCATCAGCATCATCACCAGCAGGATCATCATCATCATCATCATCATAATCACCAGCAGGATCATAAGCAGCAGCAGCAGCAGCAGCAGCAGCAAGACCAGGATGAGCAGCAGCAGAGTAAGCACCAGCAGCAGGGTCAGCAAGACCAGGAGCACAAGCAGGACCAGGAGGACCAGAAGGACCTGGAGCAGCTTCAGCAGAGTATGCAGCAGAAGCACCACTGCCAGGAGCAGCTACAGCAGAAGCTCCAGCAACAGAAGAACGAGCCCAAGCAGCAGAAGCCCCAGCAGAAGATGAGTTAGGGACATGGGGCGGGAGGGTGGCCCTGTCCCTCTTGCCAGGGATGGCGGCAGGTTGCTGAGACTTTCGCTTCTTCCCCATGGTTGTGGGGTTGCTGGCTGGCAGAAAGGCTTGCAGGAAGGCTGGCAGGCAGGAAGGCTGGCACCAAGGCTGGCAGGAAGCCTGTTAGGAAGCCTGACAGGAAGGCTGGCAGGAAGGCAGGCACCAAGGCTGGCAGACAGACTGGCTGGCAGGGAGGCTGGAAGGCAGACTGGCAGCAAGGCTGGCAGGGAGGCTGGAAGGCAGGCTGGCAGCAAGGCTGGCAGGGAGGCTGGAAGGCAGGCTGGCAGCAAGGCTGAAAGGGAGGCTGGAAGGCAGGCTGGCAGCAAGGCTGCCAGGGAGGCTGCCCAGGAGGCTGGGAGGCAGGCTTGGAGGCAGGCTGGCAGCAAGGCTTGCAGGCAGACATGCAGGCAAGAACTCGAGGTATCCAGCAGCAGATCTTTCCTCGGAATGCTGGCCACGTGCGAGCTGCTTCCCTTTATATCCGGGGGGCTTGCGCAATGCATCCCCCCCACATACGCAATTAATGCCGCTGTGTATCCGCTAGGCTTCCGCTCTGCATCCGCTTCATCTGCTGTGCATCCGTTCTGCATCCCCTTTTTCCATTCCGTGTCCGCTTTGCTGAGGCCCCCCGGAAGCCTAGCGGACCCGCCATCCGCTTCCATCCACTGTGCTTCCGTTCTGCATCCGCTTTGCATCCCCCCTGCGTCCTCCCCGCGTCCATGTTGTCCACTCCAATTATGCAAATTTTCACCCCTTTTGAGCACGGATACAACGGATGTAACATTTTTCTCTTCCGTTGTGTCCTTTTTGCATCCATTGGGCAGTGTGACACGGCCTTAAACAATGAAGCTAACACTGTCCAATAGACCCATTTATTTAAGCAAGTCTCTGAAATCTTAGAACACAGATACACATGAAATTATTTTGTGGCTGTTATATGAAAACTGTATGTATCAATTGTATCTGCATGTTATATGTATATTGTAAAATACAACAACAACAACAATAGCAGCAATAGCAACAAAAATTATTCTTAAGATTTGGTCTGATGCAGCCAGAATTAGCCCCTCTGTCTCTTTCTTCAACTCTGTACTCTTGGCCTTCCCTGGTAGATATATTTTTCTGGGTGGTGTATTGGCCATGTAGTACTTTGCCTTGCCTTGTCTGTTTTTAAGGCCCTGTCACACTGCCCAATGGATGCAAAACGCTAGTAAAAAGGACACAACGGACAAGAAAAATGTTCCATTCATTGTTATCCGCTCTCAGAAAGGGCGAAAATTCGCATAACCGGAGCGGATAACACGGAAAGGAACGGACACGGAGAGGACGCAGAGCGGATGGAAAACGGATGCGGCACGGAAGCCTAGCAGATGGAAGTGGATGGGAGCGGATGGCATATCCGCTAGGCTTCCGGGGGACCTCAGCAAAGCGGACGCGGAATGGATACAACGGATGCACAGCGGACACCGAGCGGATGAAGCAGATGCAGAGCGGAAGCCAAGCGGATGCACAGCGGAAGCCTAATGGATGCCTAGCGTTAATTGCACATGCGGGGATGATGCATTGCGTCAGCCCCACGGAAATAATGGAAGCAGCTCGGAAGCAGGTCACCATTCAGTGGAAAGACCTGCTGCCGGAAGGATTGACAGCCTTGCCTGCCCTGCCTGCATGCCTGCCTATAAGCCTTGCTGCAAGCCTTGCTGCCAACCTCCCTGCCAGCCCCCCTGCCAGCCTTGCTGTCTGCCTGCCTGCCAGCCTTGCTGCCAGAATCCCTGCCAGCCTTGCTGTCTGCCTGCTTGCCAGCCTTGCTGCCAACCAGTCTGCCTGCCAGCCTTGCTACCTGCCTTCCTGCCAGCCTTGGTGCCTGCCTCCCTGCCAGCCTTGGTGCCTCCCTCCCTGCCAGCCTTGGTACCTGCCTCCCTGCCAGCCTTCCTGCAAGCCTTGGTGTCAGCCTTCCTGCCAGCCTTGGTGCCTGCCTGCCTGCCAGCCTGCCAGCCTGCCAGCCTGCCAGCCTGCCAGCCTGCCAGCCTGCCAGCCTTCCTGCCAGCCTTGCTGCCTGCCTCCCTGCCAGCCTTCCTGCCAGCCTTGGTTGCTGCCAGCCTCCCTGCCAGCCAGCAACCCCACAACCATGCGGAAGACAAGCAAGCCTCAGCCATCTGCTGCCAGCCCTTGCAAGAGGGACAGGGCTACCATCCCGCCGCCTGGCCCTCACTCTGGTTCTGCTGGGGCTTCTGCAGCACGGGCTCGCTCTTCTGGGGCTGGGGCTTCTGCTGCTTCTGCTTCTGGAGGAGCTGATGACAAGCACTCCAGCACCAGCCACCTCCACAGCACCTGCACCCTTCACCCCTGAGACTGAGCGACCAAGAGGAGTGCCAGAGACTCATTTTTGTTTTATAGCTTATTGTTAATAAAGTCTGTTTTTGATTCACACACTTGCTTCGTTTCTTTTTTTTAATAAAGTCTTGGTGGAAACTTTTAGAAATGGTTTAAGCCTTTGCATGCTTGTGGGATGGGTTAAGATAGCAGTGGGATGGGTTGAGATACCTGTGGGATGGGCAGGGAAACCTTTGGGATGCGTAATAGCTGTGGGATAGATAAACCTCCAGTGCAAGCATAGTGGGACTGGATGGTCCACCCTCCCAGGTGCCACACCTATGGCCCTTTATTATCAATAACAATGTAATCAATCATCTACACATGTCAACATAAACCCAACTCTTTATTAATTGCCCTGTTCATTGTAGGCCCACCCAACATACATGGCACAATCTCATCAGTGTGATGAGAGAGGCTCAAGGAAGCATCCATTAATCATCTATCATCCTGTCTTGCCACTCCATTGCTCCAGCTGGGGAGTTGCACCAGTGTTTCAGGAGGTTGCGCTGCTTCTTCCCTTCACGTGAGGCTCTGTTGGGGCCTTGCACATCCTAAGTGTCTATCAGGTTTCGCCCTTGCCTCCATTCCCCAGGCTCCATGTCCCCATTGCCTTGTTGGAGGTCCATGAGCCTGTTCTGCAAGACTGGGTAGCGGGTGTGCATGAGATTGTGCAGGATGCAGCAAGCTTCCACGATCCTCCTCACGGTCTCTGGGCGATGCTGCATGGGGGTGAGAAGTACCTGGAATCTGTTGGCCAGGATGCCAAAGGCGTTCTCCACCACCCGCCTTGACCTGGACAGCCTGTAGTTGAAGATCCTCTCTTCATGGGTGAGGCATCTGGAGGTGTAGGGCTTCATGAGGTAGGTTGTGAGGAAGAAGGCATCATCCTCCATGATGAAGTAGGGCACATCTTGCGTGTCATTGGGCAGGGGGTCTGGATCTGGGAAGCCCACAATGAGGTTGCGTTCCAGCCCACCCTTGAGGTCACTTGTATTGTATACCTGGGAATCTGAATATGAGCCGTTGCCTGAAGCATCGATGTTCATGAACTTGTAGTCAGCATCGAACATGGCAAAGAGGATGATGCTGAAGAAGCCCTTGGAGTTGAAATAAGTGGACCCCAACTTGGCTGGAGCTTTGCAGGTCACGTGCTTCCCATCTATGGCTCCAACGGTGTGCGGGAAGTTCCACCTCTGATACCACTGCTCTGCAACTTTCTTCCATCCTTCTTCAGTGGAGGGGCACTGGAGGAGCTCCTCCAGGTATTCTTCGATGATGGCCTACACCACTTCTCTGGCCACAATGCTGATGGTGTTGTGTGGCACCCTCCAGCCATACTGCATGCTCCTGTAGGTGGTCCCTGAGGCCAGGTGGCGCAGAGTCAGTGCCACCTTGAGCCCAGGATCCAGGCTGGGCCGGAAGTTGGTGTTTGCCTTGGTCAACCTGGGTGTCAGCCGCTGCACAACTTCGTCAAACATGGCAGGAGGCATCCTCATGAAGTTCTGGAATGCACGAGTGTCTTCGTTCCTGAGCTCCACCATCAGCTTGTTGTACAGTCCGTCCTCTGCTCTTCTGGCGAACCATCTTCGTACCCAGACGCTTCTTGGCTGCCTCCTTTCCCTCCCGTAGTAGAGTTCACAGAGCCTGTAGATGGCTTCGCACTGTTGCAGAAGGATGGTGGCTGCCAAAAGGACTTTGCTATGATCCACGGCGGACATGACTGGATGCTGTGGAAGAGGAAGAGTAGATGAATGCTGCAGAGGTCTCCACCGCAGGGCTGCTGTTCTGAAATTGAGATCCAGATGAATTGCTCCCCCTTTTTATAGGCAGTATAGGTGTCCCTTTGCATCCTCTAGGCATCCTCTAGACATCCTTAATATCCGAGATAGGTCCCCTCTGCGAAGGTTTTTTCCATTTTAAATGCTTTGTTTCCGTGCTGCATCCGCTAGGCATCTGTTCTGCATCCGTTCTGCGTCCGTTCCGCTTCCTCCCTGCATCCGAGCGGATGCGAGTTGCATGGATGCATTGCGGATGCCTAGCAGATATAGCGGATGCATAACGGATGCAGAACGGATGCCTAGCGGATGCGTAGCGGATGCAGAACGGACGAATTGGGTACATTTTCCACGCAAAAGTTTTGAGCAGCTCAAAACTTTCTGAGCAGATGAAACGTCCATAAACGGATGCTGGACGGATAGAGAGGAAGCAAAACGGAGGCAATGAGTACAGAACAGATACATCGCATTAACCAACGGATGGCAAGTTTTTTTGTCCGTTTTACAATCTCTTTGCATCCATTGGTGCAGTGTGACAGGGGCTTTAATTCTTCATTTGGTACAAAGCCAGAATTGAGAAGACAGCAGCAGACAGAAAATACCATCACTGAAAAGCAACTCAAGAAACAGTGGAGTCCTTGGTTGGCTGCTTCAACAAAGTTACAAACAATGACATGAAAAACAGGCAACTTGCTTGCAAGCAAGAACTGATGGTTTCTTGACAAAGTAATAGAAAATGAAGAAATAAGGTGTTCTGGGACTTTAGAATTCAAACAGACAAGCATCGGTCACATACCACCCCAGATTTTAAAAATATCGATAAAAAAGAATAAAAAAGTATTAATGGTGGATGTTGCAGTTACCTGTAGTAACACCATTAAATAACATGTGCCTAACCCAGGTCCTTGGGGAGTACTCAATAAATAGATAAAAATGCCACTTCTAATATAAATATGTGATTGACTGTGCAACTGACCAAAATTTTTTCTTGAATTTACATGTCACTGACTCTCAACAAATGCTAATACAGGTGTTTAATAGGAATTGTAGTGATATTCATTCGGTTCTAGCTACCGATATTCATTCAGTTAGCTTGTATGACCCACTGAAACTTTCTTGATTCAGAGATATAATATATTGAGTTTTATCATTGTGTTTAGGAACATTTTTGACAGCACACAAATGCTTCCAGATCTAGACATGGATATGTCATCTTTGCTTGATGTCCAATTTAAAACATGTTGTTTGCACTGTCAGTCAAGTTTGCTATTATCATCTAACTAAATTTCATTGGCAGCAATGTAGCCTGTTTTCTTCCTGTCTACTGCATAAATCCCTAACGAGCTAAAACCAGCCATGTGAATAAGTAGAAAATAGAAAGAATAATAACTAATGGAGAAAAAAAGTACCAGTAGAAATAAATGGCTATAGCAATGAACAAAACTGGAAAATATCATATTTAAATGATTAAAAAGTTATGGGGAAAATATATTCTCCAAGCACTACTTTGTGCCTGAAAATTGAAATAGAAGAATATCTTATTTTAGTCCAAATGGATATTTATGCATAATGCGATCCAACTATTTTCACTTTGAGATACTGTTTTTGTTTTGTTTATAGCCAGCTATATTTTTATATCGGTAATTCTTCATTTTGGAAGAAAAATGGCAACTAGGACAAAGCAATAATAGAAGCATGTGTACAGAACTAAGCAAGAGAAATAAACAAGTATATTTTTATAGGAAGGATGGAATTGTGAGCGCCAATACAGTTCAGGCCAATGAGAAAAACAATTCCAGTTTAAGTTCTACTCTTAATCTCAATTATTGCTAATCAAGTGATTGGCTCATTTTCCCTATTACAGGATGAAACCTGACTCATTTTCATGTAGAAGATAAAGACATTTTCCTAACAGAAAGCATATATTTTCATTCAAAAGTCACTTTCTGGAACATCATGGGTGACTTAAAAACCATAATAGCTTCTCCAGTTTATCTCTTTTGGGACTTCTATAACATTAGATACCTCTTCTCAAACTCACAGTTTGCAGAAAAGTCCAGCTTAATGTAGTATTATTATTTTTCCCCACTCTTTCCATTTCTGGCCCTGTGGTTCATATGGAGGATGCCTGAGAAAATTAATATTGTAACCCTTCCTATGGGAGGTTCTAGAGGACTAGAGCAAGTATCCAGCTCTACATCATTCAAGATCATGTGTTGCTGGTAATTGAGCTACCATGTAGGTTTTGCAGTTTTAAATATATTTTAATATAGTTTGTCACCATACTTCCAATGTATTTCCACACCCTGACCTCCCCCCTATGCAGATTTTTTTTCTTTACATTTTACTACCAATGGTATACAAAAGCAATAGCAAGGCCATTGCAACAATGAAAAAAGTAATATGCAACAAAACTTGATATATCACAAAAACAATTAGGATTTTACAAAGTCATGTGCTCTAGAAGTCCACTCACACTTGGGTTCCAATTAGTACACAGATGACGTGACAACTGAAAACTGCCATATTGTTAATCAATTGTCAGGAATTGATCAATCGGATCAATTTCAATTGCTCTAATTAGTTATCACAAAAAAGATGGGATTAATGTGACATGGAAGAGAATGAATGAATTTTGGATACAAATGGCAACCATATTTCCTATGGATTTTGGATAACTTGTTTCAAATATACTCTTCATCCCCATTGGAAATGTGACATATTGCTTTATTTCTTCCAATAACCAGAGAGTCACTGGAGTCCAAGAGAGTTCATTCAAAAACTATAAATGGCAAGACAAAAAAAAAAAAGGTTCAGAGAAATAGACAGTGAAAGATATTAGAGAGAGATATGAGAGAGAGAGAGAGAGAGAGAGAGAGAGAGAGAGAGAGAGAGAGAGAGAGAGAGAATTTAAATTAAACAAAAATATTATGATTGATTCCACATATCTTCTATATAGCCTTTTTTTACAATAATAATTATAAGCAGACAGTACCAGGGTGGTGCATGACAACCCAGCACATAAACTCCCAAGCAGAGTTTCTATAGATGTCTTGTACTACAGAAAAGTTTATCATAGTAAGTTCATCAGTAATTTGAGGACTATACTGTTTTATAGTCCAACACATAGGAAGGGTATTGAGTTGGAGAAATTTCTGGGTACTAATCAAGATCTGGCCTTAAAGCTACCAAGAAGTAATCTGAAGCAAGACAATTTTTATGCTGGACTGAGCAATGTCAAGCAGGCCTGAATTAATTGAATGTAAGCAATTTTTCAATAATTGAATCATTTTTCTGTAGAAACACGAAGCTCAATCTGAATGTATCTTATTATGAGAGCGCCTGACATGTTCTGCAACCTCTGATCTCCTCAGTTAAGCATAATTGACAGGTTGCTCAAGGGAAGTTGTTTGTTGGAACATCTCTGTCAAGTGCCAGCAGAGATTTTCTTGTTCTGGGGAGGGGAGCAGGTGGTGGGGAGAAGAAATGATAGACCAGCAAATGTTCAATGTAAGGTACAGCTGAAAGCAAAAGGAGTCTTTTTTCATTTTGGTGACAGGCATTTCTTTTTATTTTATTCACCTTTCTCTTTTTTTTACTATTTGGTATGTATTTGGCAGTTTTTGAAGTGAAGATCATTTCTCAGCTATCTCCTAAGAAACCATGCCTAGAGATCTTGTGAACAGCAATTTCCTATTGCTATAACACACCAGATTGTAGTTTCTACATTTTTCATGCTACATGAAGAAACAGATGAAGCAAAAATAAAGGGATTTTATGCACACACAGACACATCTTTGAGGCTGGGAGAAAATTAACATCATAACTACAGACAGGATAGATTTTGCCTTATATTGCTAGAGTTGAATTATTAAGTGCTTCTCATTAGCAAACTGATAACATGACAATTTTATATTTAGACTTCCTTGTATATTGCATCAGCACCTTATTTCCAAAATAGGTTTGATGCACCTGACAAGAAATATCTAACAGTAGAAACAGATACTGTTTACTTGAACATCCCAGTATCTATCTATCTATCTATCTATCTATCTATCTATCTATCTATCTAT
>BLBF01000002.1:69471257-69500160 GCA_015471245.1 Laticauda colubrina | reverse complement strand
TTAGACGAAGCTGAGAAAGCTGAGAAAGAAAGCTTTGAAATTCTTTTTCAAGGACATTGCTACATGACAAGATAGAGGGAAGAGCACGGGAGAGTGTTATTGCAGGTGTTCTTCTGGATTTCTATCAACAAATGAAACTTGGCTTTGAAGCTTTGAGAGAGTTATAACAAGAGCCTTGGATAGCTTTAAAAAGTGCAGTGTGCTACCCTCCCCCTTTACAAGCTGTACTGTTCATTTTTTTCTTTTTAAAACCTATATTTTTGTAATATTTCCATCTTGGCTTAATATTTTAAAGGGAAAGCCTCAACATTTTCTTTTTTTTTTCCTCTCTTCTTTGGGATTTTTTGCTTTTTGATCTATTCTTTTAATCTACTTTTATACTTATTTTTATTTGAGAATTCTCAATTGTATTAAGGTGTTGAAGAACCTGAAGAATTATTTTTATTTTCTCAATTTTTTTTGCTCTTTTTAAACCTTTTTATTTTTCTACTTCCTTTCTTCCTAATTATTGATTGGATTAAGGTGAAGAAGAATCTGAATAATTTTTTTCTCCTTTTCTTTTTATTATTATTGTGTTTTTCTCTCTACCATCTTTATTTTTCATTTTGGATTATAATTGGCTATTCCATAATTCGATTAGGGTTTAGAAGAACTTGAAGATCCCAAATTGTTTAAAATGAGTACGAAGTTTATAGCTTCTGGCTCCTCAACTTCTACTTCCACTCCCCACCATCTTGAAGACAATGTCAAATTCAGACAATGTTAAACCAAGACAAAGATCAAGAAAGAGTGACTCTACAGATGATTATGCAAGGAATCCAAGACCTTAAAATAAAATCAGGCACCACTGAAAAGTGCATAGAAAATATTGAGCAAAGAACAGAGAATATTGAACAAAGAACAGGGAAAACTGATGAAAATGATTGCAAAGTATGATGAGAGATTCCAAAAAATTGAAGAAGAAGATAAACAAAGAGACAAGAAGATTGGAGATATTGATAGCAGATTAACAGTGGTTGAACAAGATAAAAGTGGGATGCTGAAATGGGAGATCAGAATTCTATCTCAGATTTCAAAACATAGAGAAAGAAAAAGGAAAAAATCTAGCTGAGATAATGATAGAAATATTGGCTGAAGCTTTGGAAATAACAGAAGAGAAAATGATGGATGGAGTAGATGAGGTATGCCAAGTTTTTACAAGATATGAAATGAGAAAGAGAAGTTCACATCAGATTTACAAAAAAAGCCATTAAAATACAAATATTACAAGTGGTAAGAGAGAAAACATTGAAATACAAAGGCAAGGAGATTGTGTTTTTAAAGCAAATACCCAGAAGAGTGAGAGAGATGAGAAGACAATTCCGATTTCCGACTAAAATGCTACTGAAAAAAGAGGTGAATTATAGATGGCTAATCCCAGAAGGGTTAATGTTTATATGGCAAGAACAGAGACATAGAATTGACTCAATCGAGAAAGCAGAATTATTCTATGCAGAATTTTTTGGAAGGAGAGAGGAGGAGGCAGAAAAAGAGATTTCACTAATTGAATTCCAAGATGACCAAATGGAGATTGAAAAAGAAGAAGGCGCAGTAGGTGGATCGGTGGAGATTAAAGAACAACGTGAACCAAGATCTATGAGAGCTGCAAACCTAATTATAAAGCATAATCATGGAAGAGAAAAAACTGATTACAATGAATATAAATGGACTTAATTCAGCTGTTAAAAGAAGGAAAATTTTTCGCAAATTAGAGAAACTAAAATTTGATATAGTTTGTCTACAAGAAGTACATATTAAAAAACAATATGAACAATTGTTGATACAACCAAAATTAAGGAAAATATTTACTTCTTTGACTCAATGTAAAAAAAGAGGAGTGGTTTTATATATTAAAGAGACCATCTTTGGCAAAATTGATTTATATTGATAAAGACGGAAGAGTATTAATGATGGAAATAATGGACAATAATACAAAAACACCTCTTGATTGCAATTTATGCTCCGAATGATAAACAAGAATTTTATAAAATTTTATAAAAAAATTACACATGAAAATAATTGAACTGGACTACGTCAATATAGTTATGATGGGAGATTTCAATGGAATTGTAGACAAAAAACTGGACTATATAGCAACAACAACAACAACAACAAAGCAAGATAGAAAGACTCTCCCCAAATCCTTTGTTAAAATGATAGATGAAATAAACTTAAAAGATATATAGAGAGAAAGAAATGTTGAAACCAAACAATACACTTTTGACTCAAATAGACATTTATCATGGTCCAGAATAGATATGATTTGGACTTCAACAGAACTAATATCTAATATTCAAGAAACAAATGTCGAAACAAGTACTTGGGCAGATCACAATCCAGTGACAATTAAATGGAAAGGACAAAAAAGAAGATCGAGATGGACATTAAATAATACCATACTGAAGGAGAAGGAAGCAGATGGATAAAGAATTGACTTTTTTCTTTAGAGAAAATAAAAAAGAAGACACTTCAATCCAGAATGTTTGGGACACAATGAAGGCATATGCTAGAGGCTTGATAATAGACTACACAAAGAAAAGGAATATCAGGAAAAGGCAAGCCACGGAAGCTTTAGAAGATGAGTATAAAAGACTTGAAAAAGAACTACAGAAAACGCCACAGAAAAAAGACATTAAGGTAAAACTGGATACAATTAAACATAAAATGAGTTTAATAGAGAAGGAAGAATTAGCACAGAAAATTAGAAATGCGAAACAGAATTATTTTGAGGATGCAAACAAACTATGTAGATAGTTAGCATACAAACTGAGAAATGAAAAAAAATCAAGGAAAATACCACAGTTAATAGATGATCAAGGTCAAGTTTGCCATGGCAATAAAGAGAAGAAGGAAATCATTTGAGACTTTTATGGGAATTTATATGAGCAAGAGAATATTGATGAGGAAAGAGTTAAACAGTATTTACAGAATGCTAATCTACCTAAGATACCTAAAGAGATTGAAAAAATGTTAGAAAGCAATATAACCATGATGGAGTTAACTGAAGCACTTAAGAAAAAAAATAATGGGAAGGCACCAGGCCCAGATGGACTTCCGGCAGAATTCTAAAAAACATTACAAGAATCATTGAACCTTCCATTGCTAGAAGTCATGAATGAAGTTATGTTAAAGAAGAAGACATCTAAAACATTTTCAGAAGCCTATATTACACCTATTCCAAAAGAAGAGACTGATCCATTACAAATTAAGAATTATAGACCCATTTCTTTATTAAATGCAGATTATAAATTTTTTGCGTCAATATTGGCAGAGAGACTCAAAAAATATTTAAATAATTTTATTCATCCTGACCAAAATGGATTTCTGCCAAAGAGACAAATTAAAGATAATATGAGAGCAATATTGGACACTTTGGAATATTATGAGGCTCACATTTCATAATGTGAACTGGAGATTCATGTTCTTATTATCAGAACAGATGGGCTTTGCCAGAAAATTTATTCAAGCAATACAAGCCATATATTATAAGCAAACGGCAAAGGTAATGATAGAGGGAGAATTAACAGACTCTATCAATATAAGAAAAGGTACAAGACAAGGTTGCCCACTATCACCTTTGCTATTTATACTAACTTTGGAAGTGTTAAATAGAAACATTAGAGATGAAAAGAGTATAAAAGGAATGAAAATTAAAAAGGAAGAATTTAAATTGCAAGCTTTTGTGGATTACTTGGCCTTTATTTTAGAAGACAGCACCAAAAAACAGCACCTCTAGAAACAGCACCTCTAGAAACAGCACCAAAACTATTGGAAAAGATAGAGGCATATGGCAAGGTGGCCAGCTTGAAAATAAACAAAGATAAGACAAATTTTTTGACAAAGAATATGTTACTAAGACAAAAAGAAGAATTGGCAGATGTATTGAAAATTCAAGTTACGAATAAGGTTAAGTATTTGGGGATACATTTGACAGCAAGATGTAGTACACAAAAAGAACAACTACACTAACTTTAAACAACAGATTGCACTAGATTTGACGAAATGGGAAAACCTACAATTGTCACTAATAGGAAGAATTTCAACAATCAAAATGAATATTTTACCCAGAATTTTATATTTGTTTCAAACATTACCAATTAGGCTTGGAAAGGACTACTTTGAAGATTTAAATAAAATTGTGTTGAAATATATATGGCAAAGTAAGAAAGCGAGAATAAAGTTAAAACTTTTACAAGATGCTAGAATTAGAGGAGGATTTGGTCTGCCTAATTGGGAGTTGTATTACCAAGCTACAAACTTGACATATAAGAAGGAACAAACAGTTAGATATGGGGAAATTTTGAATGAAAAGGGTGAACTTAAATCGATGCAAAAACTAGAGGAACAAGGTATAAAGATGAATTGGTTTTCTTATGCGCAAATACATTCAAGGTATGAAAAAGATTTTAAAACAGAAGGTTTCTGTAATAAATTGATTTAGATAAGATTTTGACAGGTATTGATGAAAAGGTGATTAAAAAACTGTATGGATATTTATTAGAAATTAAACTAGAAGAAGAACAAGTTAAAGAAACAGTGATTGCTTGGGGGAAGAATTTTGGATATGGGATTGATCTAGAGAAATGGGAAAAATTGTGGTCTCAAAATTATAAAATGACAATGTCAACAGCATTGAAAGAAAATTTGTATAAGATGTTTTACAGGTGGCATTTTCCCCCGACAAGAATAGCAAGAATGTTCAAGAATAAATCTGAAAGATGTTGGAAATGTCATCAGGTACCTGGCTCATATTACCATATGTGGTGGACTTGTATGGATGCAAAAAATATTGGACTAAAATCCACACCTGGTTGGAAAAAATGACTAAAAAGCATATAGATTTAAAACCAGAAATATTTTTATTGGGAATTCTACTTGATACATACAGCAAAGATTTAAAATATTTGATTGTAAATGTATTAACAGCAGCTAGGATTGTACTTGCTAAAAATTGGAAAAATGAGAAAATACCATCGCAAGAGGAAACTATCAAGAAAATACTGGAATGTGCTGAAATGAGTAGATTGACATTTGAAATTAGAGAACAAGAGGATAAACAATTTTACAAAATTTGGGACCTTTTCTATCAATGGCTAGATAACAAAATATAATAATAGAATATGTAGAATTTTAGAAAATAATGAATATATATAGATGTATTTCTTTTCTTTTTGTTGTTATTATATACATAAAATGTTTTTAGTATAGATTTGGGAGGACTATATGAATTGTTATAAAATAAACTTAGTAAAGTATAGCTATCTCGCAAAGTATGAATGAATAAAATTATAGTCAAATGATTGATTAATAATAATACTAGGATATTCAATTTTTGATTGATAATATGAGTTATTATGTAATGTAACTGTAATTGAGACTATGAAATCAAAGCACAAAAAACTTGTAAACCAACCGACACACTGCTTGTATATTTATGGAAGAAAGTTGGATGCTTTTATGTTTTGTTTGTTTTTTGTTTGTTTTTAAAAATCAATAAAACTTAACCAAAACAAAAAAAGGAATAAGTGAACCAGCCTGAAAATGTGACATAACCAAAGTTCAACAATGTACATAAAGGTTTCTTGATAAAATAGAAATATTTTTGACAAAATAATAATAACCAATTCCTATCTCAAAATTGGCAGATCTTAGTTATTAGGCATTATAAAGTCATATTGGCAAACCTTTAGTCAGGGACGGGGTCATGGGAAGATATCAATGATGTCAAAACAATGCAACAAGGGGAATCAAAGCCCCTTCTGTGTGTGCATATGTATGCATATATGTGATGTTCTTAAAAAATAAATGGGGTTTTGACTGTTTTGTCATGCCTACAATTTTGGTGTTGTTGAGTTCCCTACAGACACTCCCACCTGTGGGATAGAATAATCACACACTTTGCATTACAGGTTTTCATTCAATCTAGATGTCCAAAACCAGTTCAAAATGTATGGGTTTCTGTATTCGTCTAAGCATCTTCTTGCAGTGTTCCATGACAGCTTGAAGTAGAGATGAACATGAGCAACAAGACCGCTGAGATTGGAGACTAGAAATTATATGGATATAAGTGACAGATGGACAGTGGAATCAGGGGATTAGAAAAAGTGTAACCACAGCTGGTAAAGGGAGATAGAAAATGGAAGGAAGAGATACAGTTTTTCGGATATGTGTGCGGGCAGTTTCCTAACTTCTTTCATTGTAAATGAACGTTTTCAACATGTGAAAATCTAGCAGGAAACAGAACTTTCATGTTGATCACAAATAATAATAATGTAGCTATTTGTAAATTTTACATTTTTCTCAATGAGAATGGTGAAAACTGAAGGTAGACATGGAAAAAAAAGATGGAGGGGAATCATAAAGCTTACTTCCCTGTAATTCTCAAGGACAACCCAAGAATATTTTACTATGAATTAGCATTGGCAAATATAGGAGAGAATAAATATAACCAAAGATGTCACTGCACAAGTAATTCATTGCTGGCAATGAGAGCTAGCATTAACTCTGTAATAGCCTCAGCCTCACCTCTCTACCAATTCTGTAATGCTTATATGTGCTCAGGAAATCCAGGATAAAGCAAGTTTTCCTGATGACACAATTATCTCAACATAAAAAGTTTGAGATCCAGTGAAAGACTCAGCTGTTTTACCTTGAATATGATCTTGCAACAATGGCCACAAAAACTTTATGACCACCTAGGATACACTGAGAATAGTGCAGTACAATAATCTGGAACTGAAGGGGAAAAGGGATTTTTGGAGAACACATGGGCCACAGCCACATGACCCCAAGAACATATACAGTTTCTATCAGAGGTTTCAGCAAGCACTGTGCACATGCCCTGTGCATTCTGAACCCTCCTTTTGTATGAAATCCTGAATGCTGTAGTCCTTAATAGAGGGGGGCATGAGATTCTACAGCCTAGCCTCATACTTGCTAAAAAAATGTCTGCCACCTGATCTCCTCTGTGATGAATGTTCATGAAATATTAATGAAGAAGAATTTCTTGAAAATACAGAGACATAAAGAACTCCTATATTCAACACAGATCTCTTCCATGCAGATCTATTCTTTTTCCTTCCAAGAGTTTGATATATTTTCAGATCACCTTTCATGGCAGCCAATTATAAAAGGCTGCAAAACCCAACTTTTTTTAAAAAAAAAAAACACTTAAACAACACCTGGCCTTCTTCCATAATGTGTTTACTTCTTTTAGTGCTGTGAAAATTCATTGTAATAAAGCACACAAAAAAATGAAGGTGGTAAACAGTTTTCTTGGCTCAGGAATACATAAAGATGGATAGTGCAGAAGAAGTTCCATGCAAATTTCTGTTACATGCTAAAGTTGCAGTGGACAAAGTAGACACCATGGAAATGCTCTTTGCTGAATAGACCAAGAAACATGATGAAGTAGAAATGGGTAATACGTAGTCTTCCAGATGTTCTTGTATTTCAGTTTGCCACAGTCTTAATTGGCATGGCCAATAAAAGAGAATAGTGCAAGTTGCAGTCCAACAGCACCTAGAAGATTGATGCTTGGTCTAAAGATCTCAACAAATTCATCTTAAAATCTAAACAGTTCCTATCAAACCAAAGTCCATATTAGTTTTACATTTGGGAAGGGATTTTGCTTAGAACCTCACTGTCTTGCTGAGAAAGAATGGAAGAATCCTTAATGTAGCAGGAATGTCTTGCAATATTTTGAAGCAGTCCTTGTCTCATCCCACAAATTATTAATTCCAGAGTCTAAACATATCTGGCTACACAGCTGGAAAGATTTACAGCATCAATTGGCCCACTTTTACATTATCCTTTAAGAATAGGGATGGTCAGTCTCCTGCGTCAGAGCGTTTGCAGTGTGACCATTACAGTGAGACAACCAGGAACAAAACACAGCACACAGAGGCTTAGACATTTAACAGTGGTTTATATACAAGACATATCCGAAATATATATGGTAGGAAAATACCTGACAATCAATCAATCTTAACTCTGCATGGAGAACTCTACAATGAAGACAGGAGAAAAGGTGACAGAAATACGCCCTCTAATGGCTGCCTTATATAAACACCTCTTAAAGTGTTAAAAACTTCTGTGGACCCATTCTTAGTCTTAAAACAGCAATACCCATCCTGAGTCATCCTCATTGCATCAGCCCTACAGCAGCTGGTCAGCTCTTAAATCTCAATACCTTAACATTCTGTGTATATCTTATTATTTGCATGCATTCGACAGTTCCTATTTTGCCCCTGGAACCCTCAAAGATTTCACTATGGAAATTCATAAGCACAATTTTTCAGTTTGGAAATTCTTGGCTTTTAGAAGTAATCCAGATGAAAAACACATCAGAAGTGCTAATTCTTTCTTTATTGTAAGGTTACATTAACATAATCTTGCAAATCTAAAATAATCATTTTCTCTACTCTCATACTTTTCTGAATACTTGAGAGGGTCCTTTCTGAAGTGCTTTCACCAGCCCTCTTCCTTTGAACTTAAATTTTGTTTATGAGACCATTCTCTATTCTGTGGATCTTTTTCCTATCTCCCAGGGTTAAATTCACACTTTATTACCAGAATTGCAAGTAACTTCTAGAATAGATATCTTAAATCCTTCTATAATGTTCCATATACTAACTTTAGTAAATGCCCTCACCCCAAATATATAGAAAAGGGGGCTGCAAAATCAAGCTCTACCTCCTGTCTGGCATCATCATTACCACAACAAAGACTCTGCTACTGTCATTTCAAAACAAATGCAGGTGTGTCCCTCAGGCACAACACATTTGCTTTTCTCTATTTTGGAAGAGTATGATGAAAATGAAGAGTATTTAACAATACTGAAGAGTAGAACATCAGCCTCAGATTTCAAATCATGTACAACAGCAGAAATATAAACAATACCATGAAGTTTTGACTTTTTTAAAAAGAGAGCTTCAAGCTTATTTGGACACAGTGATGTGTTATTGAGTCTGATAACTGGCTTGATCATAGATACAAAAACCGTGCTTGGTTTATTATTTTGGAAAGGTTCATTATGCTATATGAACTGATAATATAGAGTTACTGGATTGAACCAAAAGGGAAATTGGCCACACAATAAAGTTATTGTATGAATCACCCATGTTTGCCAGACTGGAATTTGATTTTCATCTTACTTTACCTTTGATTTTCATCTTACTAAATGTTGATAGACTTTTCTTTTGGATTCCAAGACATTGGTTTTTATTTTTCACAGCTTATAAAAACATAGATTTTAGCCATCTACTTCATGAATTTATAACACATTCTAATTTTTCTTCTGGAGATTTGTCACAACATGACATACAAATAGGTTATGATGACAGTTGCAGAGGTGGCATTCAGCAGGTTCTGACCAGTTCTGGAGAACCAGTAGCAGAAATTTTGAGTAGTTCAGAGAACTGGCAAATACCACCTCTGACTGGATATTTTACAGTATCCTTCCCCTGCCATGCCCACCAAGCTGTGCCCACAGAACCAGTAGTAAAAAAAAAATTGAATCACCCCACTGGACAGTTGGATCCTGAATTTACCCTGCTAAGCAATGTGGTCTTAAAATGCAATAGCACATGACTGCATCAGTTAGCAACAGCAATACCACAGTCTCAGATGACATCATAACCACAGGATTTTGGGATCATTAAGTGATCATTAAAATGATCGTTAATCATTTCTGCAAAAGAAGCAGAAATCTCAGGCAAGAAGATTGGCAAGCAACAGCTGGAGGGGAGAACCACAGGTAAGTAGATAGCAGGTAAACTTAGCCAGCACTGCAGAGGACCAGGTTATCTGAGGGACTGCCTTTCTACAGTGACATCTACATGTCCAATCAGGTCCAGGAGAAGAGGCTTCAGAGGTGGTATTCAGCTAGTTTGGACTGGTTCTGACATACCAGTAGTGGAAATGTTGAGTACTTTGGAGAACCAACAAATATCAACTCTGGCTGGCCCTGCCCATCTGCCCCCACCGTTATCTCTCTTATATTCTCTTGTTTTTTTAGCTCAGCTGATTCACATGCCAAAGCAGATTGCCATGCCACAGCTGAGCTAAAAAAACAACTCAGCTTACCAGCCTTGACAGAGGGTGATCTTTGAGCCCTCTGCATGTGCTCTCGTAGAACTGGTAGGGAAAAATTTGGAAACCCACCACTGAGAGGCTTATTGTGAATTCCATCATTTAGGGTTTGGTGGGTTCTGAGAGGAGAGACTTTTCTGCCATATCCCCTACCCTGTGGAACATAATTCCTCCTGAATGAGGCTGAACCAGCTGCATTGATCTTTTGGAAGATCTTCAAAACATGGTTTTCTCAATGAGTTTGGGAATCCCATAGTCGAGTGAAGCCTATTGGATGATTATTTGTTAGATAAGTATTTTATTTTTATATATTTTGTTTTACTATGTACACCACCCAGAGTTACTGTTTGAGATGAATGGTTATACAAATATGATAGATCAATAAATAAATATTAACAAGGACACTTATGAAATATATACAGACAAAGCTGTGTGTGAAAATGATGACTTAGAGGCTTCCTAAATTATGGACAGATGGAAAAGGTTATTTGATCAGCAATTGTGCCATTTGCTCATATTCATCCGGGGATACATGTCAGAACTAAAAGATGAATTTTGATTCCATCTCCTTACCCCCACCTCACCCCAAAATAAGACCTCATGTCAATGACCATATTAATAAAAGCCCCAAAAAGTGAATAAACCAAAACAGATCATAGGAAAACATGCTATATCACTAATTCATTTTCTTAAAACATTTTACTTTCAAAATTTGATGGAAATAGCTTCCAGGTTCTAATAATATAAAATTAAATTTTCAATATGTATATTTAGAGAGAAGTAAATCCCATTGTTAAAATATTTTTTTAATTAAGCAACTGAATCAAGCAACTGAAAAACCAGTATTTCAATACCTCATGAAATTGTTCCAAATAATTAGACCTGTCTTAGACCTGTCAAGTTGTCCTGAATAGTACAATGAAGAATAAATAACATTTAGCAATTCTTTGTAAACTTGTGCAAAAATTTGAGGAATTGCTTCCAAAAAAATCATGTTACTAATCTCCTATTTTGGACTCGTTAAAGTTGCCATGTCTTCCTTCAGTTTCATTGTGATGGCTTCAAAAATTGTTCTGAAATGTATCTATGAGCATGTTTTCATAGGCACTTCATTTCATATTTTAGTCCAGTTCTTATTTTTTTTGTATTTTTTAAATACATGCATTTTTCACTACAGGTAGCCCTCACTTAATGACAGCCTTGTTTAGCAATTATTCAAACAGCATTGAAAAAAATAGTTTTACAACTGTTCTCTGAACTTACAACAGTTGCAACATCCTATAATCAAGTATTTGTTCTTTGTGAGCTTTAGAGAGGCTTCCAAAAAGCAAAGTCAATGGAGAAGTCAGTAATAATTATGGTCACAATTTATGGTCACATGACAATACACTTAATAATTATGGATGGTTCACTTAATGACTGCAGAACTGAGGTCTTAAATCCAATGTATTTTACGTGATGTTTCACTTAATGAACACACTACTTAGTGAATGAATTACCAGAACCAAATATAGTCATTAAATAACAGCTACCCATATCTTAACTAGATTAGCACTGAAGCTTTCTATTTTTTACTCCTCCTTTAAAACAGTCAAAACCTAGTGGCATTGTTATTTAAATTACAAAATTTCACAGAAAAAATAGATGTTTATTCATTACCTTAACTTGGAATAGAAAATGGCTTGATTTTTCAAGGCCTTCAATAAAACCTGAAACTTACACAGATCTCTGGCTGAATAATATTCCAACACTTTGTCACCTGAATTATGCCCTACAGGAAACTAAACAGGAATTTAGAGAAGACCTAAATTTTTAGGAATCCTTTTTAAAAAGGAAAAAATAAATTATCCTATTCCAATTATAAATTCCAGAATTTTCTTCAACCATTCCAGAAATGGTTTGCAAACTTTTGGAGAGCTACACTTCAAGAGATGAGTGACATATCCTCCACAAGGTTTACTGAATGCTTTAGGAAATGCTGGGAAAGAAGCACCTTCTCTGAATCAATTGTCTTTTGGCTTGTGGCCTGAAAGTTGCTGAGCAATGCTTTTTCTGGCTACTCTTCTAAGTGTGGACAAGACCGAAAGAGAAGCTTGGAAAGCTGCAGAGAAAAGTAAAATAATGTTATTTCACTTTGCTTTGAGAAGTAGAGTGGTCATTTTTTTCTTGTATAGCTTCAGTGACATTTGCTTGAACCTTTATCAAAGCAAAATACCTCTTTGAAGATTTGCACAACCCTATATAGCGTACTCTCATCCAATTATAAATGAAGTCATGCCAAAGACAGTGGAGCTAATGACTGCCCCATGTGTACAGGGATTTTTTTGCTTGCTTGCCATCTAAATGTGTAATATGGACAATCAACGAATCCATGTGAGTTTATTTTAGCTGCACAAATCCAAGCCTTATAAAGAAAGACTAAATGTTTTTAATCTAGTGCCACAACCACTTGCCAACTTGGTGGGATACTGCAAAGGAGACTGGTAGCATTTTGTTGGTAGCCTGCTGGTCTATAATTAACTGTAAGTTCTTTCCTCTCTTTAATGCAATCTGGAAAATATCAGTTGAGTTTTAAAGGACATAAACAATTTGCTTGCCTGTTCACCTTTCTTCCAATGGCTACTCCAAATAAAATGAAAAGTTTCTGCTCAGTTGCACATTTTGTAGAAAGCAGTCTGCCAACTTTCCAGGCTTAACTATTAATTTGGAACCCTTTCTCCATGTATTTTATGCTTAGTTAAGTATGTTGGATTACAGTATTAGGGGTTTTGCCAGGGAAATGAAGACACAATTTAGGAAAGACAGGACAGACATGTGGATTACATGCTTTTCAAATTAGTTGCAAACATTTAATTACTTTCTCATAAGTGTTTCAAAGAAGTCAGAATAAACACACATGTTTAATGTTCAGTTGTAGCTCACTGGATTCCACTTGATAAAAAGCCTTCATGAAAGAGACCTAAAACAAGACAGAGCAACAACCTCAGCAAGTATTGTGGGCCCAACTGGCAAAAGAAAACTCAAGACTGTATTGGTTGGAAACATGCAGAAGAGGCCTTGATCGTACAATGGATAGACAATGGCTAGGATGATGATGATTATGATGATGATGATGATGATGTAACTCACACAAGTTTCAGTTCTGAATCCACCAGAACTGGATTAGATTAGAATTGTATATCAGAAAGCTAATAGTGACAATACTGAGTTGTATCATGCTGTTGTCTTTTCTTTCTCTATGCCAGTTTATCATATGTAGAATTAGCTGGGAAACATCCCTGTATTTTTGCCAGCTTTTATGTGACTTCAAGGTCATGATAACAATATCAGGGCTGAATGCAAGAAGGGCTATTATTGTGAAGAGACATATGGTTAATATTTTTAAAAAATGGCTCATTGGATCCTATAATCATGAACTCTATGATAACTCTTACAAAAGACATTGCAGTTAGCTTCTACCTTCCTACCCATCTGAGCAAAGGTCACTAATGGGGACCCAGATTGATGGAGGCAATATACTGACTCTGTAAACTGCCTTCGAGAGAGCTGTAAAGCATTGTGAAGTGGTATATAAGTCTAAGTGCTATTGTTATTGCTATTCACCAAAAGTCCCTCTAGAACTGAAGAACTCAGATATCCATGCAAAGTTCTACCATTAGTTTTTACTTGTTTACCAGATAGCTTGAAAGAGATATAAGAATAATGACAAGCCATGTTCCTTTATCATAATAATAATAGTATCTGCATTTCTAAAGTTCTCATCATTTTTCCTTTTTTTAAGTATTTATGATAATTACTGAGCTCATGATTAATTCATATCCTACCTTTTATAACATACTCAAGGTGGCATCAGCATCCATATTCCAATTTTTCTCCAAAATAATAACTCTTTGAGAAAGGACTGAAAGAGAAGGACTCACCCAAAGTTGTGCAGTGAGCTTCTAAAGTTGCAAGTGGATTTCCCTACTTTCAGTCCAATATTTTAATCATTACATCATAGTAGTTCCTGAATATACTTACAATGGGTATACTAGCATCATTAAGGCTGTAACACTGGACATATAATTAGATTTCTAAAGTCTGCCCTCCTCCCCATTGATTTTGTTTTATTTAATCAAGAAATCCTACCTATTGTTTCCTCCTACAAGTAGTTCCTCAACTTACAATCACAATTGAGCCCAAAATTCCTGTTGCTAAGTGAGACATTTGTTAAGTGAGTGTTTCACCATTTTACAACCTTTCTTGCCATAATTGTTAAGTATATCACTGCAGTTGTTAAGTTAATAACATGGTTGTTTTGTGAATCTGACTTCCCCATTGTCTGTGCTCATCAGAAGGTCACAAAAGATGATCACATGACCCCAGGACACTTCAATAGTCAGAAATAGGCCAGTTGCCAAGTGTTTGAATTTTGATCTTGTGACCATGGGGATGCTTCAACAGTGATAAATGTGAAAAATGGTAATAAGTCACTTTTTTGGAGCCGTTGTAAGTTCAAATGGTCACTAAATGGACTGTTGTAAGTTATGAGCTACCTGTGCTCTGCCTTCCTTCTCTCTCTTGTTTCTTCCAGGACTTCTTGATAGAAATGAAGAGCCCCTGGTTATGACATAGTTCATGCATACAGGCTAACTTCACTGTTAACATGGGCTGCCTCTTGCCCACACCATCTTATTTTCCTTGGTGACTTCAATCTACCTCTTATAAATTGGATCCTAAATGAATGTACATCTCAACCCATACATGCAACTCTGTACAATGCTGTTATTGGGGCTGGATCAATTAGCAACTAATTAGACTCAACAACTGCCTTGACCTCATCTTCTGCATCAGCTCAAACTCAATATACAAGAATACTTTTCAAACAGTGACCACAGTATAATTGACTTTTGCCTCAATTTATGCCCTCACAAAGAGGATCAAAATGATAGATCCTTAAAATACAACTTCAAAAAAAGCCAACTATAGAATAGAATAGAATTCTTTATTGGCCAAACTTGATTGCAGAAAGTATGACTTCAGCAACAGAGTGATCAATGCCTGGAATGCACTACCTCACTCTGTTGTTACATCTACTAACCCCATTCCTTTAACCTTACACTATCCACTATTAACCTCACCCCATTCCTAAGAGGTCTGTAAGGGGTGTGCATAAGTGCACAATTGTACTACCATCCCTGTCCTATTGTCCCCATTTATTCATACCTATTTACTGTATTCTTACTCATGTTTATGCTTATTCCTATTATCTTGTAAGCGATAAATAAAATAAAAATGTGGCAGAACTATTGCTTTGCAAAAGTTATCAGAGGAAAAAGAAGAAAGATATAGAAGTACTGTTTTCTGTAGAACATGGGAGAAAAATAAAAGAAAGGGAAAACACTGGAAAGATTGAAGAGAGAGGAAAAATTAATAAGAACCTTAGAGAGAGAGAAAGAATGGTGCAGTCCCAGGGTGGGATGCAAATATTTTCACGACCAGTTCTGTGGGTGTGGCTAGGTGGGCGTGGCTAGGTAAGTGTGACCATGTGACTGGGTGGTCATGGCTCCTTCTTCTCCTTCTCCTTCTTCTCCTTCTTCTGCTCCTTCTCCTTCTCCTCCTCCTCCTTCTTCCTTTCAGCAGCAACCTACCCCCACTGTTTTTTTGCCTCCTGGGCCTCAGGGAAGCCTCCTGGGCGAAGCAGTAAAACAGCAAGGGAGATCCCAGCACAGCTGATAATTGGAACAGCTGATTATTGGGAGTGGGGAAGAAATACCAGTTCGGCCAAACTGGTAGCTGTTTTTTTATTACTGGTTCAGCTGAATGGTAGCATTTTTAGCTACTGGTTTGCCTGAAGTGGGCTGAACCATGAGAATATCACCATTGGTGCAGTGGCCTAGTCATGGAGCTCTTGCCTCACAATCAGGAGACTCAGTTCGATCCTAGGTAGAGGCAGATATTTCTCTCTGGGCACAATGAGAATTTATCTGTTGAATAAAATTCTGCATTGGGGACAGGAAGGGCATCTGGCCAGTAAACACTCTGCTCCATTCAGTTGCCCAGACTCTACCCTGCAAGGAATTATGGACTCATTTAAAGAGATTGATGACTAGAGAAAGAGAAAAGGTGTATGTGTATGTATTTAAGAACTTCAAACCCCTTTTTCTATGGCCAACTTCAATCCTACCAGTGTTTCAGGTATATTCCACGAACATAGGAAGATATCATTGATATATCACTGATGGATTTGGATTACTTTGATTGATCTTTACATATTGTGCGCATTTTCCAGCCAAGACTTTGAGAAGTAGGAAAATTATTGCACAACTTTGTTTCTAAACAGCTTTATTTGAACCTACTACTACTACTTCTGCCATTGTTAATAATTTATTTATGTTATTGCTTTATTAGGACTACTCTAATGTTCCAATTACTAATATTCCTATTACAATTACTTTATTTCTGAAATGAATAAGTACACTTGGTTCAGGGAACAGCCTTGTAAACATGCAAATAAAAAAGGAAACAAAGTTATTATAGTTTAGAAGAGATGTTTTCAAAGCAGGTGAGAAGTTGTAGATACTGGAAATTAAATTTTGCTCTGAAATGCATTCTTTTTTTAAAAAAAAGTTTTTATTTTTAAAACAAATATATACAAACAACACATAAAAACATAAAACCATCTTCCATTTTATATACATATAGTGTGTCAGCTGGTTAAAATCTTTTGTGCCATCCTTTCTTAGTCATTGCTCACGGTTTATATAAATTTTCACCTTGTCAAACTAACATATATTTATATATTTATCAGTTGTTAATCATCCATTTTTCCCCTATTGTAAATATATTCAATAAGGAAAGTAACATGGAATAACTGCATAGTATCTATTGAATAGAATCAGCATGTGCTTGCTATCTGAGAGTAAGCAGAAGAAATATAAAAGGATTTACAACGATGTTACTCAAAAAGTACTCTCGTATTTCTGGAATTATGTAGAGTCTTCCATTAAAGTTGTTATATTAATTAAAAAATAGCATCTACCCTCCCATCTCTCAAATTAGGCAAATAACATCAAAATATATTAAAATGTTTCCCCTTTTATCAGCAGGTGATAGCCTACATTTAGCTATTAGACAAACCTCTGGGCAGTTTCCAACACTGAGGAAAGTGTAAGCCTTCATAAAGTTTTATAAAATTATGCAAATATGCACTGATATCACCAGTTAGTTCTCAGATGAGCATTACAAAGTTACAGCAGTCCCTTACACCCCACAGTGCTACTAAATTAACCAAAGTGCTTCAGAACACTTCCAGCAAAACATTTCCATGGAGTAATTAAATAGTAAACAGGGCATAGAAGCTTTATATGAGAGATTAAGATGAGTTCAAGGCAGAATGTTTAGTCCCTTTGATATGTTCCAAAGATATTAACATTTATTCCCCACATATCCAGTTAAAAATCATAATTTATACAAACAGAAAATTGTGATATATGTTGGTACTTATTTAATATTTTCACAATTTTTATTTCCTTCTTTACTTGAAGTGATGCTTTTGTTTTGCTTTAAAAATGTATCAGTATAATTTATGCAAATTAAGAATTATAAAGCAAGCGAGATGGACATTGATTGAGTGTACTTAAATAGAGATAGTGGGTAAATTAAAAAAAAAGAATGAACCCGGTTAATTTTTTTAATTCATAAGAAGCACTCAAATGCATGAATACTAAATCTAAATTCAGTCATAGATTCTGGCAAATATTACTCATTATTATTGATCAACAAGAGAAAAACAAATTCAGCCCATGATATACTTTAGAATGTTGATATTAAATAATGGTTGAACTTCTAGATTGAGCTCAGAAAGATAGGCAATTTCTCCCCCGCCCCTTTATTTATAACATAATTTTTCAGTTTCAGTTCAGATTTGCCTAGTCTAGTATTCCATTCCCACAATGGCTGATTGGATTTCCATAAAAATTCCAGGTTATGGCACAAAGTATCTTCCCATTTTGACCCTGGCCTATTATTATTAAGGACTGTAATATCGGAAGTAATATATATCAAGCAGAATGAGAAGCAAAAACTTATATTTTTCCTTTTTGAAAACAATTTGTCTTGGTCATCATCACATCTTTTGGACCATCCTTTATTGATGAAAAACACTCTGAGCAAAACAGCAGAACACCACTTAACTAAATTGTGATGCCAATTGAATTATTTACAATTTTTCACCATTCATATCTTTAAAAAGTATAAGCAATTATCTCTTCTTTCTCTCCATCATATCCTTGCCTCATTCACTAACATCACCTGTAATGCCTAAGTATGTTCAAATACCTGTGGAAGCACTGGGCCAGTGAGGGCAGTGGAAACTTCAAATTTAGATTGCTAGGGGCAGTTGAAAAATAAGTTCATTTCAGGAAAAGTGTTCTTTAACTGTTTTTTAAAGCTATAATCTGCCTTTTATTCATTAGACCAGGATTTTGCTCCTTCTTTCTGAATCTCTCTCTAATAACAATCCTGTGAGATGGGTTGGGGTGAGGAAGGCTCAGAGACCCAAAATGATGAGGGGATTTTCATGCCTGACAATGAACAAGAATTTGGACCTGCCCAGAGCCAGTCTAACCACTACATCATACTGTTCTTCCTGTGTTGTAATCCTAAATTCTATTACTGTGGCTATATTAATATAATTTTGGATGTGATGCATGAGGAGAGCCCTGGTTGTTATGGGATGAAAGGGCAGTATCCTAGCCCTCCAATCCTTCAATTGTTATGGTAAATGTGTCTTGACTAATTTGGAAACTAAAAGGAATAAATCTGTTTTTCTAACACTAAAATATATTGTATAAATATCAATCAGCTTACCAGAGCAAGTATAAAAGTAGCACCCTGAAGAATCAAAGCTTATTCTGTTAATAGTCTGAAAATAGTTATCAGCAGTTTATTCCTATGATGAAAACCCATATATTTTCAGGAACCTGTGGTTCTGTGTTACTCATCAATAGCTCTACACAGAAAATTCACAGATGATTTATAATAATGTGTAAATTGTCGACTGTGGATATTTTATCTCTTCTTCCAATGAATGAACACATACTTGTAAAAAGTAAACGTCAGTTATGATTGATTTGATTCATGGCATAGAGGACTTATTGCTAGGCATTTAACCTCCTTGCATTGTGTCTGTCCATTCTTACTGATAAACACACACCAAGATATGTTTATTATAGGAAAATATATTCATGACATTATTTAGGGACATAACTCTTTCTCTGTCAAAGAGACACAGGCAGAGTCAGAGGGAGGACTCAAGTGGGGAATTAATTTAGAGTCTCTACTAGTCCCAAGAGAACAAAATCTAAGTCCTTTGGAATCCCATTGAACCTTATCTAGTTTTACTCAGGTGCAAACCATTAGTTTGAAAAGACTAATATCAGTTATGAACAATCAGGTCTACTCCTAAAGGTTCCATTTTATTGCATATAGACAGACTGAACTAAAACATTAATCATAGCAGCACTAAATACCAGATCCGTAGAAGCTTGGGCTAGATCCTCCCAAGTCCATATGGGAGATATCAAATAGCTCATGGCAATTATCAGTGCTAAGACCCTGTGCAGGGGTGGGATTCAACCAGTGTAACAACTGGTTTGGTGAGTACATGTTTTGCATGCACATAGCATTTGCAACTCACCTTCTTCTGCAAGCCCTGTGTGTGGCACAACGGGTACACAGCAATCTACTGTGTCATACAAAGCAGCTGAGCGAGAAAATCCAGAAATAAATAATAAACTAGAGCCAAGGCAGGTGGGTGGGTCCAACAGCTGATTGTCAAAGTGAACCATTTCTCTCCCAGCAGATCTTCAGGGATATCAGTTCACCTGAACCGGGCCGAGCCTGTAGAATCCCACCCTTGATCTTGTGGGACTTTTAGCTCCAGAGAAACAAGTAAATAAGCAGGTACCATCCAATTAACCATATAGCAGACAAGGAGCAGAAAATAAAAGTGGTAGGTGTAGCAATAACAAGTGACAGCAACATCAGGAAGGAATATGAGAAGCTGGCAAAGTAACAGGACCTGAAGGGATGTGGAAAATAAAGGCCAAAATAGTCCTAGTGATGATAGGAGCACTCAGGGCTGTAACTCCAAAGCTGGGAGAGTAACTTCTATAGATCCCAGGACAATATCAGAACTCTGTGTGATTCTAGGAGCAGCTAAGATACTGTACTAAACTCTCAAAATTCCAGGCTTCTGGAAGACATATAGCCATTTATAAGGTATGAGAAAGGAGTTAATTATGTACTCATATTCCACACGATGCCCCATTGAGTTTAGGAGTTTAGTGAAATTTACTTTAGGGGTTACATAAATATGAAAATGTAAATGTAGAGATACTTGAAATGTCTTAGATGCATTTTTCTGTGGAAGAACAAACTACAAAGTAATGTTATCTTCCAAGAGATACCTCCTTGAAAATAATTAATCCTGTTATCCATGTTTTCATGGTATATAATATATGCAAGCCTAGTAGAGTTTATTATCTCAAAATTAAAATGGCATTACATATGTTTCTCATCCAGCAAAATAATATGTATTTATTTTTTGTTTAGCTAACAGAAATAGTTTGTGACAGTGGCATAATGAGGTCCGATATTTGTTCTCTTCTTCACTTTCATAATAAATCTGCTTATTTCCCACATCAAAAGACCATTCCTATAATTGTCAGGCCTGCAAACTCAGTGTGAAGCCTGAAATGCAAGCTGTGCTTTTCTAACTGTATACTTCAAGGAAAAAAAAATCTTTAATTAGGACTCAGAAAATATTTTGCGTTCAGGGTGATTAAGCCAAGATCAATGCCATTTTTAGAACTAACTATAAAAATACCAATAGAACAAATACTATTTGCAAAAAATGCACATTCCTAGACCTTATCCTAAGTTTTAATGTTATTTTCAGTGAAAACAGCACACTTTGTATTCATTCTGGCAAAAGGACATTTTTTTCAAATATTTATTTATATATTCAATTTGATTGTTATGATAATAACTTCTGAAGATGGATAAAATGTTAAGTACAAAGAATAAAACTGTACTACTACAAATTGGAATCAAAGCTACACCACAAGGAATATATTAGATTTATATTCTGAAAATGTTTTTTTGTACAAGTTTTTTTTTTAATTCATATATAAACATTTTGAATATAGTGTATTGTCAGGGCATATCATTTTACAAAATAAAAAATAAAAAAAAGAAAGTAACATATATGTTTATAACAATAGTAGTGATACAACAGACTGATTTTGACCAAACTTATGTTAGCTTATTTATAATTCTGTTGATTAAATTGGCATACTTATAGTTATAAATCATGTTTATGTTTAATTTATACATAGTAATAATTTTTCTTCTTCTAATTTCTACCTCTTATATCTAACTACTCATAAAATCTATTCCACATAAAGTAATATTCTATATCTCCTTTGCCTTTATTTTCAATGTCAATCTATCCATCTCTGCACAGTCCAATATTTTCCAAATTATATCTTCCTCTGATGGAAGATTTTTCCAATATTTTACAAATACAATTCTTGCTGCTGTCAATACATGAAAAATTAAATATACAGTCCCTTTATCATAATTTTCTGGTATTATACCTGATAAAAATATTTCTGGTTTCAAATCTATATGTTGCTTAATCATCTTTTCCAACCATTATGTATTTTCGTCCAATATTTTCTTGCTTTCATACACATCCACCAGATATGATAATAAGTACCTATTCCGAAAATGTTAAAATTAGGAATACTCTCCAAAACAACTTCTACCTGTATCCAATCATATATTGCATTTTCCATTACCAAGATTTGGCTATAGCAGTTTGCATCAATCTTCTCCTAATACAGGAGAAACCAAATATTATTTGTTGTCATGTCTACATCTCATAAAAATAGCAAGTCTTTCTTCCAGTGGATTAATGGCCTCTGATTCAGAAATATTGATATGAGTGTGTGGTACCATCTACAACCATGGTGACATCAAAATAGCATCATACATGATGCATTTATGCCCCCTGACAAGTAACCCATAGCATGTATATTAGAATGTTTTTAAGCATGTAACATTTTTCCCATCCACAAAAGATGCCTTTTTAATCTTGAAACCAAATCAAATCTGATTTTTTTTGGGGGGGGGCAAGTTAATTATCCATGTCATGCAATTATAATTGGAGTTACTATCACTCAAATATCTTGTCAAAAATAGCAAGCCTGAGGCTGACCAATAGTTGGCAAGAGTAAGATGATATACATGTCTAATAATCTTCTTTAATGAAACTAAAATATGAAAGAAGCTAGAAAATATGGTCTTGTTGGTAGCCACAGAAATGTCATTCTCTCTCTGCAAAGACCTTGACTCATCATATGCAAGCTATACTTCAAACTGTTAAACTGGGGAGAAACATGTTTGCTTAGGACTATGTCAGAAAAATGCAGAATTTATGTATATTTTTGCATTCTCTCGTCCTATATCATCTATGACAGAGATTCTAGGAATTGCTTTTATAACCTCATTCCAACTCTGAGCATTAATCACCTGTCCAAAAATATTCTCCCAGGCATTCCTAAATTTATGCCAGCTTCAGGTATCAATTTCTCAATACAGAATATTAAGTTTGAAAGACCACATGGGAAACATTTCAAGAGGAAAAAAGTGCTAGGCTTTAATAACAAAGTACATTGCTCAAAAAAATAAAGGGAACACTTAAACAACACAATGTAACTTCAAGTCAATCACACTTCTGTGAAATCAAACTGTCCACTTAAGTAGCAACACTGATTGACAATCAATTTCACATGCTGTTGTGCAAATGGAATGGACAACAGGTGGAAAGCAGAGGCAGTTAGCAAGACATCCCCAATCAAGGAGTGGTTCTGCAGGTGGTGACCACAGACCACTTCTCAGTTCTTATGCTTTCTGGCTGATGGTTTGGTCACTTTTGAATGATGGTGATGCTTTCACTCTAGTGATAGCATGAGACGGAGTCTACAACCCACACAAATGGCTCAGGTATCCGCCACCTCATCAGGAGCATGCCCAGGCATTGTAGGGAGGTCATACAGGCATGTGGAGGCCACACACACACTACTGAGTCTCACTTTGACTTGTTTTAAGGACATGACATCAAAGTTGGATCAGCCTGTAGTGTTTTTTTCCACTTTAATTTTGAGTGTAACTCCAAATCCAGACCTCCATGGGTTGCTAAATTTGATTTCCATTGATAATTTTTGTGTGATTTTGTTTGTCAGCACATTCAACTATGTCATGAACAAAGTATTTAATAAGAATATTTCATTCATTCAGATCTAGGATGTCTTATTTTTGTGTTCCCTTTATTTTTTGAGCAGTGTATATTCTTAGCATTTAAAAAAGAAACCTCCACTCCAGTGGATTATTTACCCAGGCCAGCAGGACTTCCAAAATGTTGTCAATTCACAGAGTACTCGAATATCACTGAATGGGAAGGGAATTTCCATAGCCCAAGAGCTGCACATTGCTGCCAAGCAAATATCATTACAAATGCCAGCTCTGTAGTGAGACCCTCTAACTATATTGCCAAATTTTGCAGACTTTGATGCCAACAATTTGTGGAATTTCCAATTCCCATTTTGGGGCAAAAGACAAGTGAAAATAGCAATACGAATTCTCGATTAGGTTTAATACTTTTAAAAAGGAAGAGAAACTCTCAAGCAACTGAAGAAAATGTCAAATCCCAATGTGATCTACATGCATTACACAGTTTGCATGGTGTCTTCATCCACTAGGCCCCACTGGATTCTATTGAAGACAAAAAAGGTGAATATATGCCATTATACAGTTTCATGAATAGAAATACTACTTCTCTTGAAGCTCAAAGCTAGAGGAGTTTAATTTAAAACTTTTGCTGTATTCCTGTTACTTTCTTGAAAGATAAATTTCACTGATAAACCTAGATAAAGTTTGTCATTGTTCACAAATTCAGATTGATTGTTGATGGCTTTTATCTACTTGCCTAAATGTATCTGTGAGTCTTCTTTGAGCTAGTTACTTTGGATTTTTAATTAGCCTCTATTAAGAATAGCGATTTTCGTTACTGGATGCTTATTGAAGAAGAAAAAGAACAATAAATGATCTGATATGCCAATTACTCTAGAAATAATACTAATGGAAACTAACTTAATTATTTTTGTCCAGGAAGCTTTCCTTATCTTTACGTCCCTGGTAAATTTCCTTTGCCTCTGCTTGTAAATTCAAACAATAAAGGAAAGAGTAAAGTACGGACATTCAATTTAACCCTAATTCTCAAAATGTGAAAATATGAGGACAGTATAATTAAGGAAGTCATATTCAAAAATTTTGCATGCTACAATCCCATATGTATTCATTCAGAAGTGTTATAAATACAGCTGAAATCAACAGATTTATATTTTACACCTTTACATTGAAGAATGATGTGATAAAAATGAAACTAAATATAATATAATTATGCTAATTTACTTGTATAACTACTTTTAGAGGCAAAAGCATTTTTTTTAAAAAAAATCCCATGGAATCAATATGCTCTTGCAGACATAGGTGATTGTGGCCTAAGCACCACAGTCAGTTTTTCATTCCGTTTTCATAGCCCTCTATAAATTATTGCATTAGGACTCTGACCAGAACACCACACGTTTATAGATTACTTGGAAAAGAGTTAGCCTAGGTTTGCGATAGATGCTTTGTGAGGTGAGGCATGAATTACAAGCACTGCTGATGTTTACCTAGTTTAGGCAATGAAATGTTTGCAAGAAAACAACCAAGCTCAGAGAGCACCAAATGGACAAAAGTCACCAAATTATCTATGGCAGGGGTGTCAAACTCTGTTTCATTAAGGGGCACATCAGAGTTGTGTTTGACCTTTGGGGACCAGCGTGGGTTTGGCTAGTGTAGGTATGGCCAGCTCAACATCACTCCTATCAGGGGCTGCCCGAGTGCTATGCCAGTGAAAACAGATTTCCAAGCTCCATTTTCAGCTGTGATGAATCCACTGACAGTGGAAATGGAGCTCAGGAGGGCCAGACCATGTGCTGATACTTCACAAGCCAAGCCTAAGCACCCTGCAAGCCAGATCCAGCCCACGGGTCTTGAGTATGACACCCCTGATCTTGGGACTGAATTTACTTGGCTACCTCAGTCATTTGCTAAAGTTAATCCCCAGTAATCCTATACAATTTTTAGGGAGGAGCAAAATATATTGCTTTTATATTAATAGGCCTGTGCAATGAAATAAGGGCTTCATAAAGTGCTTCAGCTGAAGTGCAAGTCACCTCTTTGCAAAAGTTTCTTTGGTATTTAAATGGCTCTTCCTGGTTGCTTCCATAGGCATGGCTCTGGACAGCAGGTGAAGCTAGGCAGAATCACATCTGATACCTGTACAATCAGCACAGGGGGCCCCCAAAGCTGTGTGCTATTTCCACTTCTCTTCTCCCTATATACCAATGACTGCATCTCAAATGATCCATCCAATAAAATACTGAAGTTTGCTGATGACACAACAGTGATTGGTCTCATTCGAGACAACAATGAATCTGCATACAGACAGGAGGTTATACAACTTGCCTCATGGTGTAACCAGAAAAATCTGGAACTGAACACACTCAAAACCGTAGAAATGGTGGTAGACTTTAGAAGAAACCCTCCCATACTACCACCTCTTACAATACTAGACAACACAGTATCAACAGTAGAGACCTTCAAATTTCTTGGTTCTACTATATCAAATGACCTAAAATGGACACCTAACATCAAAAACATCATCAAAAAACACAATAAATAATGTTCTTTCTGTGCCAACTCAGAAAAGTCAAACTGATTCAGTTCTACAGAGGAATTATTGAGTCTATCCTCTGCACCTCTATAACTGTCTGATTTGGTTCTGCAACCCAACAGGACAGACACAGACTTCAGAGAATAATTAGGACTACAGAAAAAGCAATTACTACCAACATGCCTTCAATCAAGGACCTGTATACTGCATGAATCAAAAAGAGGGCTGTAAAAATATTTACAAACCTGTCACATCCCGGACATAAACTGTTTCAACTCCTTCCCTCAAAATGATGCTATAGAGCACCGCACACCAGAACAAATAGACATAAGGGGAGTTTTTTCTGAAAGTCATCACTCTGCTAAACAAATAATTCCCTCAACACTGTTGAACTATTACAAAGTCTGCACTACCATTATTGTTAATCTTCTCATCACTCCTTATCACCCATCCCCTCCCACTTGTGACTGTATGACTGTAACTTTGTTGTTTGTATCCTTACAATTTATATTGACTGTTTCCTAGTATGATTTGATTGCTTATTGTACCCTATGACTATCATTAAGTGTCGTACTTTATCATTCTTGACTCTTGATAAATGTATCTTTTCTTTTATGTTTTCTGAAATGTATACTGAGATGTATACATACATTTATACCAAGACAAATTTCTTGTGTATCCAATCACGCTTGACCAATAAAGTATTCTATTCTATTCTATTCTATTCTATTCTATTCTATTCTATTCTATTCTATTCTATTCTATTCTGCTTTGTTAGCAGTCCTAGCAGAAGCAATGTATAAGCATAGACAAGAAATGTAGAGGCATCTAGAGATAAAACCAGATTCAAACCAGCCATGACAGTCTTGGAACAGATGTACTCACTCTAATGCATAAAAAGTATATGCTTTATTCACACTAAAGCACTTTGGAAAACTTTTTTTTAAAGTTTGACTATCAGAAAGTAGTGTTCATTTCATCATGAAATACAACAGAGTGATTTCCCCTAACAGCATTTATATCCATACCAAAACACTTTGACATTCTTAGCATTAATTCTTCTGAAAATATAGTATATGGTACCTGTAATATAACCATCCTTGATTCTTTAAATATTGCTACATGCTTAGCTTTAATATGGTCACTTTAATGTTAGAGAAAAAAAGAAGCAAATGGCTTCAAAGGTGCGAGAAACATTGATTCCTTTTAATTATGCTATTGCAAATTTTAATACATTATATTGTTTCAGTGCAATGATATTTATATAATATTAATTGAAAATAATTGATATTCTAGATAACTTAAACTGTTGAAAAAAAAGGGAAAGAAGTATCTATGAACATTCATTTAAATTTGGGATGTTAATATTACAGCATTAGAAAATTCTACTTTGAGGAAGGCGGAGCTGGCGTTACGACGATACAGCATGAGATCTTGGAGGTCTGAGATTGCTGCCGATATCTTTGCTCCTAGATGGTCCAAATGGATCTAAACGGTCCTGAAGAGATGGTAAATGTAAAGAGCACATCCTGTTGATCCCAGGGACACCACAAAGTCCCTGGTAGATCCAGGACAAGGTTTTCTTGCCAGCAGCAAAGAGGCAGCCATTAAAACTGCAGAAGTTGGGACAGCTCCAAAACGAAAGAGAATGGAAAGAGAAAGTGTGCCGGTTTGGTGAGAACTTTTTCTTTACTTTAAGATTTGAAAGGACACCCTAAGGAAAAGAAAGAATCTATAAAAGTTTTGACAGAAATGATTAAGCGGTGATTTTGAACAGGAAATCAAAGTAATATTTTTATTTTTTATTTTTCTCTTTGCTGGATTTTCTACACATGATTTTATGTTTTGAAACTGGACTGGTTTTCTTTTCTTCTTCCACCTATTCTTTCTCTCCTTTCTAACTTTATAATAGTCTAGGCTAGAGACTCCCTTTTAGTAATTTTTTAAATATCTTTTTCCCTTTTTAATTAATTTTTATTATGTCTTGTTTGGAAAAGGAGGGGGAAAGTGAAAGCAAAAGAAACTTTGTAACACTGCCAACTAGAGGCTTGGAAATATTCTATCTTTTTTTCTTGACCAGACAAAGCTGAGAAAGAACTGAGACTTCTTTTCAAGGACATTGCCTGTTTGATAAGATAGAGGGAAGAACATGGGAGAGAATTGTTGCAGGTGCCTTTCTGGGTTTCTATCAATATCTGGAGTCTGGTGTTGAAGTTTATAGAAAAAAAAGGTGATAAGACTCTGGAGAAGAGAGTTATAAATTTTAACAAAAGCCTTGGATAACCAAACAAGGCGCAGTATGCTCTTTTTATTTATTTTTTTCAGCTGGGCTATTACTTACTTTAACAAATCCCCTCCTTACTAGCTTACTTTTTGTAATAGCTATTTGGATTTTTGGCCTTTTGGAACTTTTTGTCTTTGTTTTTGAAGTCTAATTTTTACATTTGCATTTTATTTTAAAGGAAAAGCTTTAGTATTAATGATTTCCTTCCTTCTTTTTCTTTTTAAGGAAGAAGTCTCTTTTCTTTTTTCTTTCTCCCTCCCTTGTATCTTTTTTTTCTATTTACCTATCATATTGGGTTTTTTTGTATGTGTGGCTTTCTTTTTTTTTCTTATGCATCCTTTTATACCTGACACTTTTTAATTGGATTAAGGTGTTGAAGAACTTGAAGAACTTTTGTTTTCTCTTCCTTAGTTTTTTTTATTTTTTACGTTTCCGCCTTTTTCAGGATTTAACATTTTTTTTTCTTTTTTTGCATGTGTTTATGGTCTTCACCTCCATTTTTGAGTTTTTACTGCTATCTAATCAATCGATTGGATTTAGGTATCCAAGAACCCGAAGAAATAATAACAATAACAACAACAACAACAACAACAACAACAACAACAACAATAATAATAATAATAATAATAATAATAATAATAATAATAATAATAATAATA
>BLBF01000002.1:69417264-69471247 GCA_015471245.1 Laticauda colubrina | reverse complement strand
TAATAATAATAATAATAATAATAATAATAATAATAATAATAATAATATTTTTACTTGGAATTACAATTGGTTATTTTACAAGTGGATTAAGGTCTAGAAGAACCTGAAGATTTTGAATTGTCCGAAATGAGTAGGAAACTAACAGCCCCTGGTTCCTCAACTTCTATTTCTTCTTCTTCACCACCTGGAGGACAACACTCAATACAGACGATGTTACAGCAAGAAAAAGAACAGGAAAAAGTGACCCTGCAGATGATTATACAAGGAATTCAAAGTATTCAAATAAGAACAGAGAATATTGAAAAGAGAAAAGAGAACAAAGAACAGGAAAAACTGATGAAAAGGTGGAGAACATTCAACAAATGATGATGAAGTATGATGAGAGATTCCAAAAAATTGAAGAAGATAAGGAGATAAGAAGATTGGAAACACTGATAACAGAGTAACTGTGGTTGAACAAGATAAAAGTGGTAAGTTGAGATTAGAGATGGACAGATCAGAATTTTATCTCAGATTCCAAAATATAGAGGAAGAAAAGGGACAAAACATAGCTGAGATAATGATAGAAATTTTGCCTGAAGCTTTGGAAACAACTAAAGAGAAGATGATGGATGGAATAGACAAGGTTTATCAAGACTTCACAAGATATGCATTGAGAAATAGCTTACTAAGAGAAGTTCACATCAGATTTACAAAGTAAGCCATTAAAACACAAATATTGCAAGTGGCAAGAGAGAAAACATTGAAGTATAAAGAAAAGGAGATTGTGGTCCTGAAACAAGTACCCAGAAGAGAGAGAGATAAGAATACCGATTTCTGACCAAAATACTACTTAAAAAAGAGGTGAATTATAGATGGCTGATTCCAGAAGGTTTTAT
The DNA here is from genome assembly GCA_015471245.1 of Laticauda colubrina. Classification (NCBI taxonomy): domain Eukaryota; kingdom Metazoa; phylum Chordata; class Lepidosauria; order Squamata; family Elapidae; genus Laticauda; species Laticauda colubrina. Next base: position 69,470,369 of record BLBF01000002.1, on the reverse strand, counting down.
GTTCACATGGCAAGAACAGAGACATAGAATTGACTCAATTGAGAAAGCTGAATTATTTTACACAGAAAATTTTGGAGGGAAAGAGGAGGAGGCAGAAAAAGGAATTCACTAATTGAATTCCAAGAGGACTGCCAAATGGTGACTGAAAAAGAAGAAGGTGCAGTAGGCAGAAAGGTGGAAGCAGTAGGCAGAAAGTCAAAGAACAATATGAACCAAGATCTATGAGAGCTGCTCAACCTAACTACAAAATATAACCATGGAAGAGAAAAAACTGATTACAATTAACATAAATGGACTTAACTCAGCTGTTAAAAGAAGGAAAACTTTCCATAAATTAGAGAAATTAAAATTTGATATAATATGCCTACAAGAAGTACATATCAAAAAGCAACATGAACAATTGGTGATACAGCCAAAATTAGGGAAAATATTTCCTTCTTTGACACAATGCAAGAAAAGAGGAGTGGTTTTATACATTAAAGATATTATCCCAGAGAAATTGATCTATACCAGTGACGATGGAAGAATACTAATGGTGGAAATCATGGACAATAATATGAAAACACTCCTGATTTCAATCTATGCCCCGAATGACAATCAAGAAGAATTTTATAAAAAATTACATATGAAAATAATTGAACTGCACTATGCTAATATAGTTATGATGGGAGATTTTAATGGAATTGTAGATAATAAACTGGACTACACCACACAGAAAACAACAAAGCAAAACAGAAATACTCTCCCTAAATATTTTTTTTTTAATGATAGATGAAATAAATGTAAAAGATACATGGAGAGAAAGAAATGCTAAGACTAAAAAATACACCTTCTATTCAAATAGACATTTATCATGGTCGTGAATAGATATGATATGGATGTCAACAGAATTGTTAGCTAATATTCAAGAAATAAATATTGAAACAAGTATTTGGGCAGATCACAATCCAATGACAATAAAATGGAAAGGACAAAGAAGAAGATCTAGATGGACATTAAATAATACTATATTAAAGGAAAAAGACTTCACACAGTGGATGGAGAAAGAACTGGCTTTCTTCTTTAGAGAAAACAAAAAAGAAGATACATCAATGCAGAACATATGGAATACAATGAAGGCACAATGAAGGCATATGCCAGAGGCTTGATAATAGACTACACAAGGAAAAGAAATACTATGAAAAGACTGGCCTCTAAAGCATTAGGATGAGCATAAAGGACTTGAAAAAGAGTTACAGAAAATGCCACAGAAAAAGGACATTAAATTAAAAAGGGATAGAATTAAACAGAAAGTGAGACTAATAGAAAAAGAAGAACTAGCACAGAAAATCAGAGGTGCGAAACAGAACTACTTTGAAGATGCAAATAAACCAAGTAGATGGTTAGCATATAAACTGAGAAAGGAGAATGAATCAAGGAAAATATTGCAATTAATAGATGACCAAGGCCAAGTTTGCTATGGTAGTAAAGAGAAGAAGGAAATCATATGAGACTATTATGGGAAACTATACACACAAGAGAATATTGATGAGCAAAGAGTTAAACAATACTTACAGAATGCTAATCTACCCCAGATACCTAAAGAGACTGAAACGATGTTAGAAAGCAATATAACGATGATGCAGTTAACTGAAGTACTTAAGAAGCAAAACAATGGAAAGTCGTCAGGCCCAGATGGACTTCCAGCAGAATTTTATAAAACACTACAAGAATCGTTGAACCTTCCATTGCTACAAGTTATGAATGAAGTTATGTTAAAGAAGAAGATACCCAAATCATGGTCAGAAGCTTATATAACACTCATCCCAAAAGAGGAGGCCGATCCAGAAATCAAGAACTATAGACCTATTTCCTTACTAAATGCAGATTATAAAATATTTGCTTCAGTATGGGAAGAAAGACTTAAAAATACTTAGACAATTTTATCCATCCTGATCAAAATGGATTTCTGCCAAAGAGACAAATTAAAGACAATATGAGAGTAATATTGGATACTTTGGAATACTACAAGACACACCCTGAAAAACAAATGATTTTGATATTTCTAGATGCACAGAAGGCATTTGATAATGTGAATTGGTGATTCATGTTATTACAGCTGGAACAGATAGGCTTTGGTAAAAAAAATTATTCAAGCAATAGAAGCTATATATCATAATCAAACGGCAAAGGTAATGATAGAGGGAGAATTGACAGATTCTCTACTGATATAAGAAAAAGAACAAGACAAGGAAGCCCACTATCAATCCTCTGTTGTTTGTGTTAACTTTGGAAGTGCTAAATAGAAATATTAGAGAAGAAAAGGATATAAAAGGGAGGAAAATTAAAAAGAAAGAATATAAGTTGCAAGGATTCGCAGATGATCTGGTTTTCATTTTAGAAGACCCATTAGAAACAGCATCAAAACTGACAGAAAAGATATAGGTATATGGAAAGGTGGCTGGTTTGAAAATAAATAAAGATAAGACAAAGATCTTGACTAAGAATATGCTATCAAGACAAAAGGAAGAACTGGCGGATCAACTGAAAATTCGGGTCATGCATAAGATCAAGTACTTGGGGATACATTTGACAGCAAGATGTAGTACACTAAAAGAGAATAATTATGTCAAACTTAAGCAGAAGATAGCACTAGATTTGGCGAAATGGAAAAATTTACAACTGTCATTAATTGGGAGAATATCAACCATGAAGATGAATATACTACCCAGAATTTTATATTTGTTCCAAACAATTCCAGTTAGGCTTGGAAAAGATTATTTTGAAGATTTAAATAAAATTGTGTTGAAATATATATGGCAAGGTAAGAAAGCGAGAATAAAGTTAAAACTTTTGCAAGATGCCAGAATAAGAGGAGGATTTGGTTTGCCTAATTAGAAGTTGTATTACCAAACTACAAATTTGATGTGGGTTAAGGAATGGATAACATTAAGAAATACTAGATTGTTGCCATTAGAAGGACATGATCTGTTGTTGGGATGGCATGCTTTTCTATGGTATAAAGGAACTAAAACACAGGGGTATTTTAGAAGACATTATATACGGGAGTCTCTGTGGTTAAACTGGGAGAAGACTAAAAGACAAAGTTTTTTTTAAAATTCCAGTCTGGCAATCGACTAATGAAGCATTTTCTTATCCTACAACATGTAAGAAGGAACAAACAGTTAGATATGGTGGGATATTGAATGAAAAGGGTGAACTTAAATCTATGCAAAAATTAGAGGAGCAATGTATAAAGATGAATTTGTTTTCATGTAAGCAAATACATTCAAGGTATGATAAAGATTCTAAAACAGAAGGTTCTATGATAAACTGACTGATTTAGATAAGATTTTGACAGGTGCTGATGAAAAGGTGATTAAAAAATTGTATGGATATTTATTAGAAATTAAACTAGAAGAAGAACAAGTTAAAGAAACTATGATTGCTTGGGGGAAGAATTTTGGATATGGGATTGATCTAGAGAAATGGCAAAAATTGTGGTCTCAAAAGTATAAGATGACAATGTCAACAGCATATAAAGAGAATTTGTATGAGATGTTTTACAGGTGGCATTTCCCCCAAAAAAGGTTAGTAAGAATGTTCAAGAACAAATCTGAAAAATGTTGGAAATGTCATCAGACACCTGGCTCATATTACCATATGTGGTGGACTTGTGCAGATGTTAAAGAATATTGGACTAAAATTGGACTAAAAGTGATTGGAAAAAATGACAAAAAAGCACATAGACTTGAAACCAGAGATATTTTTATTAGGAATTATACCTGAAATATAAAGAAAAGAATTGAAATGCCTGATTGTAAGTGTATTAACAGCGGCTAGGATTATATTTGCCAAGAACTGGAAAAATGAGAAAATACCATTGCAGGAGGAAATAATTAAGAAAATATTGGAATGTGCTGAAATGAGTAGATTGACATTTGAAATCAGAGAACAAGATGATAAACAATTTTATAAAATTTGGAATCTATTCTATCAATGGTTAGACAATAAAACATGGTAATGAAATATGTAGATTCTTAGAAAATAATAAAGATGTAAAGATGTATTCTTTTCTTATTATAACTACAAAATGATTGTAGGATAGATTTGAGATGATAAATATGAACTGTCATAAAACAAATTAAGTAAAATATGGATTATTTCATAAAACATGAATGAATAAAAGTATAGTCAAATGATTGATTTACAATGATATTAATGTATTTAATATTTGATTGAAAATATGAGATTATATACAATGTAATTGTTATTGAAGACTACGAAATGGAAGCACAAAACAATTTGTAAACCAACTGACACACTATATGTATATATATATGGAAGATGGTTTTATGTTTTTATGTTTTGTTTATGTTTGTCTTAAAAACCAATAAAAATTAAAAAGAAATTTCTATTTTGAGTCAGATATATCTGAGCAATGGAATCTTCATATTCCTATCATTATTTTTTTTTCATCTTTAAAAACACACACATTTTAAGGTAACATAATTGGGTACAAAAATCACATTTAAATCTAGTTGGTCATTTCCCTCTATTCTCCGGTGTCTAGCTTAAGGCCCTGTCACACTACCCAATGGATGCAAAACGTTTGTAAAAAGGACACAGCGGATGAGAAAAATGTTCCATCTGTTGTTATCTGCTCTCAAAAGGGGCAAAAATTTGCATAAGCAGAGCGGATAACACGAAAAGGAAAGGACAGGGGGAGGACGCAGAGCGGATGGAAAGCAGATGCAGAACGGAAGCCTAGCGGATGGAAGCGGATGGAAGTGGATGCAGAGCGGATGCAGAGCGGATGCAGAGCGGATGCAGAGCGGATGCAGAGCGGATGCGTAGAGGATGCAGAGCGGATGCATAGAGGATGCAGAGCGGATGCAGAGCAGATGCGTAGCGGATGACGCAGATGCGTAGTTGCATCCGCTTTCATCCTTTCTCCGTCCGTGCTACTAATGCTGTGCATCCGTTCTGCTTCCTCCCTGCGTCCATTTACCGCTGGAACGGATTTGAGTTGTGCGGATGTGCAGCGGATATAGCAGATGCGTAACGGATGCAGAACGGATGTCCCCCGTATGCCTAGCGGATGCAGAACAGATGCATTGGATACATTTCCCGCTCAAAAGTTTTGAGCAGCTCAAAACCTTCTGAGCAGATGAAATGTCAATAGACGGATGCTGGATGGATAGAGAGGAAGCAAAACGGAGGCAGTGAGTACAGAACAGAAGCATCGCGTTAACCAATGGATGGCAAGTGTTTTTCTCCATTTTACATCCTCTTTCCATCCGTTGGTGCAGTGTGACAGGGGCTTTAGCCTGAAACATTTCATATGCAATGAAAAATTATATCTGTTTGATAGATCATCTCAAGTATTATTACACACTACATGACGTATGTGCTGGACATTATGAGAGGATAAATGCTGAGAGGGTTAAATTCTGTGACGTTATTTTCAAATTTGAATAGAAAACAGATTTCAACTGCACAAATGAATTCAATCAACCATTATTTAAAACCTGGGTGGTTTAACAGACTCAGTAACTATGGATATTGTACATGCTAGGACTAAATACATTTTCTCTTAGTTTGGTCTACATGTGAAGCTTAGAAGAACTTCATGAATGGATATAATGTAAACTTCAGGGTTAGGTTGGGAAATCATATTTTTCAAGCTCTCTTTCTCCAAGAATCCTCACAAGATTTTTCATGGATAAGCGCAATCTCATCATGAAACTCTACCTATCATAATGTTCACATGTACTTAATTAAATCTTTCAATATCTTAAGAAAAATCAGAGGTCCTGACTATCATAAATCCCTCTGACTTCAGTGATGCCATATCAGCAATAAATGAAGCCTGCAGTAACATGGTTCATCACCCCTTTATGCTTTACAAGACATTAAAATGTACAGCCCCATTACACATTTTTTTTTGTCTCCTGCTTCTGCAAAGCTACATGCTAACACTTAAAATTAAGTGAGTTTCTGCAAAAACTCAACAGAGAGCTATATAATAGTTATTTTAGCAATATTATGATAAGGGAATAATGCAGAAATGTGAACTTAATCCTTCAGGTAACTTGATGTAACAAACAATTTAGTTCACAACACTCACTTATGTGGCTCCCTTTTGGGACAAAAGGTTGATGAGAATTCAGATCATCTTGTCTGTGTCTAGACATGGGCCTTCTTTCATATTAACATTGTTTGCTAACTTCCTTATATTACAGTCTAATAGAGATTGTTTTAATAAGCCAAGAAATCCATTGCATTCCAATTATGCAGTAGATAGACATTTCTGAGATATTCATATTTATTTCAAGCATTTCAATCTGTTTTTTCATCCCAGTTCATCCCCTTTTTGCTTTGCTAAACACAAGTTTTGAGTGTGGCATCGTCTCTGTTCAATAATTCTACACAAACATATATACAATTTTTTTTAAAAAATCACAGAATGTTTCATGTACAGATGTCTTTTACTAAACCTTGTCATACAACATTTCCTTATTTTACAATATATCTAAATTACTTATTCAAGTCACTCTTAAGTGAAATATAAATACAGCAATATAGACAATAAAACATAAGCCATTATAATAAAACTGTAAAACAACTGCCAATAGAAAAGAAATAAATATAGATTGAAGACAAAATCATATTAGATAACAAAAGAAGCCTTGAACAAAGAGATGTATCCTCAACTAACACTGAGAGCATAGAAGAGAAGGGCTTCAAAGGGAGAGCTGAAAAAGTCACATCTACATGATGACTGCTAAATGTGATACTCCCAGTGAAAGCCTTATTGATTACTGGAAAGATCTGACACATTTATAAAGGGCAGGTTAGCTATTTAAGATAACCAATAGAGTGGTATAATTATAGAAGCTATTTTAGACAAAACATTGAGTAATAGAGAAGGCAATTTAAGGTTAAAAAAATTCATCGGGAGAGCCAGAATTCAAACTTTACATGTTAGAATATTGGATAATCCCATCATAAGCCATCTAGAATTGCCTTGTAGTGAGATGAGCAACAAATAAATGTAACTGTTATTTATAATAATCCTGTCTGAACATCTGGCTGACTGTGCAACGAACCATAATAATAACAACTTCTTCAAAAATAGTTTTCTCATTGAGATAATTCCATATAGATGATTGATGATGATGATGATGATTCTATAGACTAGTAAATTAGTCAAGGGTAAATATTAAAAAATTAGAGTAAAGCAGATCTAACATTCAACTGGCAGTGTTGAACTATTTTGAAATCCTGGATTGCAAGTGTAAAAACAAGACAGAACAGGTGTGCACACCTGTATATAAAATTGTAATATTGTGGTGCTTCCAGAAATGAACTGTGGGATGGGGGAAAAAAGAGTGACAAGCATCACTGCCCGCATCAAAGTTATTGTCTCAAAACATATTAAAGTGAAGAGCACCATGGAACAACCAAACTTCAGAAGATTTGTTATAGGTTTTTCTGTGCAGATAAGATTGTCTTGCTAGACAATGTAGATCAATGGGAGATGAAACATGGACTCAGTAATGGTCAAAGAATAAAACAAGAGTGGTAGAGTTATCTGGATGTTCCTTGAAACTGTTGTAATAAGATCCACACATTTCACAGGAAAAGATCCATATAGGAGCAACCTTTGTTTCAGAGTCATAGGAATGAAAGCCATTAAGCACCAGAGGACATGAGAAAATGTTAGGAGGAAGGAAAGGTCATCTGGGGATTTACATCAAAGAAACTGGGAAGCAAAATAGTAGGCTAAGCCATTTTATTTCATCATTGCTGAGTGTTACCTTTGCCTTGAGTAAAAATTTTATGGCTCTATGTATTTTTATGAAAATGTCATTTTCCCCTTTATGCCTTTTCTTTCTCTCTATGCCATCAATGCAGGAGAGATGATGGAAATAAAGGCTATACAAAATTTCCACAGCAATCATCCATCACATTTGCACAATATAGCTCAGATTTGGCACAACCAGATTTGTTAGAGTTTCTTCCATATTTTACCCCTCCCGCAGTTATAACAGTACATGAAATTCCATATCTCTCTCTCTCTCTCTCTCCCTCTCTCTCTCTCTCTCTCTCCCTCCCTCCCTCTCTCTCCCTCCCTCTCTCTCTCTCTCTCCTTCCCTCGCCCTCCCTCCCTCCCTCTCTCTCTCTCCTTAGTTTTAGAATGCTTCAAGTAGCAATAAGGAAGGCTGGATTAGAAAAGAACACATTGCAGCTTTGTTGTGAATGGGAAGACTAACTGAAGCAGAAATTGAAATATAACAAAATGCTTTCAAAACTCACCAAAAGGAAGTTAACAGGCAGTATCCAGACATCCAAGAAGGAATTATCCACTGATCTCCTTAACAGCAGAAAGCAAACCCAGTCAGATGAACCGAAGTACTGTTTAAAGCTGTGGAAAGAGGCTGTAGACAATCAGGCCTATTTATTCCAAAATGACTGATCTAAAATGCTAGACTTCAGAGGCATCCAATCTGAGATGCCTTAAAGGGACTCACCTGGCAGAAAATGCAAATCATCAGGATAAAAACCAGATCTTTTGCATTTTAATGATGAAGATCATTAGTTTTGGAAATGTATATGGCCAAGAAAATGTAATAAATTATTAACTCCAGAAAGATATAATTGATTTAAAAGCCCATTTGACATCAAACATACAGAAGCTTTTTGAAAAGTATTAAAATTATATGAAACGGAGAAAGAACAATATGTTCTAGAAAATTTCTGATAAAATAGTGAGAGAACAATGCATTATTCAGGGGCATGATGGGAAATCCCACTGAGAAGGGGCTTTTACAGGTAAGGTTTCATAACCGATAAGAAGATACAATTGATGAGATAGAAATATCTCATGTCTCCATGTTTTATGGCGAAAATGTTTTGTTTATATTAACTAAATTATTCTAATCTCTGAGAAAAGGCAGATAGTCCATTTACTCATGAAACAGATTTGCTTGTTCTGTATAATACATGTTACAAACAAGTTGTTTCTGGTTACCACTTGCTAACAAGGAAGGTGACTGGGACTCTTACTAAGAACATATGCAGTTGCATGAAGTTGCATGCTTCTCCTTGCTGTGGAGGACTAGGAGTTGAATAATTTTTTGCTACAGTTCATTGGTTACTTTCAATAAAATGGTTTGATGTCAGGATAAAATCTGAAAAGAAAGCAACTTAACAGATAACAGATAAACAGAGTTGGAAGGAACCTTGTAGATTATCTAGTCCAATCCCCTGCCCAAGCGGGAGACCTTACCCATTTATGACAAATGGCAGTCCAATCTCTTCTTGAAAGTCTCAAGTGATGGTGCTCCCACAACTTCCAAGGGCAAGCTGTTCCATTGGTTGATTGGATAACAAGATAAGAACTTGGATAAGAAGCCAAAAGATGAATTAAATACAATAATGTATCCTCCAAATGCTCATCCATATTACAGTTGGAATTGACTATTGTGGTTTACCTTGAATACCAAAGAATATGGAATATTTCTTTTCCTGATTTTTTTTCAATAAAAAACAAAGTGGTCCCCCCCCCCCCCCCCTACTCTTCTTCTACTAGCACATATCTACTGATTACATATAACTTGCCATCCATCTGAAAAAAGAACGACCTGTAGGCCTGATTATTTAGATAACATGTTCATAGTGCCAACAGTATATTCTGTGCTATAGCTTTGTTAGTACAAATGCCTTGTTTTGCAAGCTGTCTGCTAATAAATTATTTTTTGTCAGCATTTAAATCCCTAAAGTCTTGATTTTTGCCTCCATTGCCATTATCGTATTATCCAGCTGCAAAGACAGGTGAGAAAAATGCTTCTAAAGCAGAATCTATTCCTTGTCTTAGCTAGCAATACTTTCAGCTCTTGTGGCTAGAGTGCATTTCTCCCTACTGGTGGCAAAAATCAGCCTAGTCATTCCGAGTGTATTTTTGCCTTCTGCTCAGGACAGATTCAGATCTGTCAGTGTGGTGTTTCACAGTTGGAGGTGTTTCCAAAGCTACCATAGCCGTTTTTGCTTCTTTTTGCATAAACGTGTATCAGTACCAGTTAATCATATCTACTTATTGTTTTAAGGAGAGGTTAGTGATCATATTTCACAATTGATTTAGATTTGCTGTAATGTATGCACATATGCTAAAGACACAGGTGTGTTAAGGATCATTTGCATAAATAAGCAAAAATAGAATGCAGTGCTGAACTCATGTCTTCCATATATGAAAGAATTCCCTATTACTTCATCATATGTTATTGTGCAAGGGGTACATATTGTTCAGGAACTCAGAAGGTTTTGTAGTTGATTCTATGAAGAAATAATACAAAAGCAAGATAAGTGAATGAGAATGAGTTCTGGTCGGACAGGGCTGCCAAACTCATGGCCCATGAGCCGGATGCATCAAACACTGGCCATGCCCACACCAGTTTGGTAAGTGGGGAAAAAAATCATGATACATCATATGATGATGCCGTGATGACACAAGTTTGACACCTCTATGGTAGGACATGTCCATATAACTGGAGGGGATTTAGATTGTGAAAGACTATTCTAAATGACATCATCAAGCAGCTATCCAAGGTGCCAGGAAGAATATTTTCCTATGATACATAGTTTTATTTTTTATGCTGATTCATCTGAAATTAAACATGGGTATTTTCCATATGATTCTGGTACCAAAGATGGCTGGTTGTGACCAGGGAAAAGGGTGCATATCTGGAAAGATTAAAAAAAATATGAAAAAGTGTGTATATGATCAAAGGTTAGAGCCTTCTTCATGAATGCATGCTCCTTTTCAGGCCAACTGGTCTTAGGAGGGCATGTCAAAAGCTACAATTCTGTTATCTAGTGGGTTGCAACAAAATTGGGAAAATGAATAAATCTAGTGCAAAATTATAATGGTTGGTGCAAGTAAAAGGAAAGAATTTGGTTGTAAAGAAATTGGATGCCTAATTGGAGATCCATTTAGGCTTAGAGTGAAAACAGGAAAGAGCATATAGAGGTAAATAAAGAGAGTAAATTAATTAAATCATAGAAAAGGATAAAGGGATTTTCTATTTTATTATCTTTTTCCTCCCTAAAATGTTCCAAATAAGATTGTTGCTAACTCTCCAATCAGCAATGAAACTCTAGTGGCCCTAAGACACTTCTGGTTATGAATAAACAATGCACCTTTAGTATTCTTCAGCTAGAGGCAAAGGCTGAGAACAGTTTTATTTGCTGCATATATTGAATCATACTTGAGATATGATCTGCCACCATATTTACACAGATACAAGAATAACTGTCAGAAAAATCACCATTAAATGCTGTTGGTTGAGATCCAATGTCCAGAATCTTGCTGAACAAATCTTTCACCCATCCCAATGATTTCCATAAATGAGTCATGGATTCTCAACAACACAATACACACCATACCTATACAACAGATTCCAACTCCTTCCTTCATAAGGGTACTGAACCACTCTTGCTTTGCAAAATGTCTTACTTATTGGAACCTGGATTAACTTGGACCTTCTTTCTAGCTACTTTATATGTCATCAACCCCTTATCTTTCATTATGTCACTTCCAATCTAGTTTCCTCAGATGTTGAAACCAACTCACCAACAACCAACACACCAGAGCCAACTTCCCACAGCCAACCTGCCATGGCCAGGTTGCCATGGGTCAACTTGCCATGGCCAACTCGCTGTGGAACAACTCAATGTGGGACAAGAGTTACACTGATATCAAAAAAATGGTGAAATAGAATAATTAAAAGGATGGAAAAAGAGGTGAATGACAAAAATTAAAATATTTTTAATCTATTTTAAATAATTCATGTGAATTGTTAAATTGTTCTGTACTGAGTTATCCTACAGTGAGTTGGTCATGGCAAATTGTCCCTCAGCAAATTGGCCATGGTGAGTTGGCTGTGGCACATTGACTGTGGTCAGTTGGCAATGGTGAGTTGCCTGCAGCGAGTTGTCCCATTCTGATAACAGACTAGGCTTGCCTTATTCTCTTTGTCTCAATCCTCCATCCAGAAGATACACTGAGTGCTTCTCTTCAGGAGTTGAACTTGCCCATTGGCCCATGTCCCTTGAACACAAGCTGCAGCAGTCCCAACAGAAAGACGCATCATTTATCTGTTTTCTCCGATTATCTTTTACTCAGCATAATGTTTTTTTCACCTTTGAAACGTGACTTATTATTCAAAGATAATCTTTCAGTGTCTTTTTTATCTCTGTTGGTTACTTCACTAAGTTAATCACTTCCTTTCTTATTCCGAGCCATTTTTCTCTTTCCTGAGCAAAGTCTGTTTGTGCCAGATGGGGTTTCTAAATCTGCTTTCGCTCCAAGTCAGCAACAACTATGCATTTTTTACATCTTTTCCAAATTTTAAGTTTCATTTCTCTGAATCATTGAAGAAAATCCTCAATTCTTTTCAGTCTCTGTTTTGTCTGCTAAGAAGCTCCTTATCTCATCCTATTATATAATTACCTCCTTTTCTCCCATATACATTCACATCTATATTTCGATTCCTGCAGTACAAACTCTGTGTACCTACATTATGTCCTTGTTTTTTATAGTAAATCCTTAGCAGTTTGCTTCAGGTTTATTTATTTCCCCAACTTTCCTGTAACTTCCTGGTTTATACTTCAAATCATGATTGGGATTTGATGTGAGATTTATCCCTAAAAAATCTTGTTACTTATCAGGCTGAGGAGAATTGTACTTTAATGTAGGATAGCTGTCAAAAGTAGTAATCTTACATTATTAAACGATATGTCATTTGTAGCAAATGTTAAAATCACACATCTGAGAGCATAATTTTATTTTTATTTTACTTATTTGTTTTTGGAACAGAGACTGAAACATGCGTCTTTTCAAATTGGCAAGGTAAAAAGTGGGTGTTTGATGTACAGAAAGCAATGCTTGAATACTGAATGAGAAAGAGGCATATCTTTATACTGCCCTCTAGAGAGTTTTACATGAATTTAATGGAAAACATAGCATTTATCTTCATGGTGCCACACATAATTATACTGGGACATGACAGCTGATTAAACTGTCCCAAGGAGTCTTTAGAATGCATAGACAGGCTGCTCCATAATGTTGCCATTTTACAGCACCAGCAACATGGACTTGAGTTTTTCAAACACCAGTACTTTAATAATTCTTTGTGTCTTTCACAATGAAGCTAACTATATTCCATGCTAACCATATTCCTAGCTTTAAGTGATGAGTAAATGTGAACATTTCTGAAACTTTTTGGCCCATGTATCATTTGGTTTTACAGAAGTTAAGAAAGGTTTCATTTCTAATGTATGATTCCAGTGTTGGAATAGTTCGTTTAACAGGCATATGTTACAAAACTCAATTATATTTGATAATTTGGGTAACATTTTCAGAAACATAGACAACATGGTTTCTTATGAAGCTGAGTCATTCAATACTAAGCAAGTATATTATCCAAGGAAAGTAGGAAGAAATGGTCTGTCTGTCTGTCTGTCTGTCTGTATATAAGTATGTACTGAATTTATCCTAGTGTTTAGATTACTGGGATGTCTACAGAGAATACCTAAATAGTAAAAAATGAATGAAAAAAATTTCCAATCTTGGGACGAAACACTACGCACACAGGAACACACACATACACACCAATAGAGAAAAGCACTGCAGGAGGCACAGTGAGGAAAGAAAAAAGGATTTTTAAAAAGGGAATACTGAAATATTTTCAACATTCAAGAATATATTTCCAAGACTAAAGAACCTTTTGTGATTAGTTTATAATCCTACAATTCATCAAAGTTATACTTTGCAAAATGATGCCTGATTTTATACATATTTAGAAACCCCAAAATATATAGAACAGATCCATTAAGATATCTTACTTAATAATTCAGAAGCATCTCCCCTGTCCAAATATCTCCTACTCCTTGAAAAATATGCCACCATTTTTACTATCTACGTGCTTAGAACTACATTTTATACCTGTCATGCCATCTCTTTTTCCTTTTAGAAAAAGCTATTGTTTAAAGTGATGTAATTCTTGAGCTACATTGAGGGATTGGGGAAACTGTGACTTTCCAGGTGTTGCTGAATTCACCTGGTATGGCAAATGGTAATCCAAGATGATAGTTGCAATATAGAAATATCTATAATAACACAATGTCCTCATCCCATTTTGCTGTAACGAAGAACATAATTAAGTTTGAGAGCATATTACAGAAACAATTGTTTATTACCTCCCTGTCTATCCAGGGTCCATTTCCTGCACCTTCCTCCATTATTTTGCCTGTTTAAGATTGCAAACCCCTTGAGGCAAGAACCTGTCCTTGTATACTAAAGTACCTTGCATATTGAGAGTGATATGCAAGTAATGTATAATAATAAATAAAATATGTATGTACAGCTACAGATACAAATATCAGCATAATATATGCAATAACTAGAGTCCAAAGTACATCATATTACAGCAGGTCAAGTTTTTTATCACACAGTAGCATTAGTGCATATACATTTAAGAACAATGTGCATAGAGAATAAGCCAATTAACATGAAACCCTCATTAGTCCCTCAATATTTAGCAAGGAAGCATTAACAGCTGTCTTAGATGCCATATGCTAATTAGCATTCCTAACTTCAGAAATAATTGTCTCCATTGTTCTGTGTCACCATACTTCTTTTAATTGCACTTTGGAGAGCATTGGCTATAAATGGTATCAAGTATTACATTGCATTGCTTGAGGTTTAATGAACAATTTAACTACAACTTAACTGCAACAGATCCCCCAGCATTGCCAAATTCTAAGGCAATATATTTTTGAGTAATGGATCTAGAAAATCAGCATGGAGGCATTCCAAGAGATCAACTTTAGTCAACATGTTGCAAGCTTGCAAGACATGCACTGAGTATATTTTTCCTCCTCCTGAATGTAAATTATTCCATTTGTACCACAGACAAGGAGAAAGAAAGCATACTCATTTTTATTTTGCTTGGAGCTATGTGCACTATCTAGTTTCACCTAATGAGTAATCCATCCATTGAAACAAGCAACTCTGCCAATTATTTCTATCTATTAAAAAAAAAATACGAGTGTTGAAATTGTAATGTTGGGCAAGAAAATAAACCATTTCATTGCTCTGTTCTATCCTAAACTCCAAGTACTATGCAGATACATATAAAGCTAGATATGATTACAGTGATTGAAGTTCAGCTCATCTGTAGGATAATTGGCAGGGGAGAAATACCAACTGTAAATGATTACATTTTTCTATTGTTCTTGATATCAGTTTTTCTCACTTCTACTTAGAGATGACAGGAATTAGACAATGTGTGTTTTATTACCGAACTACAGCATTTTGTAACTAATTTTTGAGAATGGGTAGCATTTTTAAAGTACATTTTTGTATTTATGATCATGATCAGCTGAAGTCTGATGTTTGTAGAAGGTTTTCTGCAAATGTAAACTATGCATATGTTAATGGTAGATTTTCTCTACAAACATTCAAGTTGCAAATTTTTTATTCCTAGTTTTAAAAAATGGTACTGTCTAAATGTTTTAAATGATTCATCTAAGATTGTTGACTATGCTTTAAATTTATATATTTGTTCATTACATTTATACAATCAAGTGACTCTAAGCAGCATACAACAAAGATAAAAATGATATATACAAATTAATATTATTTTTGGGAACTTTAAACTGTGAAAGTCATAAAACTAAAACCAATTTTTAAAAAATTAGATGAAGAGCATGTTAATTACACTGAAGCTATCTTAATATTTTGCCAGTCCCCTGAGGTCTCCAGGCCTGATGACAGAACCAGATCTTGAGGGAATTCTGGAAATTTAAAAGGGATCAGCCCTCTTTAGGGGTAAGAATGTACCACAAAGTGCAGGCCTCAGCCGAAAAGGCCTAAGACCTTTCAAAGGAAGCTCTCTAGCCAATGTGACACATCGTATGTCCTCTCTAGTGGATCTGATCAGATGGGTACCTGCAACTGAAGAATGCCATATAGGGCTTTAAAGATCAAAAGCAACACCTTGAATTGGAACTGAAAACAGAGTGCTAACTAAAGCAGCTTGTGAAACAGATGTGTTATTCTGGAAACACACATAACTACCTGCACTGCTGCACGTTGCATCAACTGAAGCTTCTGGATATTCTTCAAGGACAGCCCAAGTAAAGTGCAAGTTATTTTATGAATGCCTTTCAATTTCTTCTGTTATATAACTTTATAAGCAGATAACTACTTTGAGCCCTTGTTCTATCCATTTCAGTACCTTCTGATGAAGAATGACTTAAAATCATGACTAATAGTAAAATGTGGGAGAAGGAACCTATATTTATCACCTAAAAAGAACATTTGGAGAGCGGGAATAGAGTAATAAAATAATAGCGAAAGCGAACGATATTAGAATTTATCACACCTATAAAAATAGTTTAAGAAAGTGAAAATTAGTGGACAGTTTTTCTATATTGAGCATAAAAATATTTTCCAGAGTTGGTAGAAATTGTATGATCAACAAGCAAGCCAGAATTCAGACTTCAACCCCATTTGCACACCAAATGTACCTTTTTAGTATCTCATAAGACATCCTTAATGGAACATGGTGGCTCAGTGACTAAGATGCTGAAAGTTCAGCAATTTGGTGGTTCGAATGAGTGAGCTCCCATTATTTATCAGTTTCTGCCAACCTAGCAGTTCAAAAACATGTAAAAATGCAAGTATAAAAATAAGGACCACCTCGGTGGGAAGGTAGCAGCGTTCTGTGAACCTTTGGTATTTAGTCATGCCGGCCACATGACCATGGAGGTGTCTTCAGACAGCGCTGGCTCTTCGGCTTTGTAATGGAGATGAGCACTGCCCCCTAGAGTCAGGACTAGCACGTCTGTGCGAGTGGAACCTTTACCTTTATGACAGCTTTTTCCTCTAAGTTGTTAAAGTTGGATTTTGAAATTGTAGGATAAATTTGCAAATGTAAAGGCTTCCAGATTAGAATTCTAAAGTATTCTCCCTCAGAGCCAATTTAACAAGTTGCAATTCTTAAGGAAGTTTAATATTTCCCTGGCTGAACCTTGGCCCAGGGAAATTAATTCATTATGCCTCTTCTCCAGCTTAATAAATCTAGTTTTACATAATCTTCTTGTTTTCAAGAAACAAAGCTTACTTACAGGTACTTTGCTGACCTGCAAGACATGTGCCATGTTTATGTTTCTGCAAAAGAGGACTCCAACTATAATTTTACCAGTTTGCCCTTTTTACTGTTGCCCATCAATATGTTGTCTTATTGGTGTTTTGAAAGATCATGAAGGCCTGGCTCTTCACTCAGGCATTTGGCTAGGATAACTGAAATGCCTTTTAGATTGGGATGTACTATTTTCCAGTTTCACCATGTTTTCTATATTTATATTTTATTTTTTTCTGGTTTTTTTATTTTTAATGTTTCAACAATTTATAAAGCTGTACTTACCAGGAATTAAAAGGCAGGTACTGTGTATTTTAAAATTATTATAATCAGGGGTGGGATCCGACCAGTTTAACTACTGGTTCAGTGATTTACAATTTGCTTCCTTGCATGCTGCGCATGCATGTAAATCTTCATCAGCTTGCTGCCTGGACAACTGAGCAGCACTGCATGCAGGGAAGTAGCATTTGAAGATGTACTTTTTTCCTGCTTTTTCAATTGCAGCTGTGCCTCGCAAGGCAGCTGAGGTTGAAAAACCAGTAAATAAAGGTCAGGTAAGAGCCTGTGCAGATGGGCTGGCCAAAACAGCAGCAGACATAGAACCGGTTCTATGTCTGCTGCTCTTCAGAACTACTGGTTCTACAGAGCCAGACAGGACCAGTAGAATCCCACCCCTGATTATAATTGGTACCATGGACAACCTAATGTTTATCCTGGATTTGGCATTTTGATTCACCTAGTGAATGCTTCCCAAGGGATAAACAAATAAATATTCCCAAGGGATAAACAAATATTCTTTGTTGGTATTAAAGGTATCATTGCATAACCTGTTCCAAGTTAAGCTGCCTTTTGCAATTGACTGGTGATGATTTTCAAAAGGCAGCTTTATTTGGAACAGCTTGTACAAAACTATGAAATTACAGCTGCCAGCTCTTTCGCTGGTGTTGGTCTTCATATGCATTGAGTACTTCCCAATATGTTGTGATGGTTTAGCATGTTATATGTGCAGATCCAAACAGTGAAGTCTCTTACAATTGACAGATGAAATTTTGTCAATGTGCAGATTTTCCAAGTGTCATTCAATATTTTTGTAATGACATCCAATCTGCTGATAACCACTGGGATGACCATACCCAGCTTATGCTATAAACTTCCATTTTGATTTTCAGATCTTGATACTTTCTGATTTTCTCCAATTCTTTGTCTTCTATTTTATAGTTCCCTGATAGTTCCATATCAATCATCTACACTTTCTTTACAGAATAACAGTGTTGGAAGGGACCTTGGAGGTTTTTTATTCCAACCCTCCCCTCAAGCAGGAGAAGCCTATGTCATTGGCTTCTTGATGGCTGTCTTGGGAACTTTAAACTGTTAAACCCAAGAATGGCTGTCTTGTCTCTTCTTAAAAGCCTTGGGTAATGAAGCACCCAAAACATTTGACTTAAGCTGTTCTACTAGTTAATTTATCTTACTGTTGGGAAATTTCTCCTTAGTTCTGGTTTGCTTCTCTTCTTGATTTGTTTCCGTTCATTGTTTCTTCTAGTGCTTAGGAAAATAGCTTGATCTGCCCTTCTTCATGGCAGCCACTCAAATATTGAAATACTGCAGTTCTTCTTTTCAACTGCAGTTTAATCTGGTGCTCATGAGCCAAGACTTAATTACTCTGTATTCAGAAATTCCACAATATTTTAACCTGCTCATTTTTTTCAACCTCATCTTTTGATCAATTTTTCATTAGTATTGGCACATGATTATTTTTACAAATGCTCCAGCAGATCATTTTGACAACTGTGTTATATTGTTGTTTATAATCAATTTGTGCAATCTTCTCGCACAAGCTGAGTACAGGGTCTATTTTTTTTTCTTCTCATTTTTGTAGCATCTGCACTTTGAATCATTTGACAAGCTTTCAGTTCTGGCCTTGATTGTATTAGTTCATATTGTTTGCTCTTGTCCAGCCGAAATCAAGCCTTCAGTTTCTTTTTTTCTCATGCTCTAGTTTCAAGTCATTGCCAGGTTTTATCTTTATCCACTTTTTTCTTGATCTTTTGAAGAAATTGCATGTAATGTATTTTGTTGCCAGCATTCTGTTACTGTTTTTATTGTATTAGTTCAATAAAATATTGTATTAGTTTAATGTTTGTTTGTGTCAGAATAGTCAAACCTTCTCTGGTTATTCCCCATAGTATGTTTCCAACTGAGGCTTTTTTCTTTTTTTTAATATTGTCCTAAACATCTTTCTATAGTCTTAGAACAAATGCAAAAGTGAGGAAAATACAAAATCATTAATATGCATAGTATATGGAACAAATCAGATGTTGCAAATTAATAATATATTCACTAGTAGACTGTGTGAATTGCAGCATATATACAAATTTGTTTCTAAACTCATGCCTGCTTCACTATAAAAGAAAACTATAAATATGTTTGCACAGTAAGCATCTATGCTTACTAGCAGTTTGATATCCAAATGGTATAACTGGCCATGTCTACAACCAAATCTGCCTGAATGAGTCTGTTGTTATTTTTAATATCCAAGTATTCTGGAAGTTGGAAGTAATGGTTCCAAAGGTTTATCCAAATTAAGGCTCCCTTCAAAGGCAAAAAAAGGTCTTAATTCTTGAAAGCTCAGGGCAATTTTTTCCAGGTGTTCAAACTCTGGACTAACAAGGTGATTTATGCATTTGCCCATATTTTATTTCTTAACAAAAACTTAACACAATTATTGCTGGCAAGAGGGAGTGGCTGCTTTTAGTTTCTATTACTAGCCTTGGGGCTTGCTGATAAAACTGTTAACTATAAGCATTTTATCTTCCCTCTTTAGCTATCAAGCTTTCACAATAGGAGGCAATATATTGTTTTTTTGCTATAGATTTAGATGAAGGGTCAATCTCTCATTTTATATTGGAATACTTCCATTTTTTTTCTTTGTCCACCAGCTTGATTGTGTCTTCTTTCATCTGTCATAATGATCAATTTGTCTTGGTTTTAAAACAACAGTGCATTTTTCTTCAATACTGATCCTGTTCTAAAAAGGCTGTGAAGAATAGCAATAACAATATCAACCTTTGAATGTAAAACAACAACCTTAATCACTCTCAGGTTCATTTACATTTCTATAATATTTTTTAGGAAAAATCTTTTCCCAAGCACTTAATTATTGATCCTTAAGATCAGTACCCAAATGATGAAGATGGGGAGATCTGAGGTCTCTATAAGAGAAAAGAAATACACTGGGAAAGGTGCCATATCAGCTTATTGGTCCACCAGGAACATGCAATGACACTGAATCTGCAAGGAAGTGATGATATCACAATATGGAATAACCACACAAACTTTTTAATTCTATTTAATACATGGAAAATTTGCATCCCTGTGATCATTTGTCTGCAATTCTAAAGCCCTCTTTTAGAAACCAAGAACCAGTTTACTGTAATTGATATAGGAATAGAAACTAGAAAACAAAAGATAGTTCTTCTCCTGAGTTAGGCATGAGGACAGATGGGTGACTTTAATTTTCAGCAGGAAGGTAAGTGGAAGGAAACTACCTCCAAAACTTTTATTTATTTTATTTGATTTGTCAATTGCTTACAAGATAATAGGTATAAGTATAAACATGGTTATGAATACATGAATATATAAAAGAAAAATAAAAGAAACAATAGGACAGGGATGGTAAGCACATTGGTACGCTTATGCACACCCCCTACAGACCTCTTAGGAAAGGGGTGAGGTCAATAGCAGACAATCTAAGGTTAAAGTTTTTGGGGTTTGGGGAAGAAAACCACAGAGTCAGGTAGAGTATTCCAGACATTGACCACTCTGTTGCTGAAGTCATATTTCCTGCAATCAAGTTTGGTACAGTTAAGCATGAGTTTGCATTTATTGTGTGCTCTTGTATTGTGATGGTTGAAGTTGAAGTATTCATTGACAGGTAGAACATTGCAATGTATGATTTTATATATTACACTTAGATCAGACCAAAGGTGGCATAGTTCTAGGTTTTCTAGATCTAGAATTTTAAGTCTGGTGGCATAAGGTATTCTGCAATGAGTAAAGGAGTGAAGAACTCTTCTTGTGAAATATTTCTGGACTTTCTCTACTGTGTTAATATCAGATACGTAATGTGGGTTCCAGACTGATGAGCTGTATTCTAGCAGTTAGATCATTTGAGATGAGTCTTCCAAGGTCCTTGACAGAGTTTGGATCATCAGCAAGGCCTTGACTATTCAGCTTGTACTTCGAAAACTGTGAGAAGAAAACTGAATGGATCTGTCTGGCTCCAGGGCACAAAAGAAAAAGTTGAACAAAAACATCCTGTCTTAAATTTCCTAAAGTTGCTGTCCTCCCCATACTAAGTTTAAAAAAACAGCAGTGGCTAGTTTCAATATGCTTTTCCTTAAACAACAAAAGAATCTATTCAGTGATTAAAGCACAACTGTGAAAGTGTCTAAACAAGTTAAATAAAACATAAGCAAAAATTTCCTGAAGACTTGCTCTCACCATGTTGAAGGTAGATTTGACCTGTGCGTGTTGAGGTAATTCCCCATTAGGAGAATAAGCGCATACAGGGAGACGTATTTGAGAGTAGTGTTTTGAATAATACACATACAGAACAGTATGTTCAGTATTTATATGTGATACATTTAGTGTACAGTAAATGTAGGTTTTTACTTCCAGAAACATTAAGCAAAGTCCAAACAACCAATCCAGAGGAATTCATACATAAATCAGTCAGTTTTTCAATCCAGGGATAATCCAATAACAAATTCCAGTGTCAAAAACAATTCAGTATTAGACTTATATCAAATCCAGTAATATCACTCAATTAGAAGAAATGAAGGAACGGCAACTCTTTCCAAAAGAAGGAAACAGAGATTCACTCTCTTCTGAGACTAAGGCTAAACAACCCAGGTTTCTGGCTCCATCTTATGGCCATTTGAGAAACGCCCAATTGCAGTTTTCAATTTTTTTAAAGATACAATTTTAAAATGTTTATCCTGGTTTATATATTTCTAACCCAAATACCTGTTAGGTGACTTGCATTCCTAAAATTCTCCCCTTTTGGGTAAGAGAATATATACAACCTTACATTCTAAGTGGATAAACTTCACAGCAAGCTTTATGCTTTATAGACCCTTGGGCCTTTGTAAAATGATCTGCTATATTGTTTTCTGACATACAGTATTCTAGCTTCATCATTTTACTTTGCACACATTGTCTCACATTTAAATATCTTAAATCTGTGTGTTTCATTCTTGTTTTAACAGCAATATTTGAAGCCATCTGTATTGCTGATTGGTTGTCTTCGTAAACAACAATAGGATCTATTACATTAATTCCCATATCAATTAATAATTGCTTATACAAAACTAAATGTGTACATAGTAAAGACAAACATGAGAATTCAGCCTCCATTGTTGATAAACTTAGATGTTTCTGTCTAATAGATCTCCATCCAATCAATGCTTTTCCCAATAATACAGCAGTACCTGATGTAGATTTTCATGTATTTATGTCTCTAGCAAAACTTGCATCAGCATATGCAGTCAAATTCAGTTCATCTTTTGGCTCCAAATACAATGCATAATGCATTGTTTGTTTCAGATATCTTAACACACGTTTAGCAGCTTGCCAATGACTTCCATTTGGCTCAGCATTAAATCTCACTAATTGATTAACACAGAATGCAATATCTGGCCTTGACCAATTACTGAGATAAGATAAACTACCAATCAAGGACTGAAAATTTTCTTTTCAAAAATAGGACTTTGAACATCACGATGGTTAAACTCCAGGCTCATTGGTATCTTAAGCCCCTGTCACACTGCACCAACGGATGCAAAGAGGAAGTAAAACAGACAAAAAAGCTTGCCATCCATTCGAAAACACGATGTACTCACTGCCTCCATTTGGCTTCCTCTTGATCCGTCCAGCATCCGTTTATGGACGTTTCATCCACTCCAAAAGTTTTAGGCTGCCTAAAACTTTTGCGCGGAAAATGTATCCAGTTCGTCCATTCTGCATCCGCTACACATCCGCTACGCATCCGCTACACATCCGCTACACATCCGCTATATCCGCTAGGCATCTGCTATGCATCCGCACAATTCGCATCCACCCGGACGCAGGGAGGAAGCGGAACGGACATGGAACGGATGCAGAACGGATACAGAACGGATGCAGCATGGAAACAAAGCATTTAAAGCAGAAAAAACATTCGCAGAGGGGATCTATCTCGGATATTAAGGATGTCTAGAGGATGCCTAGAGGATGCCTAGCGGAAAACCTATACTGCTTATAAAAAGGGGGAGCAACTCGCCTGCTTCGCACTTTCAGACCAGCAGCCCAGCGGTGCAGACCTCTGCAGCCTTCATCTGCCTCTTCCTCTTCCACAGCATCCAGTCATGTCCACTGTGGATTGTGAAAAAATCCTTTCGGCAGCCAACATCCTTGTGCAACACTGCGAAACCATCTACAGACTCTGTGAACAGTACTACGGGAAGAAAAGGAGGCACCCCAAAAAAGTCTGGCTCCGAAGATGGTTCACCAGAAGAGCGCAGTATGTACTTTACAACAAGCTGATGGTGGAGCTCAGGAGCGAAGACACTCGGGCATTCCAGAACTTCATGAGGATGCCTCCAGCCATATTTGACGACATTGTGCAGCACCTGACACCCAGGTTGACCAAGACAAACACCAACTTCCCGCCCAGCCTGGAACCTGGGCTCAAGGTGGCACTCACTCTGCTCCACCTGGCCTCAGGGACCACCTACAGGAGCATGCAGTACGACTGGAGGGTGCCACCCAGCACCATCAGCTTTGTTGTCAGAGAAGTGGTGCAGGCCATCATCGAAGAATACAAGGAGGAGCTCCTCCGGTGCCCCTCCACTGAAGAAGGATGGAAGAAAGTTGTAGAGCAGTGGTATCAGAAGTGGAACTTCCCCCACACCATTGGAGCCATCGATGGCAAGCACGTGGCCTGCAAAGCTCCAGCCAAATTAGGGTCCACTTATCACAACTACAAGGGCTTCTTCAGCATCATCCTCTTCGCCATGGTCGATGCTGACTACAAGTTCATGTACATCGATGTTTCAGGCAACGGCTCATCTTCAGATGCCCAGGTATACAACGACAGTCACCTCAAGGAGGGGCTGGAAAGCAACCTCATGGTGGGCTTCCCAGATCCAGACCCACTGCCCAACAACACACAAGATGTGCCCTACTTCATCGTGGGGGATGATGCCTTCTCCCTCAGAACCTACCTCATGAAGCCCTACACCTCCAGATGCCTCACCCGAGAAGAGAGGATCTTCAACTACAGGCTGTCCAGGGCAAGGCGGGTGGTGGAGAATGCCTTTGGCATCCTGGCCAACAGGTTCCAGGTACTTCTCACCAACATGCAGCATTGCCCAGAGACCATGAGGAGGATCGTGGAAGCTTGCTGCATCCTGCACAATCTCATGCGCACCCGCTACCCAGTGTTGCAGAACAGGCTCGTGGACCTCTAACAAGGCAATGGGGACATGGAGCCTGGGGAATGGAGGCAAGGGCAAAACCTGATCGACACTGAGGATATGCAAGGCCCCAACAGAGCCTCACTTGAGGCAAAGAAGCAGCGCAACCTCCTGAAACACTGGTGCAACTCCCCAGGTGGAGCGGTGGAGTGGCAAGACAGGATGATAGATGCTTAATGGATGCTTCCTTCAGACTGTCTCATCACACGGATGAGATTGGGCCATGTATGTTTGGTTGGCCTAAAAAGAACAGGGCGTTTAATAAAGAGTTGTGTTTATGTTGACATGTGTGGATAATTATTGCATTATTATTGATAATAAAGAGACGTAGGGGTGGCACTTGGGAGGGTGGACCATACAGTCCCACTATGCTTGCACTGGAAGTTTATCTATCCCACAGCTATTACCCATCCCACAGCTATCTTAACCCATCCCACAGCTATCTTAACCCATCCCACAGCTATCTTAACCCATCCCACAGGTATCCCTTCCCATCCCACAGCTATCTTAACCCATCCCACAGGTATCCCTGCCCATCCCACTGCTATCTTAACCCATCCCACAAGCATGCAAAGGCTAAACCATTTCTAAAAGTTTCCACCCAGACTTTATAGAAAAAAAATTAATGAAGCAAGTGTGTGAAACAAAGATAAACTGTATTGAACAACAAGCTGTAAAATAAACATGACCCAAGTCAAGTGTCAAACAGAGTCTACAAATATCCAGGCAGCCAGTCTCTGGCACTCCTCTTGGTCACTCGGAGGTGTGTGCCCAGGCTAAGATTTTAGGGAGCAGGTTCTGTGGAGGTGGGTGCTGCTGCAGTGCTGGTCTGAGGTGTTATTGGAGTGCCTAGCCCCGAGAGGACAACAGGGGACGGTGTGTTGAGGAAGGTGTCGGACAGCTGGCTCAGCCCTGCGATGCTGAGAGGTCCTTCCTCCATGCCATGGGTTGTCAGCCCCAGTACTGAGGACAGATGTACTGAGGCCGGGCTTGGCTGTGGGATGGAGGAAGGAGCAGTGTAGTGGGGCTGCCTGCTCTGCAGCTGGGTGAGGACTGTCGAGGTTGGCATCGGTGGCATCATTGGAACCAATGGCAGTGGTGTCGCCCAATGACTCTGTGCCTGCATCTGTAAGGGCTGCTGTCTGTGCTGCTGGACCTCGGGGTAGCTGTAGCCCTGGTAAGTGAGGGGGTGTGGGAAGCTTTGGTATGGGAGGGACATCACCTGGGGTGGAGGAGCAGACCTGGACTGGGTGGGAGCAGGTGCCTCTGGGTCTGGAGGGTTGTTAAGCAGCGTGGTGATCCTCTCCTTCACCACCTGGTACTGGGGATCTGCCATCTCCTTGAGGGTCTGGTTCACATAATTGAGGAAGGGCTTGTGGTTGGAGGAGGAGGATTCGATCGGCACCAGCTGAGAGAGGTGACCTATGCTGGTGCGGATGGTGTACCTGATCTCCACCAGGACCTTGTGGCTCTGCCCCTCCTGCGGTCCGGCTCTCTGCCTTACTGTGGTGGCGGAGGTGTGGGTGGATGCAGCTTCGGCAGCGGTGGATTCGATGTCTCCTTTCTCCCACCGCACCAGGGAGTCCTACTCACTCTCCACCACGCTTTCAACACCTGCCCAGGTGTTCTCCGCCGTGGCACGCTCCACAGAAACCTGCATGGAGACAGGGACTGACTCTCGGCCGCCAGAGGACTGGCTCCCAGCAGGCTGCCGGAGAGAGAGGGTAGAGATTTGGGCTCCTGGTGCTCCTCGGTGGCAGACCTCACCCTCCAGGAAGCTGCACTTGGCCATGACGTAGTTCTCTCTGTCCGTCAGCTTAACCCTGGCCTGGCCAGATTTTTTGCGGTGCAGCTTCTCGTACCAGGTGTGCATGTGCTTCCACCAGCCGAGGAGCTCATCCAATGTGTAGCCCAGACTCTCCGCCCTCTCTCTCCAAGTAGCCTGCTTCTGCTTGGTGTCCCTGTACAGCCGGTGTCCCTTCCGCCACAGATAGTCGTTCTCTCTCAGCCACTCCAGCACCTCATCCTTGTGTTCCTCCTCAATGAAGTATTGCCTTCTCTCCCTATCACGCATCTGCCTCTTCCTCCTTCTGGCAGGGCCATATGGGCCCTCATCAGAGGGACTTTGAGGTTGTATGGGCTGCTCCTCCACACCAAAAGCAGAAGCAGCAGCAGCAGCAGCAGCAGCATCACCAGCAGGATCATAATCATCATCATCAGCAGCAGCAGCAGCAGCATAATCACTAGCAGGATCATAAGCAGTAGCAGCAGCAGGATCAGCAGCAGCAGCAGCAAGATCAGGATGAGCAGCAGCAGAGTAAGCACCAGCAGCAGGGTCAGCAAGACCAGGAGCATGAGCAGAACGAGCAGGACCAGCAGGACCAGCAGGACCAGGAGCAGCTTCAGCAGAGTACGCAGCAGAAGCACCACTGCCAGGAACAGCTACAGCAGAAGCTCCAGCAACAGAAGAGCGAGCCCAAGCAGCAGAAGCCCCAGCAGAAGCAGAGTCAGGGACATGGGGCGGGAGGGTGGCCCTGTCCCTCTTGCCAGGGATGGTGGCAGGTTGCTGAGACTTTCGCTTCTTCCCCATGGTTGTGGGGTTGCTGGCTGGCAGGAAGCTTGCAGGAAGGCTGGCAGGCACCAAGGCTGGCAGGAAGGCTGGCAGGAAGCCTGGCAGGACGCCTGGCAGGAAGCCTGTTAGGAAGCCTGACAGGAAGGCTGGCAGGAAGGCAGGCACCAAGGCTGGCAGACAGACTGGCTGGCAGGGAGGCTGGAAGGCAGGCTGGCAGCAATGCTGGCAGGGAGGCTGGAAGGCAGGCTGGCAGCAAGGCTGGCAGGGAGGCTGCCCAGGAGGCTCGGAGGCAGGCTGGGAGGCAGGCTTGGAGGCAGGCTGGCAGCAAGGCTTGCAGGCAGACATGCAGGCAAGGAACTCGAAGTGTCCAGCAGCAGGTCTTTCCTCGGAATCCTAGACGTGTGAACTGCTTCCCTTAATATCCGGGTGCTTGCGCAATGCATCCCCCCTGCATGCGCAATTAACGCTGTGCATCTGCTAGGCTTCCGTTGTGCATCTGCTGTGCATCCGCTGCACATCCGCTTCATCCGTTTGGCGTCCGTTCTGCATCCGTTTTGCATCCATTGGGCAGTGTGACACGGCCTTTAGCCAGCTTACAAAGTTCCATTTTCAAACTTTTTAGTAATTGGTTAATTTTATCTGCCTGTGAGATCTTGTATCCTCCCCTAGTTCTATCTATCTTTAAACCAAGATATTGTTTGATTCCTCCTAATTGTTTTATTTTAAATTTCTTTTCCAATAGTGAATTTCTTTTCCAGTAGCTTCTTGTTCAGTTTTGTTGATTAATGCTATGTCATTAGTAAATAATAGCAATAATGGAATTATACCATTAGTTTCCTTTTTAAACAAACATGGATCAGCCATGCCAACTACAAAACCTATTTTAGTTAATTCTTTAACTATACATTGGTTCTATTCATATCCAGATTGCTTCGAACCATAAAGACTCTTTTTCAATCTCCAGCAATCAGTTGTATTATCATCTTTGATACCTAAAGGTTTTTTAAATATATAGTGTGTTGCAACGGTGCATGCAGATATGCCGTCTCTACATCGAAATGATTTACAATATATTTCTCTTTAGCTGCCCACACTAATGCTACCCTTAATGTAGTAGCCTTCAGACTAGGTGCAAACACCTCATCATAGTCATTTGCTGTCTGATTAAACCCTTGTGCAACTATGGCTTTATGGGTAACAGTCCCATCTACACCAGTTTTTAGCTTATATATCCATTTACATCCTATGGCATGTTTATCTGGTGATAACATTTTTGTATACCTCCAGTCTTTTTAATGATTCCAGTTCCTTATCCATTGCTTTCTGCCAAGCAGCCTGATCCTTAGCAGGGCAGTTTTAGTTCACTATAGTAACTTGGAACTGTATTCACTTGGCATACAACACTAGCCTGATATCTATCAGGTGGTCATGTTACTCAGGTTGAATGTCTTGGTAATGCAGGGCTAACTGGTGGACTTTCTTGTGCCACCTACTCCTGTTCTTTTACCACCTCCTGTACCTGTTCTACTACGTCCTCTTGTGCTTCCTCTTTAATGGCTATTTGGGATTTACTGCTTTTATCTTTAGGGACTATTTGGGTGTCAATAATAATAATATCATTGCTGGATTCCTGTTCCAGTTTATCCCATCCAACGTGCTCAAGAAATTTTGCATTAGAACTACAATAAACATGAACTGTGCCTTGATCCCAAAATCTAAATGCTCTATGATTGGCCTCATAACCCGCAGAAAATAACTTCTTAGCTCTATGTTGCCCTTTCGGTCTTACTTGTAAGGGAATATGCACCCATGCTGGAGCTCCAAATGTGTGTAGGTAACTTAAATTTGGTTTTCTGCCATGCCAACGTGTGAATGGCAATTCTCCAGTTGTTTTATTTACTACATTGTTTAAAACATAGTTGCTACACATTATGGCGTAACCCCACAGTGTTTCAGGTAAACCTGAATCAGATAACATAGTGCGAGCCATTGCTTGTAATGTTTGACCCCTTCATTCTACAAATGAGTTATGTTGTGGTCTGTAAGGTGCAGAACGTTTATGCACCTTTCAGCATAGTTTGGAATCTTTTGTTAATAAATTCAGTCCTGTTATCAGTCACTAAAGTAATTACTTTACTCCTCATTTTTCTCTCAGCAAACCTTAGCCAGTTTAAGAAAGTTGGAATGTTTCTGTTTTGTTTTTATAAGATAGCAGAAACCATATCGTGAGTAATGGTCCATAATATTCAAAATATAATAGGCACCTCCTAAACTTGGTTTCTTAGGACTAATTATGTCAGCAAACACAACCTCTAAAGGTTCTTTGGTCTTAAACCCATTTAGTCTATTTGCTGGAGTAACCTTACTTTTTTCTTGACTACAAGCATTACAGTTTAAATACTTGCTACAGGGTTTCAATTTTACTCCCTCTGACAATTCAATAGTTTGTTTGAACATTTTGAAATTAATGTGCCCTAGACATCTATGCAGTAAATGTATACATTCATCATGTGGCTTAACATTGTTATAAACTGAGTTAGCCATCTTCAATTGATCATCATGTATCACATATACATCATTTTTTAAAGTAGCAGTAACACTTTTACCTTCTTTCTTTTTTATACAGTTATCTCCCCTTAAAGATTACTACATAACCAAGATTAAGTTAATCTGAAGCCCTTACTGATAATAAATTAAATTTCAGTTTAGGTACATATAACATAGTTAAATGTTCGTTTATACAAGAACAATATGCAGTACCTTCACCTGATGCTTTAATCTTCCATCCATTTGCCAATGATACATGTTGTTTCTTCATGGACATCTTTACAAACCTTTTTCTATCTTTAGTAATGCATTGCAATGCTCCACTATCAACAACCCACAAATCATGGTTTACAGTTGAATTGCTAGACAAAGCTGAACTAATATTCTTTTTGGCCTTCTGGTGTTTATCAGTTTTCTGTTGTTTTCCCTTCTTATAGAATCTAGCTATATGTCCCCTAGCCCCACAAAAAAACCATCTCCTAACAGTATAGGCAGTTGAAGACAAATCCTCTTCTTGTGGCTGTTCCTTCCTCAGTTGGTCTCTATCCAGCCATCTTCTTGCTTCTTCCAGCAACCTTCCGGTTATGTCAGTTAATGTCAGTTTATCTCTGGGCAGTACTTCCAGTGAAGATACATAGTCATTATAACTTTCATCCGATGAGGAAAGAATGACGTAAACTTGATGCAGCTCTGAAAATATCAGTTCTTTTTCATGTAGCTCCTGAAAAGTTCTTTTCATGAAGTTTAAATGAGCTAACATATCTCCACCTTTCAGAAGATGAGTTCTAAACAGTTTACGTGTAAGATGTTTGTGTGTACCTACACTCTCACAAACATAAATCCTCTTCAAATTCTCCCAACACTGAGCAGCAGACTCTTCTCCACAAATATGGACTAGCTGCTGATCACTCAGTGTTAGTCCAATTATACAAAGAGCTCGTTCATTGTTTTGTTTAAAGTCAGCAATCTTCTTGGCATCATCCTCATTTTCTGGATCCCAAGCATTTACATCTGGTGGATTTTGAACTACATTCCATAAACCTTCTCTATGCAGAAGTAGACTACACTTCATAGATCAGGAAACATAGTTTGTTCCATCCAACCGGGTTATCAGTGATAGACTTGTTGAAGTGACTTATGCCATCTTTACCAGGATAGTAAATCACAATTAAACAGTAAAATGTAAACACTCTGTATACAGTACTGTGTATTCACACTAACTCACAGTTATCTGAGCCTGGTATGGCCTGGGGCCATAACCGGTGTTGAGGTAATTCCCCATTAGGAGAATGAGCGCATACAGGGAGACGTATTTGAGAGTAGTGTTTTGAATAATACACATACAGAACACAGATACACTGTACAGTAAATGTAGGTTTTTACTTCCAGAAACATTAAGCAAAGTCCAAACAAGCAATCCAAAGTCATTCACAGGGAAATCATTCAGATTTTCAGTCCAGGGATAATCCAGTAACAAATTCCAGTGTCAAAAACAGTTCAGTATTAGACTTACATCAAATCCAATAATATCAGTCAATCAGAAGAAATGAAGGAACGGCAACTCTTTCCAACAGAAGGAAATAGAGATTCACTCTCTTCTGAGACTAAGGCGAAACAACCCAGGTTTCTGGCTCCATCTTATGGCCGTTTGAGAAACCACACCCAATTGCAGTTTTGCATTTTCTTAAAGATACAGTTTTAAAATGTTTATCCTGGTTTATATATTTCTAACCCAAATACCTGTTTGGTGACTTACTTTCCTAACAGTGTGCTCTCATAACAATTCTGAATAGGGGTTAAATCAGGGTGATCACCTGAAATTTTAAAGACGCATATAGGTTCCTAAATTTATTTTGTGGCATGATATATATATTTTTTTTTGCTTACTTTGGGGAAGTGAGAAATCTTCCCCTCCTCTTGTGCCATATACGTCATCGGACATTGGTGATTATATGAGCAATCTTATTTAAGTGAGAAATTTACAAAATATACTATAAGCCCCCAAACAGATTTAATTTTGTTCATAGAATCAAAAAAGCAAAAAGAAAACTCCAATTTCCCATCGATAAAGTACTGTAAAAAAAAAAACACCCACCCAAAATTTGGGATCCTGCCTCTCTTGTTTTGACTTCTTTGAATTACTGTTCTGCCTTTACAGCTCTTGGCCTTTGAAACAAATAGTAACAATCATCAAAGGTGGTTTAGTCGATATAAATAAAAACATGAAAAACTGGAGAAGACAGTGTGATGTACTTTGTAATTGGCCATTCATTTACCCCAAAAAAGTGATGATCAGTTGGCTATATACTTTCACAATGGCAAAATCCAACTGTAAGAGAAAGTATATAAAGGAAGTAAATGCACAACATGTTAATATTCTGACAGTGGTGATCATTTCAATCACTCTCCAGGGGGAGGTTATAATTTATGTTCTTAATTAAAAACATCTCTTTTTGCTATAGTCAAAAGCCCCAGGAGGAATCAAATGATGCTGCATTAAATGAATGCTTCACTGTGCCTGCTTAGTTTGCATACCTTGGATTCATAACAACCTTCTATATCCTCCCGAATTAGTTTGAACAAAGCTCTTACAGTTCATCATTAGCTGCAGCTGCAGTTCGTATCATTTTAGAGCCATACACAATATTATTAATTTGAAAACAGTATTTTTATATATCATGATAAATTTGATTCAACAACTTTTTTTTCCTGACACAATAAAGGAAAAGTTGATTTGCTTGTGTTTACATTTCCACTTGCCAACATAATTTTTCTGCCTTCTGTATCTGGATTGCAATAATCCCAAATTTCTATCAATTTCTGTGAATTCCAATGTTGCATGGCCATGAGAGTAAACTTCCTGGAAAGCAGGAAAACAAAAAAGAAGGAAAGCCCGATGCAACAAAATGAACTTTAATGTGGAGAAAAGCAAGATTTTACACTTAGGCAGGAAAAACCAAAGGTACAAGTACAGAATAGCTGGCTTAAAAACAGTAACTGTGGGACCTTGGAGTCCTAGCAGACAATTACTTAAATATGAGCCAGCAGTGTGCAAAGAATGTAAATCCTTCCATTCTCCACTAGAGCTGAAGAAGCTTCCTGAATGTTAAGCAAAACATCTTAAAAAAAAAAATAAGAAAGTCCAGTTGCCTCCTGAAAAAGGAACCTTTCGGACAACTATGACCTGATTGACTGAGAATTTGTACAGACTTTTAGCTATACAATTTGAGGTGACCACCGTCTGAATGGTGTGGGATTTCCAGAGGAAAAATTGCAGACTACCAGAACCAGAAGCACTACTCAGGTGACCCTGAGGACACAGGTAAACCTCCAAGTGCTTTAACAACTCTCTAAAAGGATGCAAATGACCAGCTGTCTGCAAGGAATATAAATCCTTCCATTCCCCACTATCCTGTAAAAGCTAAATAAACTTTTTGGATGAGAAGTGAAACATTTTCAAAAGAAAAAAACAAGAAAGTCCAATTGTCTCCTGAAAAAGCACCTTTGGAACAAACCATGACCTGGATGACTGAGAACCTCTACAGGCATCAAAATGTATACTCAGCCACATGGACTATGCTTTGGATGAGGAAACACATTTTCACCTTTTTTTTACCAAGGAAAAGGAATAGGTTCTTGCTATTTTATGTATTACTAAAAGTATAGCATGAATGCAGCAGTTGAAATGAAGAGATTGTTAACTGCCCGGTGTTCTCTGTATTCAGCTATTGCCTACTTGGGTTGAGTAATGCAGGGCTAGGAATTGTATCTGAATTTGCAGATTTCATATTTGCTGTTGCATTGACATTCAGGCTCCCCTCTGGTCCGCGTTCCTGGCGGGAGTGCAGACCACCCTGATTGGCTAACGCTGTTTGACAGCTGGCTATAAATAGGGCTGTCAAACGGCATCAGCTGTTGCCGCTAGCTGACTGCTCGCTAATTCAGGCAGTCGCAGCAACCCCTTTGTTTTAAAGAAATAAAGGTTCTTACCTTGTTGTTCCGAGTCCGCCTCAGTCCTTATCTGCCGCTCTACAACACTGGCGACGAGGGCAAGATACTGAGGCAACCGGAGAAGACAGCTGAGCGCAGTCACTGTAAAGAGCTGGAGTCACTAAGCAAAAAGAGCCGAAGCCACTACGAGCTGCCTGTCAGTATCGCTGATGCCATTTTGCGAGTGCAAAATGCAACTTTTATACTAAAGAGACTGTCATCGCTGAAGAAATGTCTTCACCCCCTGCGTTCCCACCATTTAGACCGTTGGCAGAGACTTGGGAATCGTATAGGAGCCATTTCGACTGCTTCCTGGATGCTATAGACCTCACTGAAGCTTCAGGCCATAGAAAAAAGTCCTATTTCCTAAGCTTTTATGGGGCTGTGGTTTTTGACACTGCCACAGCATTGGTAGCCCCACAACCTGTCAAAGAAGTCCCTTGGGGGGAGCTGCAGGAAATCCTCTCTAACCACTACTCACCCGAGCCCTCACAAATTGCTAGGAGGCATGCCTTTAGGAGGTGAGTTCAGGGTGAGGGAGAGACCTTCAGTGAATACATGGCTGCTTTGAGGTCTGCTGCCTTACATTGTGGATTCAGGGATTATTTAGAGGATATGCTCCTAGACCAAATAGTGTGTGGGGTTAAAGACCTAAAGCTACAAAGGCAGCTATTAGCTAAAAAGGACCTAACCTTAGCAACAGCCATTGAGGAGTCTCAAGCTGCTGAGCTTTCTGCTCAATCTGCAGCTGAAATCCAGGGAAGCCCAATCAAATAAATTAGCTCATCAGCCCAATTTGATGAGGTTTTTCCTGATGAAGACTCTGAGGATCCACTTGTTATAAACCATCTTAAACAACAGAGACCCCCTTCAGTAGACTCTAAATCTAAAGCTAGTCCCCCCCCCCCCTGGCAGCAACCCATCTGCTTAAGCTGTGGGGGAAATCACTTAAGAGCATCCTGTAGGTTCAGGAATGCCATCTGTTTAAATTGCCAGAAGAAGGGCCTCCTAGCAAGGGTCTGCCAAGCTGGGAAAACCTTTACGCAGAAACCTCAACCAAACCCCATCTTTCAAAGGCAAGTGGAAGACTGCTATACCTGTAACCACTTCAATCAGTTCAACAACAGCTCTAACAAAATCAGTATTTTTGTCTCCTTAGAAGGTAAACCTTGCAAGATGGAGGTGGATACAGGATTTACTCTATTCATTATTTCATGGAACACCCTTAAGAAGCTGCTACCTGGATTTCCAAAGAAGAAGCTCCTTGACTGCCATCTGACTCTGCGAGATTACCAAGGCAAGAATATTCCTGTCCTCGGGAAAGGCAAGTTCTTCATTCAATTCCAAACTTTTAAAGGCCATCTACCTCTTGTTGTGGTGAATGGTGCTCTCCCCAGTTTACTAGGTTTAGATTGGTTCCCTGCCCTTGGTCTAAATATAACAGGCATCCACTCAGTCTGTAACACTGATATAGACTCTCTATTCAAAGACTATGCTGATGTATTCAGCGAGGGTTTGGGATGTTATTCTGGCACCCCCATATCATTTCGTGTAGACCCTCAAGCAACTCCTGTACGCTTAAAACCTCGCAGAGTGCCTTTTGCAATCTGTCCTAAGTTAGATAAGGAACTTGACAAACTAATCAAACAAGGAGTATTAGAACCAGTAGACTTCGCTAAATGGCAGACCCCCATAGTAACCCCTCTTAAAAAAAGATGGTAACATCAGAATTTGTGCTGATTACAAAATTTCCCTGAATAAATACCTCCAAATCAGCACTTATCCAGTTCCCATTATCCAGCACCTTTTACATTCTTTTGAACCTGGGTCTATTTTCGCAAAACTTGATATGTCCCAAGCATACCAGCAATTCCCAGTGGATGATCACACAGCAGAACTACAGACAATAGTAACTCACAGGGGAGCTTTTAAGTGCAAATGCCTTCAGTTTGGCATGAGTGTAGCCCCTGGGATATTTCAGTCCCTGATGGAGAGGCTACTTCAAGATCTCCCAGGGGTAGTTCCTTATTTTGATGATATCTTAATTTCAGCCACAGATAAACCTGAGTTGTTACAGAGAGTAAGGTCAGTTCTAGACAGATTCAGACTAAATGGCCTCAAACTAAAGAAGGAAAAATGCACCATTGCCACAAAGCAAGTTGATTTCCTGGGCTATAGAATTGATGCCTCCGGCATACACCCTATAGAGTCTAAAGTCAGAGCCATCCACGAGGCACCTACTCCTACCAACAAAACCGAACTCCAGGCCTTTTTAGGACTTCTCAATTTCTATGCTGCATTCCTCCCTCACAAAGTTTCAATCACAGAACCTTTACATAGACTTTTGGACAAAAAGTCCCTCTGGCACTGGGGATCTAGGGAAGCCCATGCCTTCCACTCTATTAAATCCTTGATCCCCTCTAATGCAGTTTTAATTCAGTTCAACCAACATCTTCCATTAGTTCTTGCTGAAGACACTTCCCCTTTCGGTATAGGGGTTGTTCTTAGTCACAGACTGCCAAATGGCTCTGAGGCACCCATTGCCTTCTTCTCCAGAACTTTTTCTTCAGCTGAGCGCAACTACAGCCAGATAGATAAAGAAGCCTTAGCTGCAGTTGCCTCTGTTAAAAAATTTCATGAATTCCTCTATGGCCATCACTTTGAACTAATCACGGATCATAAGCCTTTGTTAGGCCTTTTGTCTGCTGATAAACAAACACCTTAGATTCTATCCCCAAGGATGACTAGATGGACTCTGTTTTTGGCTGCGTATTCCTACAAACTGATCCATAGGCCTGGAAAAAACCTCTCACATGCAGATGCTCTCAGCCTCTGCCCATTGCCAGTTCCAGTTGAAGATCCTGCACCAATCCATGCTGTTTTTGAATTCAACGAACTCAAGCTACCCATTACTGCGTCTGATATTGCTTACCATTCCTCAAAGGACAAGGTAATTGCCCAAGTCCTTGACTGGGTGGGAAGGGGGTGGCCAGACATCCCTTATTCCCCTGAGTTCCTGCCTTTCAAGGCACACCAGCTGGAACTGTCATCCCTTCAGGGCTGTTTGTTATGGGGAACAAGGGTGGTCATTCCTTCCTTGTTACAAGCTTCAGTTCTGAAGCTCCTGCATGAAGGCCACCCGGGCATCATTAGGATGAAGGCCTTGGCCTGTAGTTACATCTGGTGGCCTGGCATGGATGCCCGAATCTCCAGCTGGGTTGGGGCTTGTCAGCCTTGTCAGTCAACAAGACCTGCCCCACCAACTGCATCCCCTGGAAAATGGGAGGACGCTGGAGTCCCTTGGTCCAGGTTGCATATAGACCTGGCTGGCCCATTGCAGGGGCATACATTCTTAATAGTAGTAGACTCTTTCTCAAAATTGATTGGTGTGGCCTTACTGCCCACAACAACCAGGGCCCTACCAGGGCCCTAATCAGACTATTTGTTACCAGGGCCCTAATCAGACTATTTGTGACTCATGGCATCCCTGACATAATAGTGTCAGATAATGGGCCCCAGTTTACCTCCTGCAAATTTGAGCTATACCTGGCCAACCTGGGAGTCAGGCATGCCCTCACAGCTCCTTTTCACCGTGCTAGCAACGGGATGGCTAAGAGGGCAATTAGGTCAGTAAAAGAAGCCCTAGGGAGATTTGGCCAAAGTGACTGGCACTACAAGTTGTCTAGATTTTTACTTTATCAGCACACAACCCCTTGTGCCACTACTAATAGGTCCCCAGCCAAACTCTTTATGGGAAGACGTTTGAGGACTTCCCTGGACAGGCTGTACCCCCACTATGCCCCACTGACTCCACTAGGATCTGACAGCCAACCTAGAGAATTTAACTTAAAAGACCTAGTCTATGCCCGCAATTATGTAGGCCACCCTTTATGGCTGCCAGGACAAGTCATAGCTATAAAAGGCTCTAGGTCATATAGGGTGCTGCTGGAGGATGGTCGCACTTGGCGCAGACACATCGACCAGCTAAGGAGATGATGGGAAGTGGCCACTGATGGACCCGGACTACTACCCACCGACCAGAGCCTACCTTCGACCGATGACAGCCTGCCGTCACCAACCGAGAACACCAGGGGAAACCGCGGACGGAGGGACCTACCTTCTCCAACGCCTGACAACCCTTCAGCTGTTCCAGTCAGTGAGACTCCCGTGATGACCAGTTCCAAAGAGGCCCAGGGCATGAAGGACTTCAATGAGCCAACGAAGACTCCTGCTCCTCGATGATCCCACTGCCAGAGAAGGCGGCCAGCCTACCTAAAGGACTATGTATGCTCCTTACCAGAGGAAAGGAGTGTTGCGTTGACATTCAGGCTCCCCTCTGGTCCGCGTTCCTGGCGGGAGCGCAGACCGCCCTGATTGGCTAATGCCATTTGACAGCCGGTTATAAATAGGGCTGTCAAACGGCGTTAGCCGTTGCCGCTAGCTGAGTGCTCACTAATTCAGGCAGTCGCAGCAACCCCTTTGTTTTAAAGAAATAAAGGTTCTTACCTTGTTGTTCCGAGTCCGCCTCAGTCCTTATCCGCCGCTCTACAACATTTACCAACATGTATTCAACACTGTGCAGACTGTATCTTTGATTTGAAGACAGTGGGAATAAAGGGAAGACGTTCAGGTTGGATTTGGCCTGCTTAGAGACTGATTTCCAAATTAAAAGGGTGGTAGGTGAGACAAACCTGTGATGTCCTTGAAATGGGCATTTTATTCATGTTTACTTCTCTCAAGATTGTTGTTTCACACTTGCATAGGATTTTTTTTCCACAAAATGCTGCTTTCTAGATTTTGAAAATTTCTTTTCTGCAGAAACTGAAGTATCAAGAGACTAAGAAATCACACACTAAGAAAACAAGAAGAAAAATACAACTTTCAAAATGGCTTCCAATTTGGTGCCACTAACTCTGCCTAATTATTTGAGAATACTCAGCTTCCTTTCCCTTAAACAAATACAGCTTCATCCACAATAAATAAATCAATAAAGGGCACCTTAAAGAAGAAGACAAGGATATTAAATTAAATTTACCTGCAATAAATCTCAGGTTCCCAAGTTAGACTTCAACAAAGAATTCTACTTCTCTTGATTGCAAGGGGAAAAAAACTGAAGGTAGAAAATAAATATACAGTAAGTCTAGGATTCATTACACCTGTCTAAAGTATTTGATTTAGAAAATGCATTAATTTTCTGCCTATCACATTCTACTTTGAGATAATAAATCTGCACATCCTTTTGTATTTATTACTAACAGTGGTACAAAACATCAAACAAAGAAACAATTGGCAAAATGTTGACATTTTATCAGATTTTGTAAAAAGAAATTGATGGGTTAATATTATATAATGTATGTATGTATGTATTATATATATATATTATCTATAAAATTTTCAGGATTTTCCCTGGGTCCCATTGTCTCCCAAAAACTTGAATGACAAACAGGAAATCAGGATGAAAAACTAAAATGTTGCATTCTGCTTTAGCAATCAAAAGATCTTTGGTTTGCAATTTAAGGCTTTTAAATGCATATGCATAAGACACAAAGAAAGTATTCTGTAGCTTAATCCAATTTAATAGATCAGTATGCTCCATAGCAGGAGCATTGAAGCAGGATAATTCCTTTTTGTTACTGCTGATGGGACTGTAACTAAAACCCTCCAGAGAAGAATATGTAAAATTCTAAATTATTGGTTACCCTGTAACTAGATAAATTTGTATTTCTTTTGCTCTGCTCCAATAGGATAGATAGATTCAAAGTCCAGAAGGCTACAGGTTCAATGTGTCAATTAACAAATCTGAATCTTTCCCTATTATTTTTTTTAAATAAACTTTATTAGTCTTTTGTATATTTTAAAAATAAAACAAAAAATAAATCTTATGATGTTAACAGTTTTGTGACATCCATCTTGTACATTTCTATCTTTTGTGCTTATTTACAAATATTTACAATTTTGTGCAAATATATGCATTTAATCTGTAAGTTGCTTATCTTTAATTCCTTCATTTTCTATCTGTCTTGATTTGATCCAATTATACCAATTATTTTTCCCAAGTTCTAATGTATTCAGACTCCTCTTTTTTGAATCTTTCCATATTAAAAGAAGTAGTATCTGTACTGAATCTTAACAAAAATGTATTTTTAAAAATATTATTTTAATGAAAATAATGGCATTTCTGGATTTAAGTACAATATATATTCATATATATTCAACAGCAACTGCCAGGTAAAAGTCTAGCACCAAAGATATGGTCTATTTCAAAGCTGTAATTTATCTCTGAGTATCCTTGCTTTCCAACTATACAGTTCATTCTATTTCATCTCTTGAACAGCTCTATTCTTCACAAGAAACCTTCCAACCTATCTAATGTTCTGCTAGCTCCAACTGACATATATGCAGTGAGAACAAATGGATGCATATATTTCTTTGTTGCACTGCAGGATCATTTGAAAACAAAAAAAAAGCTTGTGTTCTTCCATCTGAAAGCAATCAGGTTGGAATAAGAGATTTAGACCAAAATCTAGGCATTGACTCTATATGAACTGCTTTATCCAAAAGTTGCAGAGTGAGATGCTTAAACCTGAGAACAATTGATGGCCTGTACAAAAGCCATCAATTGAAAAGTAAACTAATTCAATTGCAGATCTATCTTCAAGGGCACTAGAATATTTGGCAGAATTTAACCCTATCATTGATTCTTGCAAAGAGGCCTTTCTAATTTGAAGCCATCTCTCCCTAAAAGAATGGTAGATAACTGCATTTCTGAGAAGTATCTTTTAATATCAGAGCAGAAATGTACAAGATAAGTGTATCTCCAAATTCATATCTGAATTCATAAAATTCAGATAAACATTAGATGACAGTAAAGGATTTTTTGTTTTTTGCATCATTTGGCTCCTCTGCTGTTTCCTTGTCACCATCCTAATTTTTGCCATCCAGAACCGGTAGCCTAAAATGCTCGCATTTGTAGTACCAATATTCTACAAAAATATACACAAAAGGTATATTAGTGGGTACTGGAAATTTCCCTAATTTCTGCCTTGGTATCATAAAGTAAAATATTATAAATTAAAGGGATCTTAAAAGTCACCAAGTCCAAATTCTTGTTCAATGCAGGATCTGTTAAACATTTGAAACAGATGCTTTATCCACACTATCTCTGAAGATCTCCAATGAAAGTGAACATACTACTTCATGAAAAAACCTATTCCACTGGTTGACAGAACCTATCAACAGGATAATCAATCTCCCTTTGGTTTTTCACAGTGTTTTTAGATAATAAATCCACTGCCATCCCAATATGAAAACCCTTTTGCTATCCAAAGACTATTGTAATTTCTGAGGTGTTTTTTTTTTGCTTCTATAGATTGAATGCAGCTAGTTATTTAACTGTTTTATATGTCTTAGTTTCCAGTTCCCATATCATCCTGGTAGCTTTACTCTAAACTCACTTCAGTTTTTCAATGTCTTTTTTAGATTGCAGTGCCCAGACACAGATTCTGGATACAGATTTTACGTGTGACAGTCAAGGTGAGATAGAGTGGAACAATTACTTCCTGTGATTTGAACATTTGTGCCTTTCATTGGGTCCCCCATAGATGCAACATTTTAGATTCTCTAAAAATCTTGCTGGCTTTTGTTAATTTTTACATTTCTGTTGTGGGGCTCACAAATACACTGTTTAATGATATGCTGAAAGACTTCATTGAGTATAGATGTCAAGTTTCCAGAACAGTGATTTCACCATAATTCTTTCCTTTTTGAAAATAGGAATACCAGCTGAGTAACCTTGGGCTACACACTTTCTTTCAGTCCTTGGAAAGAGGCATTGACAAACTCTTCTGAAAAACCTTGCCAAGAAAACTGCAAGGACTTGTCCAGGCAGTTTCTGAGAACTTCACATGATTGAATGAAAGAAAAAGAGTATTTTTTAGAATTGTAGAAGTTCTCAAACATTACATAGTGGTTCTGCAGTCATCCTGTCTGAAGTTCTTCAGAACCCTGAAAGTAACCCATCTGGTCCTGATATCTGAATTAATTTAAATTAACTCTTTTTCCCTTCTCCTGATCTATTCTGACTTGCAATTCCTTTCTTCTCTTATGGTCCAGTGGTACAGAGCAAGGGCTTTGTTCCTCTTCTAAAAAAGATGAATGTAATATACAAGAAATCTGCCTTTCTTTATCACTCATTACGAATTCATATCTTTCTCCTCATAAAGGAAGGAGAAAGGCCTCATTGCTTTTCCTTTTATTTCCGATGTGCCTGAATAGGCTTTCTTGTTGTTTCGGCATTTGTCATAAGATTCTCTGCTCATTCTGCACCTTAGCTTATCAGATGCAATCGCCACAATATCTGATCACTGCCTTGTACCCATTTTCTTTTCAGAATCTTAGAAACTCTGGACAAACCCAGACTAGTTTCTTTAGACGTCTTCCTTTTATTTCAGTGTTTGCAACTGCACTTTATTATCTCATTTTATGGCATCTCATTCCATATCCTATCTCAACACTTTCTTCCTTTCTATTTAAAGCTGTTAGATGTGATCTATGTTCAGCCTGAATTAATAAAAAATATCTCTTCTGAAATCCAGTATACAATCTGATTTTTCTTAATATGAAATCAAGGGTATTAATAGTCCTCTTTTCTTAATATGAAAGCAAAGGTATCATGGTCATTTTCTCCCAAAGATCTATTCACCTTCAGTTCTTCAACCAATTTCTTCCCAATAATAACAATTAAGTCCTTGTTCATTGCTCCATTTCCTGACAGAAGGCTGGAGGACAGAAATTTACTGGACTTCCTACCTTTTCTAGGTAAAATTAGGTTTTAGCAGATGTCAGGAAAACAGAAATCTCCCATTGCTTCTAATGCATCTTTAAAGTTTCGTTATTTATCTCATCCACATTTGTCTATCCAGATAAGTTATAATGAACTTCTACAATATCATTTTTGTTTCTCTCTTCTATTAACTTACTCTCAACAGAATTACCATTCTTCAGTTAGTCCCTTTTCTGTACTGGGATGTATTTCTTAACATACAGCAGAATATCACTTCTTTTTCTGTTGAGCCTTCCTGGGCTTTGTTCCACTCATGTGTGTCATTCTACAATGTTTCAGTTGACATCACATTTGTCATCCTATATTAGGATTTTAAGTGTCCCTGCTTGTTTCCCATTTTACGTGCATTGGTGAAATAACATTTGAGTTGTACTCCCTACTGGTCTTGCTGTAAAAGTTTTCTACTAATCTCTAAATCTGCACTATCTTTTATGACTCCCTCTTCATTTATTGTAATTTCTTGTTGGCCCCAGTCCTTTATCTCTTAATATAATTCTGATGAAATTGGCAAGGTGTTTGCCAAACACATCTACAGTCTTCGTGAAATACATGAAGTTTCTTGCCAAGAGTTTTTCACATGCTATAGGTGCTATAGGTAATATAGTCTGTGGTCAAATCACTAAACCCTTCTTGGTGAACCAATCTACAGACCTAGTTACCCATTTCCACAGCCCCTTTCTTTTTCCCTTTTATCAATTGATAAAAGCTATCATTTGGGATAGGGTAGAGAAACATAGCAGTAGACAGTTCTTGAATCCTCCTCATCCTGAATTAGTCTGTTCCCGGGGTA
This sequence comes from Laticauda colubrina, assembly GCA_015471245.1. NCBI lineage: Eukaryota > Metazoa > Chordata > Lepidosauria > Squamata > Elapidae > Laticauda > Laticauda colubrina. The sequence continues at coordinate 69,426,922 of BLBF01000002.1, read as the reverse complement.
TGATGCTAGTTTGCCTCCTCATGGTGCACACTAACAAGGTAGTGTGAACCAAATGACTAGCAACAATTGGCAGCCAGACTACATTGAAGAATTGGCAGTTAGCAACAGTTGGCAGTCAGACATCTTTGTATAACTCCTGGTTCTATAAATGCATAGCATCTGATAAACAAAACAGGCCTTTGCAGGCCCAAAGGACAATAACATTTGAACCACTATAAGTCCATATATTTGCCATATGCTAAATAAATAAAGCCTGTTCCCAATGACATGCCTTGTTTCAACAATGGGCTGATAATGTGTTATAAAATCAACAAAACTCAGCCAACTGCCCCAATTTGTCCACCTACTTTTGTTCATCAACCTACCTACCTACCTATCAAGAAAGATCTGAAGAGAAACACTGGCTGGGAAATAAACCTCTTTATTAACTGCCAAAACCCAATAGGACACAATATAAATATTGATCTGTGCAGTGGTCAGAATGCATATCATGCTGCCTGCCTAGTCAGAACCCTTGCCAGTGCTTTCCTGGCATAATAGGTAAGATACTTCTAGAAAATCTAGGTAGGGATTCTATGGTTTTCATATGGTACATTTTAACCCAATTAATGAGATTTTATATAGTCAATGTTCCAAGAAAACTTGGAAAATTTAATAGCTTATAGTTTACCTAAAGGATCTTATAATGCAATCAGGTCTTAACTCTTTTCAAGGGAATCAGTGGAATACTTATGAATCTCTATAACAGGGGTGCCAAACTCAAGCCCATGGGCCAATCTGGCCCATGGGATGCTCAGATCTGGTCTGTGGGGCCATCTTGAAAACAGTGAGGGACCAGCCCGTAAAATCTCTGCCATTGAAAATGGAGCTTGGGAGGACCATGTGCTACCCTCCCAAGCTCTGTTTTCATTGGCAGATGGTTGCAGGAGGCTGTTGCAGCTGGAAAGGAGCTTGAGAGCCCATTTTCACTGGCAGAGTGCTTGGATCATCACAGGTGCCTCCCACATGTTGAGCTGGCCCTGCCCACCCTGGCCACATACACTATTTGTCTATTCACTAACTGCCAAAACATGGGATCAAACACAACCCTAATATGGCCCTCAATGAAATCAAGTTTGACACCCCTGCTCTATAATATTAGTTTGATGCATTCCTACCTGTTCTTTAACAATGCGATAATGTAAAAGATATTAAAATGTTGCATAACTTTATTTTATTAATGTAGAAATTTAGATAAGTAAAAGAACAACTAAATCTCAATGTATTTTTTGTTAAGAAAATAATAGTGCAAGTTGCTATTAGAGAAGAAGCAATAGTGAATTATTCATCAATTTTTAACATGTGCCATTTCAATAAAATATCTATAATAGCTCTATCAGGATGTGCTTAGCTGGCATTGCTTTGCTTTATAATATCATTAATATACTATGTGCTAGAAAAAACACTAGTGCTTCAGATACATGGGTATTTTATTCATTACAACTTCTGACATTGAATACATATCTAGAATATATTTAGTTGTACACCTGCATTGTACATAATATCCTTAGAATATATTGTGTTTGTTTGGTCACTATTAAAATTTGGGATGAATTGTTTATGACCAAGTCTATTTAGTTAAAAATCCAAGCCTATTTAGTTAAGAACATAACCAACCTTTTGCAATTAATAGCCATGATGTGTATGAACATTAAGTTTATGTACAGTCTTAAGATTTTTTCAACAGTAACTGGAATAGCTGGTCCCAAAGTAAATTAGCTTAACATTTGTTCCATTTCCACTGTGAACCTTGGAAATGATAGCTTTATGAGATAAAGTTTCTGCCAAAAACTACATATCCCAAAGTGATTTTTAAGAGATATCATGACAGCTAGTATGGCATACAACAGATAATTCCTTATTTTTATTGGAAAATAAAGTCTTATTACTATTACAAGTATGGCTACCATATCAGGGTTATCATTTCTAGATCTCTACTAAATTGCAGGAAAGAGGGAAAACTCCAATTTTCCTCTTTCCCTTCTAGTGGTCATTTAATTAGTTTTAATTGAAATATGGTAGCTTAGGTACAAGGAAAGAGGTTATGCTAATACAATAACTGTTTTTCGATCTAGCTCAGTGTTGACTACTTGACTAATATAATCTCCAAAGTATCACATTCACAGTATTTTGTTTATGAAAATTTATAAAATCACTGAAATCAATATGATTCCCAGTGCTATATTAATAGGACCCAAATGAATTTTGGCTAACATTATATGACAGCTTTGAAAATAAAATCTGGAAAACCCCAAAACAGGCAAATATTTTTTGAAGAACACTAATAGCAACTGCACTTAGACTTATATTGCTTCACAATGCTTTACAGCCCTCTCTAAGCAGTTTATAGAGTCAGCCTCTCTCCCGCAACAATCTGGATCCTTATTTTCCTGACTTCAGAAGCATGGAAGGCTGAGGCAACCTTGAGCCAATGAGAATCGAACCCCTGGCACTCAGCAGAATTAGCCTGCAGCTAACTACAAACAGGAGCCCTTTTTGGCACTGAATGCACTATTCAGTGAGCCGTGGTACTGCAGTGGTTAGCTGCAGGCTAATTCTGCTGACTGCCAGCAGTTCAATCCTCCCCAGTTCAAAGTTGAGTTCTAATCAAAGTTCTAATGTTTAAAAATTCAATATCTTTACCTTAGCTTTTGGGAAAAGGTACAGAGTTGTCAGTGAAGCACAACATGTATCCAAATATGTTACTGTCTGAAACCATATTCTTGGTACTATAAGTAGTCACCACTACTTCCTTTTCCACTACTAATACATGCAGGAGGACAGTGCATCCATTCACCCTAAAGAAGGGCTGACAATGGTTTCAGTTGATAAAGATAAGAAATAAAATATTATTTCTTAATTTGTTCCAGTAGATCTGTGGTATTCATTGTTTAAGATACTATGCCATGTCCAATGGGAGATTTTTTTTAAAAATCTCAAAGAAATTAAGGTACCAGTACAGATAGTCCTCAACTTACCTCCAAAATTGAGCCCAAAATTTATACTGCTAAGTGAGACAGTTGTTAAGTGAATTTTGCCCATTTTACAATCTTTCTTGCCACAGTTGTTAAGTGAACCACTGTGGTTGTTAAGTTAGTAACACAGTTGTTAAGTGAATATGGCTTCCCCATAGACTTTGCTTCTCAGGAGGTCATAAAATGTGATCAGGTGACCCCAGAACACTGCAACTGTCATAAATAAATAAACCATCAGTTGCCAAGTGGCTGGACTTTGATCACATAGCCATCGGGATGCTACAATGATCGTAAGTGTGAAAAATGGTCAAAAGTGCCACTGTAACTTTGAACAGTCACTATATGAACTGTGTGTAAGTGGAGTACTACCTGTAGTTGCTGGAAATTCCAAACAAGAAAGAAACCAGTTTCATGGTGACTCCTAATGGACAATGTACCTGTAATACCATCCAGGATACACACTGTGTAACAATAATGAACTTTCCTTCCCTTCAGAAGAGATGTGTGAAAGTCATATAAAACTCCATAAGGGGGGAGGAGAGGGTGTGACCTAATACAAATTCATATTTTTCTTCTTTGAGAGTTTAAAGCAGATTTTTCCAAACTTGGCAGTTTAAGACACATGGATCAGTGGTGGGATTCACATAATTTAACAACCAGTTCACCCAGGATCAAGTTGCCTGTCGTGGCCCATCCCTGTCCTCCAGTGTGGCCCATCCCTGTCCTTCAGCTCTGCCTCACATGCACAATGAGCCTCTCATGATTGCTAACCTGACCCTGGGAGAACCAGTTGTTAAATTATCCCCCCTGCTATCAAAGTGGATCTTGGGCACTGCCTGTCAATGGAGAAATGGACAATGGAGTCCGGCCCAAGGGAAAGTGGAGAAGCAGGGAGAAGAAAGAATTCATTGTCTTGTGCCAGCCACTCCATTGCCCATTTCATCATTGCAGTGCAGCAGAGCACCTAGGATCCACTTTGAAAGGAGGTTAATTTAACAACCGGTTCACTTGAACCAGTGTGAACCAGCTGAATTCTACCACTGACATGGACCTCAGTTCCTAGAATTTCCCAGCCAACCTTCAATTGCATGCTGTGATCACCATGTGTCTTTTTCAGTCCTCACACCCCAAAGGGCTTAAGTTTGCTTTTCCTATTTACAAATAGGATACAAGTTGTATTTTCCCTTCTGTAACCAATTAAATGTTCCTTTGACTTCCCCTTTTTGGGCATTTATTATTATGACATATAAAAAGGGGATTATCCTGCCTCTGCTTTCCCTGGTGATATGCTTCAGTTCTCTCTTGTAAGACAAGGTGGTCAGCATAAAAGTGTCACTTTTGATTTGCTCTTGCTTTTCTTTATCTCATTCTTAAGAGCTGCTACTTCAGTATAAAAACTCTGAGAAATGAGTGATAAGCTTCCTATTAAGTGGGAGATTTTTGTTTCTCTATGGGCACTTGAATAATGCTCTCAATCTTACAAGCAGTGTTCTTTCATTTGGGTGTTTACACACAAGATGAGGCACATCTACAATGTTGGTGAAATAGGAAAAGCATTTTGTTCCAGGTACATGATGCGCCTGTTCTGCTATAAATGTAAGAGGTGAAATGAACAAGAGAAACCAAAATCAGTTAAAGACTACAAACGGCAGTTATTACTGCTGGGAATCAGGACAAGTAAGGGCTGTCAAAAATGGGCATTTATCTAATTATTTAAAAAGACTTAAATTGTGTTTTATAGCAGATGCTGTTCAAGACAAGACAAGTGAATGACTGGCGTATTACAGACATTGTGGAGCATATTGTAGAAGCATGACAGGCCATAACTCTTGAAGAACTTGACCTGCATATTAATGTCGAATTCAGCAGAAGGCACTGATGAAGTTAAGTGTTTTGACAGAATGAATCTGAGCTCTGCAAGAAAGAAAAAGATCACAGTCTGAAAGTCTGACTCCCCTCCCTAAAGCTGAGGGAATATTCTGTTGTGATATTTTTGGTTTACTCTGAAAGAATTTAGACCTGCTGAGAACATTCTAAAACTGAAGATCCTTTGCCCAAAGGATGACAAAAATCATGACCCCTTTGGATAAGGGTTTTGTGTGTGTGTGTGTATGTGCAATTTAATACCCAAATTAAAGATGTTAAAAGGAATATCAATAGAGGAATCATGGGAAGTGATAGTACCACACTGGTAAGGCCACCTTTGGAATATTGTGACCAGTTTTGGTCACCACAACACAAAAAAGATGCTCAGGCCCTAGACAAATTGCCAAGAAGAGCAGCAAAGATGATGAAGGATGTGGAGGATAAATCCTATGAAGAATGTTGAAGGGATATGTTTAGCTTAGTGAATAGAGGACTGAGGGGAGACATTATAGTACTCTTCCAATACTCAAAGGCTTTCACAAGGAAAGGGGAGTTGTTTATTTTCCATAGCACCTAAGGGTAGGTGAAGAAGAAATGGGTGGAAGCTCAATGGAAATCTGGAAATAAGGAGGAAATTCCTGATGAGAGCTTGCCTCCTAGAGTTGTGGATGCTCCATCATTTGAGGTTGGGCAAGTAGCTGGACTAGAAAACCTCCAGTGTTCCTTCAAACCCTATGGCTCTATGATTCTATGCTGGATTCTTAAAGCCTTTGGAGATGCTGACTCATGCACCTATCAGATGTAAAATAGCAGAGTGTTATTGATGTGTAGTGGACAGGTATTGAAGTAAAATAGGTATATTTCTTTTATATTTTTTTCTTTTACTTTTTAAGTTTAGTTTGTATTAGTTTTTACTATTGCAATTAAAATTCTTCATAAAAATATATTCAAAATGATCAATAGAAAGGCAAAAACAGGCATTTATAGTGTTTTTTTTTTGGGGGGGAGGGGTTAAATATTTATAAATATTGCAAACCAGTTGCAGTTCATAGAAAGGGAAAGTTAAAAACTAAATACCTATCTATTCTTCAAAACAGCTCTCTTCTTCTCACACACATATCCTTTTTCTTAGTTTCCATAAAAGAAACAGTTCAGTGAATATTTCAGTATTAAAATACTAGGGACTTTTTTGTATTACCAGATATTTCATTATAATTTTCAAGTTATTATCAATTTATATTTTATATCAACTGTACAATTTAAGCAACTCATTATATATTTACATCTCAGAAATTTAATTTAACATTGATATTAACAGATTTCACTTTAATCATTACAGCATTAAGAGCTTCCAGTTTCTACTGTATAAATGCAACTGCACCTGGCTGTTAGTTTTTATTTGATAATATAATGAAACAATTTTTAAACAATCATAATATTAATGCCTATAATCAAAATCTTATTTCATTGCATTCTCTTATAGCTCTTAGAGGTTGATACATTCTTCACCTTCTTCAATCAAGCTTTTGCACTGAACAGAATGAACTAGCAGTTTAGGCTGTGAGGACTGTATTATGTCAATCATTTGTAGATTTCCCTGACATTGTATGCCATACGCTAAACAATGAAATAAGTAACTCACTAAAATGGGGCATCTGGAAGCAGAAAGCTCTTAAGATACACTACCAAATAACTTTTTTATTGAATTAATGCTTCCAATGTAGATTCTTAAAGTAAATTACTTCTCCCTATAAAATGACAAAATTCACATTTCATTTACCATTATTATTCTACTTCAAGTTATATGATGCTGTATATTGTGTGTGCGTGCAAGAAATTTTCATATTCAACAATTAAGGGAGAAAATATTACTCAGAAAATATTCAAGTAGCACCAGAAGAAATCAACTGGACAAATCCTTTTGCTTCTTTAGATTTACTCCAATTACAAAAATAAGTTCTAACAAAAGTATAAATTATAAAACAAAATATCCTACCATAGCTTTCCTTTCCTATTTGTTCTCATATATGCTGGGCCTACAAATTATAATATCTTAGAATTTTGGGAATCATGATACTCAGGGGGCACAAAGCTGGGGTTTTTACATTTGGACAGGCAGATAATTATTCATTTATTTTGGTCATTTCTAAATCTGAGTTCATAAATGTTCTATCAGTTTTGATAAGAAAGATGGTCTAGATTTTTGGACAATTAACTCTTTGTTTCTGAGAGGGATGGTGGATGATAAATACAAATCTCTTCTACATTAAATATTCATAGTACATAGATGAGGATTTGGATGTAATCTATAGTAGCAATTTACTTAATGCCAATGACTTATAAATTGCTGAGTCTATTTCCTGTCTGCATCCTTTCTGGTATCTTACTAGTAATTTTATTCTATTCTGTTTCTGGGTTAAGCTGTGAATGTTCTAAAATTACTACATTTAAATCCATGTTTACATGACAGTTTTACTGAATATTTAGTCCTACCTTCTATCCAAGTATTCATAAGTTTTCAGTTCAAAATCTTTATTTAAATATGGATTTTCTCACAAAGTACACATTTCAAAGCCTTTCTAGGAATAAATGTCTCTTTAAAAATTCATATCATATGTGGATAATCTAAAGTAATAAATCAGTATGTTTACCAGGAGAATCCAAGATGTTGAAATAGCTAGTCAGTTGAAAAAACCTTATAGGGAATCTTTCAAAAGACCTTATAGGGAACAAAATACCTTATTATGTGCAAACATGTTAAGTTTAACCACGTAAGGCAAAAGTATACATTAACCAATGAGAAGTGGATTCATTCTGCTCTACATGTTTGTAAGTACTGTAACCATCACAATGCTTGTATTTCTTCCGATAGGAAAACTCTAAATATTTTTGCTGAATAAAGTATTATCGTTACCATTTAATCCCCATCTTTTCATTGATTGTGATATTATGATACATTTCATAAGAAGATGATATCAAGATTTAGACCCCCATTCCATTCATGTCCATTTAGGCACCATTTAAGTCACTTCTGGGTTGAAAGTATTAGCCAGCGACATAACTGTTGCCCAGGTTATACCCATGGGGGCTCCTTTCATGTGCCCATCAGGGAGCTGGAGCAAATGACAGGAGCTCACCCTGTCATGCAACAACACTCAGGTCTTAAACGCGAGCTTACAACCTCCAACCAGCATCCTAACCATTTGAACTTCCACCCTCCAAGTTTTAGATATCTTGCTATGTTCGAATTTGAGCTATATATGAACATGTGCAAATCCAAGATTCTCACATAAACTTGTTTCATTAAGGAGCTTACTACCTTGTCATTTCTTCAAGGTATCTGGCATCTGAATAAGGGGCCTCAAATACCAAATGATATCATCAGACCTTAGAACTTTCATAGGTAAGAGAGGAAGAGGAATTATAACATGACTCCAATGTTTGCAGCCAATATAAAAAAATAGGGGAAGTATGAAGAACATAGACTTAAGGCTAGGTCACACTGGCCAACGGATGCAAAATGTATGCAAAAAGGACACAGCGGATCAGCAAATTTTGGGGGGTGGCTCCATCCGTTGTCATCCGCTCCAAAAAGTGGCAAAAATTTGCATAAACAGAACGGAAAAGAAAGGAAAAGAATGGATGTGGGTATTATGTAGCAGGGATGTTAAATGGATGTTCATAGGAAGCCTAGAGGATGTATATAGAATGTAAACCGTTCACTGCTCATCCTTTCTATTTCCGTACTACTAACGCTGTGTAGACGTTCCGTGTACCTTTTGTTTCCTCCCTCTTTCCATTTTCAGCTGCAACGGATGTGAGTTGCGAGGATGCCCAGAGGATGCAGAGAGGATACAGCGGACGTTTAACGGATGATAAACGGACATAGAACGTTTGTTGCTCGTATGTCATGGTTTTACATTGTACACAGTAGAAGGTTCATCTGCACAAAAAGTTTTGTGCAGCTCAAAACTTCTTGAGCGGATGAAATCTCAGTGGATGGATGCTCAAAGGATAGAGCATATGAAACACGTATGCAGTGAGTACAAAACGGATGCATAGCGTTTTCCAATGGATAGCAAGCTTTTTTTAACGTTTTACATCCTCTTTGCATCCGTTGGTGCAGTGTGACATGGGCTTTAGCTTTTCCTTCCTTCCTCCCTCCCTCCTTCTCTCCCTCCCTCTCTCTCTGTTTCTCTTTCTTTCTTCCTTCCTTCCTGCCTTCCTTCCTTCCTTTCAATACAAATAATATCCAAATGCAGTGGTTATTGAAACAATAGGAACTGAAAAATGTTAACGGTGTGATGATTAAATTTTCAAAATAAAAATTTTATATTAATGTTAATGATTTCTAAATGGGCAGATTGTTTAAATTGTTTAGTTAATGCTAAATGCAGCATTGATAAAAAGATGTGAGGTATCTTGAATTATTTTATAATATGAAAAAAGTTTAGAACTTTGAACCTCATACTAAAGTCTCCAGTGTATAGCTACTTATTGTTATTCACAAACACTAAAAAAAGCTAAAAAGAAAAAAGAGACTTGCTTATGAAAAGTGGACAGATAGTTAGTCTATAACTTCCCCTTTCCTGCACTGTGACCAAACACCTTTGACATGTTTGGTGTGCCTTTGATGTGTTCAGTGTGCCTTGGCACATAGTCATGTTGCCACATGAGCATGGAAATGTCTTTGGACAATGTTGGATAAAAAATGGAGATGAGTCTTGTTAGGGATAACATTGTTCACCCTAACTGGTTTAGGTGAAATAATAACTATG
>BLBF01000002.1:69361094-69377264 GCA_015471245.1 Laticauda colubrina | reverse complement strand
ATTTTACCTGATACATATAATAAAGACTTGAAATATTTGATTGTAAACATATTAACAGCGGCTAGGATTGTATTTGCTAAAAATTGGAAGAATGAGAAAATACCATTACAGGAAGAAATTATTAAGAAAATATTGGAATGTGCTGAGATGAGTAGATTGACATTTGAAATTAGAGAGCAAGAAGATAAACAATTTTATGAAATTTGGGATCTTTTTTATCAATGGCTAGATGATAAAATACGATAATAGAACATTAATACTATATCTATAAAGGGTTTTTAGGATTGATTTGTTAAGATTATATGATTTGTTATAGAATAAACTGTTTAAAGTATTGTTATCTCACAAAGCATGAATGATTAAAAGTATAGTCAAAATTTTTTTTTTCTTTTTTTTAGTAATATTAGGATATGGATTGACAATATGAATTGTTATGCAATATAACTGTAACTGAGACTACAAAATGAATGCACAAAACTGATGAACCAACCGACACACCGGAAGTATATATGAGAGCAGATGTTTTTAATCTTTTGTATGTCATGTGTGTTTGTAGAAAATTAATAAAATTCTTTTCAAAAAAAAAAAAAGAACATATATTATGGCCCATGTACCACTAAAGAAATAAGCAATTGGCAACTGCAGCCTGATTATTAAAAAAAGACTCTGTATATTGAGGAAAAAATCTATAATTTTCTTTCCTGAACAATCTCCAACAAAAGTGCATGTGACCAGGCTTCCCTTTTGCATTGGACATTAAAACATCTGAAGAACAATATAGAGCAATATATGTGCAGGCTGCCTTGCATAGGAGCTCAGTATGACTAAGAGACCCATAGAAAGGGACTTTCACTCCCATGAAGCTCCTCCATTTGCTGCTCACTAATCTATGGAGATTCATTTCAAATCTTCAGTACTTGCTGTACAGACAGTGGGAAGAAGGCCAGCCTGAACATGTAGCATCAGGGAGCACCTTATTCTTTCCAATCCAGTGAGACAGTGAAAATGAATGTAAAGGGAGTTGGGACTCCATCTGTCTATCCATCCATCTGTTAATTTGTCCACCAGCAGGATGGGAAAGCAAAAAGATAAACATGCCAACGCAAAAGGCAGCATAAATAACTGTATTATACAGAAGAACATGCAGTTGCTTCCTATGACCAGGCTCCATGCTCTACATTGTTTCCTTTAGTTGTTGTTATAAGCATGAATCTCTTCTGCATGTACAAAAGGCTTTTAATTTAGAATAAGAATAGTGATGGTAAAGAAACCCTTCAGTAATTTCACTGCTCTTAGAAATTTATTTAGTTTTCTACAAAAACTCTCAGATGATTTTGCCCAAAACAGAATACACTGCTTATATAAATTCTACTCTTGAACTGTAGCTTTCTTTAGGCATTTAGTTTCCCAAGCATGGCAGGAAATAGACACATCTACTAAAGCCTCCCTCTTTATATCCTTGACTTCACCGGCTTAAAATTAGAATCCTTGGATAAATTACAAACCATCCATTTGCGTTATAAGCAAATTCAGGCAGTAGAATTATAAATCTTTATAAGTGATATGGAGGGATTTGTAGCTCAGAAATTATCTGAAGAGAATTCCAAATGCAAAGATGTTACTTAACCTGGGAGAACTTTCAATATCTGTTCTATGCCTTCTTGGTCTGGAAATATAGCTCAACCTTTATATACAAGTTCATATTCATATGAGAAAATCTATTTGGTAAGCTTTGTAACACTTTCTAATATTATAATAATGCTTTAATTTATTATTCCTTGAGAACTTTCAAGCCATAAGATGATTCCTTTACCCCAGGGGTCTCAAACTCAAGGCCCGCAGGCAGGATCCAGCCCATGATGTGGTTGGATCTGGCCCACAGGGCCATCCTGGAAAATGTAAGGGACTGGCCCACATTGCTTCAGCCTGGTCTACCCAATGCAAAGAGGAAACATCAGGCCAGAATGGCTTTGGTCTGGTCTAGCCAATGGGAAGAGGAAACATTGGGCCAGTGTGGCTTCAGCCCAGTCTATTCAATGCAAAGAGAAATATGCCAGCAGTTTGAGGAACAAACTGGCCATACCCATCCAGCTGGCCATGACCATCCAGCTGGCAACACCCAGTGAGTGGCATCAAGCTGGCCACACCCACTAGTTGGCCATGCCTGCCTGGCCTCTGAGGTCAATCACAGCCCTGTTATGGCCCTCAATAAAATTGAGTTTGACATCCTTGCTTTACCCCTTCACCCAAGCTCAGACAAGGTATATGAATGATGACATTGGAGACTGAATTCTTAGATGTTGTTTATAATTGTGATTTCCGAACATTTAAATATGTTAGAAAATGAATCTTTATTTTGGTAAATCACATTTTTTTCTGGATGGAATTTGGTACAGTTCAATCTTCTAGAAGCTATAGCTATTGACATTATAAAAGTTGGAGCGTGGAGGTCACATAGATCCATCATAGATAGATTTGAATAGATAGCCTGACTAAACAAAGCAATACAGAGCTGCAGATCTAATTGATCTCCTCTAGGCAATCATACAGCCTCTGAGAAACAAAGTGGAAATAGGCAGAGGAATTGGGAAAAGGAAAGTCTGGATATATTACATGTTTAAGATGCAATTATTTCAGAGAGAATAGTCTGTTGGTTTCATATACAATGACATATTTAATTGCTGTTATTCTTTATTTTTTATCTTTAGTGCTGTTACTTTAGTTGAAGAAATGATTTCTAATGTTATAGTCATAATATGGATATTTAAAATGTTTTCTGTATTATGCATAATGTAAACTTCCAAAAATACACTGTAGTTAGATAGAGATGAGGGATAAAGTAAATTAATGAATACATAAATAAAGATTTAAATACTTTTGAATTCTAGTGCTTGTACTAAATGCTCTCTTTGATCTTAAGAGAAATTTAAGCTCAAGAAAAATAAAGGGAATTATGTCTCTCACTTTCCTCCAATAATTGTCCATTTTTCTTCTAGAACAGTGTTTCTCAATCCGAGAACTTTAAGATGTATGGACAACTTCAGCCAGAGTTCCACACATCTTCAAGTTGTCAAGGTTAATCTAAAGGTTCTTTTTCAAAAGGCAACTAGGTTTTCTTGTTTTTTTCTTTGAAGGATTTTCTGGTTTTTCTTGTTTTCATTCTCATCCATGAAACTTCTTCAGCTCTCACTGAATGGTGGGGAATGGAAGGATTTATAGTGCTTGCTGAAAACCTGGTCATTTGTATTCTTTTAGAGAGTTGTTGAGGCCACTTGCGGGGTTTGTGTGTATGCTCAAGGTCACCTGAGTAGTGCAGATGGATGTAGAGCCTTCTTGGAACTGCTGAAAGGACTGTGCTGTGGAGATGTGATTTCTGCAGGATGTTGCAGGATCCATGACTTGGATGACTGAGAATCTCCATAGACATTTTACCAAGGTTAAGAAACTCCATTTTAGAAGATACCTCAAAATTACTTAAGTTGAACTTCAACAGCTCTAATCTTTTATTTAGAAATTTTTGATCATACCACTCATTAAAAAAAAAAAAAAACAACTCCCTCTGGTTCATTCTGGAATTTCCACTCACCCATCTTATTCCTAGTCTTAGGTATAATTCAAAGAGAAGCATAAACTTGGCTACACTCCCATGTTTATGTATTTGTAGTTCTGTATATGTGGGCACCCTTGTGCACCCATTTCAAAATGAATCATTAGAACAACACTGTGAGAAACTAAAGCTTCAGGGAAGGATTATGGAGTGTGCTTTGTTGAACAGGCAATTTTCATTTAACATCAAAGGTAAGGTAAGGTTATTATAATTCCCATCAGTTAAAGGAGGTCTTAAATATTTGAAAGCCAATATATCGTCTTCCCTCTCAAAGGCATTTTTTTCTCAGCAGCCAATTAAAGTGAGGATGGCATGGCACTGTGCAGAAAACTTTCCGGTACTTCTAAACAGTGGAAAGTATCTTGGACCAAAGCCACAGGAGTAAAGAACAACAAGAACTGAACATTGCAAATTACAGCCCAGCACAATTAGGTTACATAAATTTAGAGTGCAAGAAGAGCTGAGCTGATCATAAAATATGTATGTGTAAATGAAACCCATTATGAATATATGAAAATTTATAGTAGGTGTTAGCAGAAAACTGATTTGAGATCCTGCCAGCTGGCCTTTAGTTGCAAACACACTAAGGACCCCTTACCATTTGACAATAATAACAACAACAGTGTGGATTTGCTCTTCACTCCTTTGGCAAAGCTCCTGGGTCTTCAGTGGCTTTAGATTGAGCCAAAGTGTGACTTTTGTGGCAAGGTTGTTTCCTCTCATCTCTGTTCACTGGTAAGAATAATGCTTGTCATGCTGCAGTTAAAACAAACAAACAAACACAGTAATTTTCTGGGAGGGATAAGTTGGCAACCCCGTTTAAATAATTGCTTGCAAGCTAGCAATGGTAAATATGAAACACAAGATGAAATTAACTCCTGTTGCTCAAGAAATGTGAAAGCACCTGAATTCTCAAGAGGTTACTATCCATTTCTTCAGCTGATATTCTTTTGCTGATCTTTCTTTGTTCCAAAACTACAACATTTGTTCTGGATTTTTATTTTGTTTTTTGCACCTGCAGAGATCTCAACAGCAATATTTTAATTTACCTCCCCCAAAATGGCTCACACTGAGCAGGACACTCCAACTAATTTCTTGTCATTAAGGGTTATTTGCCTGTACTTTTCCTAACAAAATATGTAGAGAGTCCATATGGCTACTAACCATTAAAGAAAAGGTCATTCTATATCTTAAAACATGTTCATGGTGGTCAGAAAACAAGCATTTCAAAGTATCATTGAATTATCCTTTTGGTTACTGACTCTTCTAAAAAAATCTACTGTGTTTCTAAGCTAGAAAACCACAACTAGATCCCGACTGCCTGTGCGGCAATTAAACCAATTTGTTAATTCAGTGGTTAACTAAACTGTTACAAAAATATCTTCTCTACTTTCTATTTGTTCCAAAATAAGTACAAAGCAGCAGTAACAAAGCAGTCATCCCAGAAGTTTAGCTTAACCTCCAACTTAAATAAGTTTATTAATGATGAAAACAGCTGCTATATTTTAGTTAGTTAGTTAGTCAGTCAGTCAGTCAGTTAGTTGTCATATTTATATAGCCACCCATCTCACAAAACATGTCTCTGGCAGCATACAGAAAAATATCAGGAACAAACTAACAAACAACGTTCGACAACTAAGAGTGCCATTCAAGGTTCCTAGTGATAGAGTATTTAATATAATCCAGTAATCATTTAATTCAGGAATTACTATACAACAAAAGTTGTGGCTTGAATGACATGCTACCTCTGTTCATTTTAGTTTGGGTCAGTTTCTATTGTTTCCAATGGGTTTCAATCCTTTGTGTGATGAGTCATTTGCCTGTACACCTAATTAAGAGTGTGTTAGAGTATTCGTTACATTTATTTGGGCTGATTCCATATCTTTTTTGTTTTTGTTGTTGTTTTGTTTTGTTTTAAGGAAGGAGGAGGAACAAGAGAAAGACATAGAATATGCTCAAAAATAAGCTTAAGGCCCTGTCACACTGGCCGACGGATGCAAAACGTTTGTAAAAAGGACACAGCGGATGAGAAAAATGTTCCATCCGTTGTTATCCGCTCTCAAAAGGGGAAACAATTTGCATAACCAGAGCAGACAACACGGAAAGGAACAGACGGGGAGAGGACGTAGGGCGGATGGAAAGTGGATGCTCCATAGAAGCCGAGAGGATGGAAGTGGATGAGAGTAGATGGCACATCCGCAAGGCTTCTGGGGGAGCTCAGCAAAGTGGACGCGGAATGGAAAGAGGGGATGCAGAGCAGATGCCGAGCGGATGAAGAGGATGCCGAGCGGATGCCGAGCGGATGAAGTGGATTCAGAGCAGAAGCCTAGCGGATGCCTAGTGGAAGCCTAGCGGATGCCTAGCATTCACTGCGCATGCGAGAAGGATGCATTGCATCAGCCCGTGGATATAAAGGGAAGCAGCTCCCAAGCAGGTCACCATTCAGAGGAAAGACCTGCTTCCAGACACAGCTTGCCAGCCAACAACTATGGGGAAGAAACAGAAGCCTCTGCCATCTGCTGCCAGCCCTGGCAAGAGGGACAGGGCCACCATCTCACCCCCTGGCCCTCACTCTGCTTCTGCTGGGGCTTCTGCAGCCCAGGCTTGTTCTTCTGGGGCTGGGGCTTCTGCTGATGCTGCTTCTGGAGGTGGTGCTTCTAGTGATGCTGCTTCTGGAGGTGGTGCTTCTGCTGGTGCTTACTCTGCTGATGCTGCTTCTGGCACTGGTGCTTCTGCTGGTGCTTACTCTTCTGGCGCTGCTCCTGGTCCTGCTGGTCCTGCTGATCCTGCTGGTCCTGCTTGTGCTCCTGGTCCTGCTGGTGCTGCGGGTGCTGCCAGTGCTCCTGGTCCTGCTGGTGCTGCCGGTGCTGGTGCTGCTGCTCCTGGTCCTGCTGGTCCTGCTTTTGCTGCGACTGTTGTTGCTGCGACTGTTGTTGCTGCTGCTGCTGCTATTGGTGGTGTGGAGGAGCAGCCCCTAAAACCTCAAAGCCCTTCTGATGAGGGCCCATATGGCCCTGCCAAAGGGAGGAAGAGGCAGACATGAGAACGAGAACGGGAGAGGAGGCAGTACTCCATCGAAGAGGAACATGAGGATGAGGTGCTGGAGTGGCTGAGGGAGAATGAGTATTTATGGCAGAAGGGACACAGGCTCTATCACGACACCAAAAGGAAGCAGGCTACTTGGAGAGAGAAGGCGGAGAGCCTGGGATACACTTCGGAGGTGCTCCTCGGCTGGTGGAAGCACATGCACACCTAGTACGGGAAGCTGCACCTCAAGAAATCTGGCCAAGCCGTGGTCAAGCTGACGGACCAAGAGACCTACGTGATGGCCAAGTGCAGCTTCTTGGAGGGTGAGATCTGCCACCGAGGAGCAGCCCCTCTCACAACCCTCTCTCTCAGGCAGCCCACAGAGAGCCAGTCATCTTCTAGCAGAGAGTCAGATCCTGTCTCCAGGCAGGTATCTGTGGAGCGTGCCATGACGGAGACCCCCCCAACAGCTGTACTACCCATGGCGGAGCACGTGGAGGACCCCCTGATGCAGTGGGAGAAAGGAGATGGCACTTCCACCACAGCCCAACCCGCATCCACCCCCAGCTCCACCTCTACAGAAAGGCAGAGAGACAAACCTGAGGGACAGAGCCACACTGTCCTGCTAGAGATAAGAGACATCATCAGGAGCAGCATAGATCTCCTCTCTCAGCTGGTACACACCGACGTCCCATCCTGCAACCGCAAGCCCTTCCTCACCTACGTCAACCAGACCCTCATGAACATGTCGGAATCACAGTACCAGGTGGTAAAGGACAGGATCACCAGTCTTCTTCAAAACCCTCCAGACCAAGATAAACCTGCTCCCACTCAGTCCAGATCTGCTCCTCCACCACAGGTGATGTAACTGCCATTCCAAGGCTTTCCACAGGCCCTCTCCTACTAAGGCTACGGCTACCAGGAGGTCCAGCAGCACAGGCAGCCCTTCCCAGTCCAGGCACATGTACATCAGATGCCACCGGTGCCACTAATGCCACCGATGCCACCCACACCACAGATGCCACCCATACCAGTCCTCACCCAGCTGCAG
Organism: Laticauda colubrina; assembly: GCA_015471245.1. Taxonomy (NCBI): domain Eukaryota; kingdom Metazoa; phylum Chordata; class Lepidosauria; order Squamata; family Elapidae; genus Laticauda; species Laticauda colubrina. The sequence goes on along the minus strand of BLBF01000002.1, from coordinate 69,369,579 downwards.
ACCAGACAGCCCCACTACACTGCTCCTTCCTCCATCCCACAGCCAAGCCCTGCCTCAGTACATCTGTCATCGGTATTGGGGCTGACACCCCATGTCATGGAGGAAGGGGCTCTCAACATCACGGGGCTGAGCCAGCTGTCTGAGAGCTTCCTCAACACACCATCCCCTGTTGTCCGCTCGGGACCAGGCACCCCAGTGGCACTTCAGACCAGCACTCCAGCAGCAGCCACCTCCAGAGCACCTGGACCTTTCACCCTGAGACTGGGCACGCCTCTGAGTAACCAAGAAGAGTGCCAGAGACTGGGTTGTTGCCAGAGACCTGTTGACTTTATTTTTGCTTTGGACACTTGACTTGGGTCATTTTTCTTTTACAGCTTGTTATTAATAAAGATTATCTTTGCTTCACACACTTGCTTCATTTGTTTTATTAAATAAAGTCTTGGTGGAAACTTTTAGAAATGGTTTAAGCCTTTGCATGCTTGTAGGATGGGTAGTAGCTGTGGGATGGGCAGGGATACCTTTGGGATGGGTAATAGCTGTGGGATAGATAAACCTCCAGTGCAAGCATAGTGGGACTGTATGGTCCACCCTCCCAGGTGCCACACCTATGGCCCTTTATTATCAATAACAATATAATCAATCATCCACACATGTCAACATAAACACAACTCTTTATTAAATGCCCTGTTCATTGTAGGCCCACCCAACATACATTGCCCAATCTCATCAGTGTGATGAGACAGGCTGAAGGAAGCATCCATTAAGCATCTATCATCCTGTCTTGCCACTCCACTGCTCCAGCTGAGGAGTTGCACCAGTGTCTCAGGAGGTTGTGCTGCTTCTTCCCTTCATGTGAGGCTCTGTTGGGGCCTTGCACATCCTCAGTGTCTATCAGGTTTTGCCCTTGTCTCCATTCACCAGGCTCCATGTCCCCATTGCCTTGTTGGAGGTCCATGAGCCTGTTCTGCAACACTGGGTAGCGGATGCGCATGAGATTGTGCAGGATGCAACAAGCTTCCACGATCCTCCTCACGGTCTCTGGGCGATGCTGCATGGTGGTGAGAAATACCTGAAACCTGCTGGCCAGGATGCCAAAGGCATTCTCCACCACCCGCCTTGCCCTGGACAGCCTGTAGTTGAAGATCCTCTCTTTACGGGTGAGGTATCTGGAAGTGTAGGGCTTCATGAGGTAGGTTCTGAGGGAGAAGGCGTCATCCCCCACGATGAAATAGGGCACATCTTGTGTGTCGTTGGGCAGGGGTCTGGATCTGGAAAGCCCATGATGAGGTTGCATTCTAGCCCCTCCTTGAGGTGACTGGCATTGTATACCTGGGCATCTGAAGCTGACCCGTTGCCTGAAGCATCGATGTACATGAACTTGTAGTCAGCATCGACCATGGCGAAGAGGATGATGCTGAAGAAGCCCTTGTAGTTGAAATAAGTGGACCTCGACTTGGCTGGAGTTTTGCAGGCCACGTGCTTGCCATCTATGGCTCCAACGGTGTGGGGAAAGTTCCACCTCTGATACCACTGCTCTGCAACTTTCTTCCAGCCTTCTACAGTGGAGGGGCACTGGAAGGGCTCCTCCAGGTATTCTTCGATGATGGCCTGCACCACTTCTCTGACCACAATGCTGATGGTGTTGTATGGCACCCTCCAGCCATACTGCATGCTCCTGTAGGTGGTCCCTGAGGCCAGGTGGCGCAGAGTGAGTGCCACCTTGAGCCCAGGTTCCAGGCTGGGCCGGAAGTTGGTGTTTGCCTTGGTCAACCTGGGTGTCAGGAGCTCCACAACTTCGTCAAACATGGCTGGAGGCATCCTCATGAAGTTCTGGAATGCACGAGGGTCTTCGTTCCTCAGCTCCACCATCAGCTTGTTGTACAGTCCGTACTCTGCTCTTCTCCCAATCCATCTTCAGACCCAGACACTTCTTGGCCGCCTCCTTTTCTTCCTGTAGAACAGTTGAAACAGCCTGTAGATGGCTTCGCACTGTTGCAGAATGATGGTGGCTACCAAAAGGACTGTGTTACGATCCATGGTGGACATCAATGGATGCTGTGGAAGAGCAAGAGCCAGATGAAGGCTGCAGAGGTCTGCACAGCAGGGCTGCTGGACTGAAAGTGAGATCCAGGTGAGTTGCTCCCCCTTTTTATAGGAAATATTGGTTTTCCCCTATGTGTCCTTTTGCATCCTCTAGGCATCCTCTAGACATCCTTAATATCCGAGATAGGTCCCCTCTGCGAACATTTTTTCCATTTTAAATGCTTTGTTTGCGAGCTACATCCACTTTCATCCTTTCTCCGTCCGTGCTACAAACGTTGCGCGTCCATTCCGCATCTGTTTCACTTCCTCCCAGTGTCCGCTTTCCACTGGAGCAGATTTGAATTGCACGGATGTGCAGCAGATGCCTAGCGGATATAACAGATGTTCCCCGTATGCATCGTGGATGCAGAACGGATGTGTTGGATACATTTTCCGTTCAAAAAATTTTGAGCAGCTCAAAACTTTTTGAGCGGATGGAACCTCAGTCGATGGATGCTGGATGGATAGAGAGGATGAAAAATGGTGGCGAGTACAAAACGGATGAATTGCGTTAATCAAAGGATGCCAAATGTTTCTCTCCGTTTTACATCCTCTTTCCATCCGTTGGTGTAGTGTGACATGGGCTTTATATTTTTCTCTGCATCTTTCTCCATATATATTCTTTCTCCTTTACCAACAATATCTGGCCTAACCTGTCTCAAGAAATAATAACTCAAGAATATTTCTACATCTTGGTTATGACACAACTCTCCCTGATTTGGACTTTTCTGAATTTATGTGGGATTTTGTATGTATCTACAGAATATTAATGTCTTCACATATATTACTTTAAAATATATATCATACATTGTTCTGATGTGTTTTGAATAGATCTTTCATTCATGACCATGCATCAGGATTCTCTAACATTTTTTTGTATGTTTCACTATAAAATATAAGCTTTGCTTTAAAGTTGACACTTGCTGCCTTCTACTGTGTTTGGTCTGCTGCTAATTTGTCCTTGCAGCTACCAAAAACTCATTTCTGAAGGCTAAATATTTGTATTTGATTTCAGTTATAAGTCTGTGTTTGACAGCAGATGACTTTTAACCAGTGGTAGGATGCAATTATCGCTTATGTGGGCTCATACAGAGCATTCTAAAACAGGTGATTTTAAGCTTGAAAACTGACCTTACTGTCAGTGCTGGTGAATAAAACAGCTGACGCACGGCAATCCGCTCTGCCACGCGAATCAGCTAAGCTACAAACAAAGGAAACAGAGGACAGGAAACATAGGACAGGAAAGTTCAGGGGTGGTGGGCAGGGCCAACTGCTGACCGGTGCTACCAGATTGCTAGAACCAGCACAAATCAGCAGCATACCACCACTGGTCTTAACTGATAGAATCTCAGGAGAGAGAAAAAAAATCCCATACAGAAGAAAAAAACCTTAATATTCTCTTTTCTGGCATCAAGCTTGTTATGTGCACAGATGTTTAAATGTTATGTATTTACTTCTAAAGAGAAACTGTGAGGCCTAAGCTCTCCCAACAGCTAGAAGTGATACTACCTAAACCTATGAGTTTGTTCTTCTGTGAGAAGCAAGGCTAGAACTGACACTTTTAATTGCTGAGAAAATAAGTCAACTGAAAACTCATCTAAATGATGCCTGTATTGTCACTGAGCAACTGCAGCTGCACTACACTTTTTCATTCTTTATCCTTCTCTTATTTATTTTTGCTTTATTTATTTATTGTTTACCAATGCAAGGAGAAACACAAAGTAGGATTATTCAAAGTTTCATTTCATTGGACAGGGATAACAAAAGCAAAGGAGACATATTTGCCACTTACTTCTAACCCTGTTACTGGAACAGTTTGGCAAATGGAAAATACAAATGGATAGTGTGCTCTCTCCACCAATATTCTTGCCCTCAAACTCGGTAAAAATCTACCTATTTGTTTTTAAATTCATATTATTGACTGAATATGATGTCACTGGAGCAAGTTGACTATAGAATAATTGCTCTTTTCTTTGGGTGGTGCAAAGTGTAGAAGGAATGCTCCTGACACATGTTCATTCTTACTCCCCTAAGTAGCCATTTTCTCCTTGGTGGCATAAATACTTGGTGCTGGCACACCTGGTCCATAAAATTGGCTGTACAGGTTTAAAATGTAGTGAGTAACATTGATTACAGTGACTATATCTTGTAACTCATATTCTTGAAAATTTGGGATACTGTCATGTTTTGATACGACATTGATTTTTAAAAACTAAAATTTAAATACCTCTGTAAATGTGGACCAATCAAATGAAGCAAGGGGAGGAGTTAAAGGTTAAATGAAGAAAAAATGCATTTCCAGCCACAGGGAGGTCATAAAAAATGAGTGACAGGAAAGGGTAGGAGATGGAGCAAGAAAACTGTATAATCAGCTTTTGTTATTGCCTGAAGTCTAGAATGCATGTTCTCTTAAGGTGTTGTTTTGAAAGAACCGGCCAATCAGATAACAGTCATGCCATCCTTCTATAACTTGGACAAGAATAAAAGAAAGTAATTATGTGTATAAAATTTCACCACTTTTCTTCTCTTTGGGCAGATCTGGAATTTAGCTGGAGGAAATCTGAACCTAGTCACTTTTTGGCACACACTTGCTGATTTACTGAAGGAACATAGGTTATCCTTTGCTATTCCTATTCCCATCTTTGTGTCTGCGGGATTTTATAATCAACTATTCAGGGACTCCAGATATAGCAGAGAGAAAGATTTATATAATGAATTATGGCTGGTTTGCAGCAGCTCCCAATTTGGCCTTCGGTATCTGAAGAGAGATTAAATGGCTTATTCAGACTTAGATGTTTAATAATGCCCCTGGTGAAGCTCTGTCTCCTGACCTGTTCAGATGCCATGCTGATTGTTAGGCCCCTTTATTGCCAAGTTTATTTACTCATAAAAATAACTCCTACCACATTCCAAGAGGTTGAGAGTTTTCTAGTTCTGTTTACAAAAAAATAAGGACAGTCCATTTAATTAGAAACCAGTTTGCCTAATCAATATCATAAAAAAACTGTTATGTCCAAGTGGTGCTTTTTCAGGAGCTTTTTTCTTTCTTTTTCTTTTTTTAAGACATTTTGCTTCTCATCTAAGAAGCTTCTTCAGCTCTGGCAGATAGTGGGGGAATGGAAGGATTTATATTCCTTGTGGACAGTTGGTAGTTTGCATCCTTTTAGAGCAGGGGTCCTCAATTTCATTGAGGGCTGCATCAGGGTTGTGTTTGACTTTGGGGGCGGCAGGATGGCCCAAGTGCCAGGGTGGGCATGGCCAGCTCAATGTCACTCATGTAGGAGGCATCTATGGTGGCCCACGTGCTTTGCCAGCAAAAACAGAGCTCGGGAGTGTTGCACACAGCCCACCTGAGTTCCATTTTTTACTAGCAGAGGCACCGCAGGCTACTCCCTCACTGTTTCCAGGGTGGCCTGTGGGCCAGATCAAAACACCCTTGTGGGCCTTGAGTTTGACAGCCCTGTTTTAGAGGGTCATTGAAGCATTAGGAGGTTTATCTATGTCCTCAGGGTCACCTGAGTAGTGCTCCTGGTTCCTATTGTCTCCAATTTTTCCTCTGGAAATCCATTCCTACTCCCACACCAAGTGCTTCAACAACACTCTGAAAGAGTTCGTCCAATTGCCTCCTGAAAAAGCACCTTTGGAACAACATGACCTGGATGACTGATAATCTCTACAGTCCAAAAACTGTATGCCAAATACCTTTTGTATAAGACTGAGAACTGAACGGCTGAAAAGATTTTGTTAGCAGTACAGCAAACCAGTTTAGGTGTGGCAGTTTACTATAAGTGTTTCATTTTATGCCAACTTTTGAAATGTTTATACAGTTAAAAGAATTCAATTGCTTATTACTATCATAGATCTTAGTGCAGCTTTAATTTAATCAGCAGAGACATATTTTGGAAGAAACATGTAGCCCAGAAAATGAAATGTAAACTTTTCTAACTCACCAAGACCTTATATTCAAACGCTTGGTCAAGTGTACATGAAAGGTACATAAGGATCCCTTCCTAAGAAAATATGTATTGCTTAAGCCCATGTCACACTGAACCAACGGATGCAAAGAGGATGTAAAACGGACAAAAAACCTTGCCATCCGTTCAAAAACGCAATGTACTCACTGCCTCTGTTTTGCTTCCTCTCTATCCGTCCAGCATCCGTTTATTGACGTTTCATCCACTCCGAATGTTTGGGGCTGCCTAAAACTTTTGCGCAGAAAATGTATCCAGTTCGTCCGTTCTGCATCCGCTATGCATCCGCTACGCATCCGTTACGCATTCGTTAGGCATCCGCTATATCCGCTTGGTGTCTGCTGCGCATCCGTGCAACTCGCATCTTCCCAGACGCAGGGAAGAAGCGGAATGGACGCGGAACAGATGCAGAACGGATGCAGAATGGATGCAGCGCGGAAACAAAGCATTTAAAGCAGAAAAAACATTCGCAGAGGGGACCTATCTCGGATATTAAGGATGTCTAGAGGATGCCTAGAGGATGCCTAGAGGATGCAAAGGGACACCTATACTGCCTATAAAAAGGGGGAACAACTCATCTGCATCTCACTTTCAGACCAGCAGCCCACCTGTGCAGACCTCTGCAGCCTTCATCTGACTCTTCCTCTTCCACAGCATCCAGTCATGTCCACCGTGGATCATACCACAGTCCTTTTGGCAGCCACCATCCTTCTGCAATAGTACGAAGCCATCTACAGGCTCTGTGAACTCTACTATGGGAAGAAAAAGAGGCGGCCAAGAAGTGTCTGGGTCCGAAAATGGATCAGGAGAAGAGCAGAGTACGGACTGTCCAACAAGCTGATGGTGGAGCTCAGGAACGAAGACACTCGGGCGTTCCAGAACTTCATGAGGATGCCTCCAGCCATGTTTGATGAAGTTGTATAGCGCCTGACACCCAGGTTGACCAAGGCAAACACCAACTTCCGGCCCAGCCTGGAACCTGGGCTCAAGGTGGCACTCACTCTGCGCCACCTGGCCTCAGGGACCACCTACAAAAGCATGCAGTATGACTGGAGGGTGCCACACAACACCATCAGCATTGTGGTCAGAGAAGTGGTGCAGGCCATCATCGTAGAATACAAGGAGGAGCTCCTCCAGTGCCCCACCACTGAAGAAGGATGGAAGAAAGTTGCAGAGCAGTGGTATCAGAGGTGGAACTTCCCACACACCGTTGGAGCCATAGATGGCAAGCACGTGGCCTGCAAAGCTCCAGCCAAGTCGAGGTCCACTTATTTCAACTACAAGGGCTTCTTCAGCATCATCCTCTTCGCCATGGTCGATGCTGACTACAAGTTCATGTACATCAATGCTTCAGGCTACGGCTCATCTTCAGATGCCCAGGTATACAACGCCAGTCACCTCAAGGAGGGGCTGGAAGGCAACCTCATCGTGGGCTTCCCAGATCCACACCCCTTGACCAACGACACGCAAGATGTGCCCTACTTCATCGTGGGGGATGACGCCTTCTCCCTCAGAACCTACCTCATGAAGCCTTACACATCCATACTCCTGACCCATGAAGAGAGGATCTTCAACTACAGGCTGTCCAGGGCAAGGCGGGTGGTGGAGAACACCTTTGGCATCCTGGCAAGCAGGTTCCAGGTACTTCTCACCACCATGCAGCATCGCCCAGAGACCGTGAGGAGGATTGTGGAAGCTTGCTGCATCCTGCACAATCTCATGCGCACCCGCTACCCAGTCTTGCAGAACAGGCTCGTGGACTGTCCACAAGGCAATGGAGACATGGACCCTGGGGAATGGAGGCAAGGGCAAAACCTGATCAACACTCAGGATGTGCAAGGCCACAACAGAGCCTCACGGGAAGGGAAGAAGCAGCGCAAACTCCTGAAACACTGGTGCAACTCCCCAGCTGGAGCGGTGGCGTGGCAAGACAGGATGGTGGATGCTTAATGGATGCTTCCTTCAACCTGTCTCATCACACGGATGAGATTGGGCCATGTATGTTGGGTGGGCCTACAATGAACAGGGCGTTTAATAAAGAGTTGTGTTTGTGTTCAAATGTGTGGATCAATGCTTACATTGTTATTGATAAAAAAGGGCCATAGGTGTGGCACCTGGGAGGGTAGACCATACAGTCCCACTATGCTTGCACTGGAGGTTTATCTATCCCACAGCTATTAGCCATTCCAAAGGTATCCCTGCTCATTCCACAGGTATCCCTGCCCACCCCACTGCTATCTTAACCCATCCCACAAGCATTCAAAGGCTTAAGCCAATTCTAAAAGTGTCTGTTAGGGATAACATTGTTTACCCTAAATGGTTTAGGTGAAATAATAACTATGAATCATAGTTAGTGTATGTTAGAGTGTATACAGCTTTAACTGTGAAATAGCAATTAAAGGAGTGGTTAAGAAAACAATATAAAAGTAGCA
>BLBF01000002.1:69340138-69356094 GCA_015471245.1 Laticauda colubrina | reverse complement strand
ACTGTGGTGGACTCGATGTCTCCTTTCTCCCTCCGCACCAGGGAGTCCTCTACGCACTCCACCACGCTTACCACACCTGTCCGTGGGTTCTCCACCATGGCACGCTCCACAGAAACCTGCCTGGAGACAGGGACTGACTCTCGGCCGGAAGAGGACTGGCTCTCAGCAGGCTGCCGGAGAGAGAGGGTCGTGAGAGGAGCTGCTGGTGCTCCTCGGTGGCGGTCCTCACCCTCCAGGAAGCTGCATCTGGCCGTGACGTTGGTCTCTCTGTCTGTCAGCTTCACAGTGCACTGGCCAGATTTCTTCAGGTGCAGCTTCCCGTACCAGGTGTGCATGTGCTTCCACCAGCCGAGGAGCACCTCCGAAGTGTAACCCATACTCTCTGCCCTCTCTCTCCAAGCAGCCTGCTTCCGCTTGGTGTCCCTGTACAGCTGGTGTCCCTTCTGCCACAGATAGTTGTTCTCGCTCAGCCACTCCAGCACCTCATCCTCGTGCACCTCCTCAATATAGTATTGCCTCCTCTCCCGTTGTCGCATACACCTCTTCCTCCCTTTGGCTGGACCAGATGGGCCCCTATCAGAGGGGCTCCCAGGTAGTAGGGGCTGCTCCTCCACACCACCAGCAGCAGCAGCAGCACCAGCACAATCATCATCATCATCATCATCATCATCATCATCATCATCATCATTCTCACCAGCAGGATCATAATCAGCATCATCATCATCATTAGCAGCAGCAGCAGCAGCAGGATCATCATCATCAGAAGCAGCAGTGACGGCAGCAGGATCAGCAGCAGCAGCAGGACCAGCAGGACCAGGATCAGCAGCAATAGAGGAAGCACCAGCTGGGCCAGCAAGTCCAGGAGCACGAGCAGGACCAGGAGCACGAACAGGACGAGCAGGACGAGCAAGACCAGGAGCATGAGCAGGACGAGCAAGTCCAGGAGCACGAGCAGGTCGAGCAGGATCAGCAGGACCAGGAGCAGCTTCAACAGAGTAAGCACTAGCAGAAGCCCCAGCACCAGCAGAAGCACCACCGCCAGGAGCAGCTTCAGCAGAAGCCCCAGCAGAAGCAGAGTCAGGGGCAGGGGGCAGGAGGTTGGCCCTGTCCCTCTTGCCAGGGATGGAGGCAGGTTGCTGAGGCTTTCGCTTCCTCCCCATGGTTGTGGGGTTGCTGGCTGGCAGGGAGGCTGGCAGGCACCAAGGCTGGCAGGAAGGCTGGCAGGAAGGCTGGCAGGAAGGCTGGCAGAAAGCCTGGCAGGCAGGCAGGCAGGCAGGCAGGCAGGCACCAAGGCTGGCTGGAAGGCAGGCTGGCAGGGCAGGCAAGGAACTCGAAGTGTCCAGCAGCAGGTCTTTCCTCGGAATGCTGGCCATGGGCGAGCTGCTTCCCTTTATATCCGGGGGGCTTACATTATACTTCCCCCCCGCATGTGCAATTAACGCTCGGCATCCGTTCTGCTTCTGCTGTGCATCCACTAGGCTTCCGCTGTGCATCCGCTTTATCCGCTGTGCATCCGCTGTGCATCTGCTTCATCCGTTCGGCGTCCATTCTACATCCGCTGTATCTGTTCCGCGTCCGCTTCACTGAGGCCCCCCAGAAGCCCTGGGGTTGCGCCATCCGCTCCCATCTGCTTCCATCCGCTAGGCTTCCATTCCGCATCCGTTTTCCATCCGTCTTGCGTCCTCCCTGCGTCCGTGTTATCCGCTCTGGTTATGCAAATTTTTGCCCCTTTTAAGAGCAGATAACAACGGATGGAACATTTTGCTCATCCGCTGTGTTCTTTTTGCATCCGTTGGCCAGTGTGACATGGGCTTTAAGTCTATTGGCTCTTTTCCAATGTAGTTTGGATATAAATTTTATTCCAAATTCCCTGGTAAGACGTGGAAAGTTTCATGGAGTCCCATTTTCATAAAGATGAATATGTAATGCTCCAGCCATCAAAAAATTGCTTATATTTTGTTTGATCGGAAATTATAGCAAGCATTGATGGTTTAAATTCTTTTCTAAAATCCAAAATCCAGAAATAGCACAGGTTGTTATACTTTTTGCAGGAAACACATTTGGATACTATTGGAAGGACCATGTCCTTTAAATCAAAAGCTACGATTTTGATTTTCAAAAGATTGACTGCAGGGGAAAAAATATGTTATGAATTACAGTATGTGCTACTTTTATCCTTGTATTGTTTTTACAGCTTTTTGATATGGCTCAACAACTTATCAGCAAACTAATTGACCGGTTTAAGATGCTCGCAATCCCTTTAAGCCTGGAAATATTTTACTTAAGCTGCTTTAATGTTAAGCTGTGATTATACCATAGTACAGGAGCAGCTTAAGTGGTAAGTGTGGATATGCTTATACTCTTAACAGTTTGAGGGTAGGGGGTCCATTGTTATATCACAATCATAGGCCTCAGATAATCAGCTTTGACTTCCAAACTAGGATTACATTGAAATCATCCCCTACCCTGATTCCAAAATGGAGCAAAATCAATCAGAAATCCAAAGATATTTTTCTTGTAAGCTATCTGGTCATCTAAATCAAAGGTCTGGAAATTAATGGTTGAGTGCCCTCTGGGCATTGCCAAAATCTTGCCAAGAAAACTGTCCAGCTTGTTTGTGTACTTCCCTGGAGTCAAAACTGAGTTGAAGGAATCCTCTACTTCCCCCCAAAAAAAGATATTTTATCAGCAGTTGGCCTCAGTTTAAAAAATAAATCATTATATCACTTTGATTTCCCTTCATTGGACTTTAAGCTAAAGGTTGCAGCTATCCAACATACCTCTTCCTATTACTTATTTCTTTATTCCCCAAATTTTATTCTCCAGTCTCCCAACATTTCATAACACATCCCATAAAATAAGCAACATTGGGGGTGAAATTAGGAAAAAAAGCATCCTTCCTCTTTTAGAATCCAAACCCTCAATATTTATACATGAGAACAAATAAGTAGATACAGCATCAAATTCACGTCATCACAGTGGCATCACATGTTGTATCAGAACTTTTTTCCCCTTTGCTGAACCAGGTGTGGGTATGGCCAGCGTGTGACGCATCCAGCCAATGGTTTGGGAATTTGACAGCCCTATTCTAAAGAGACAATCCCTTTTGGGTGATGCCTTCAGTGGTGACATTAGTTCAATTTCAGGACAGTATCTCTTTTAAGTAAATGGCAGGAAGGATTCTGTGTCTTAAAAGGCCTTTTGTAACCCAGTCCTGCAAAGAGTGCTAGAAACTGACATTGCCTTCTGCACCCTCTTCCCAACTGTGTTCTGGAATTGGGACAGCATGGGGGAATAGCACCTTGTTGGTATTCTCTGAGCTTGGTTGTATTCTTGCCGATGTTTCATTACCCAAACTAGGTAACATCATCAGAGTTAGCATCTCTTTTATGTTTTGCAGTTCAATACAATAACACATATCCTTTCCCTAACAGCTTGCTGCAGCAACAGAAACAGGATATATTTTGTTATAAAGAAAATGGATATATATATATAAAAAAAAAAGTAACCCAGCACAACTCTTTTAAAAAACTACTTTGGCGACCCGATAGCTTTGGCTTATATGAACATCCAAAGCAATGCAGCATCAACTGAAAAAAAAAAAAAAAGCTTTATAACTTAAAATGTAGCTTCACAGCATGTTCTCTATTTTCACAATGTACTCAGACATTTTTAAAAACCTTTTCTGGCATTCTTAAAGTTCTTTCTTTTTAATAGCTAGGATATTTGTCTAAACTGATTTTCTCTGTCCATTTCTGACATAGTTGATATCCTGATAAATGTTAAATGGGGACAGACTGTCACTCTGTTGGTTTTGTTTAGAGAACATTCCAAATTAATGGGAGTCTACTGTTTATTCAACTGCATGTATCACTCAAGCAACATGAGTCCCAAAAAAGGAACAGAACATTTAGTTTTTCCATCTAAGGAAACAAGCTACTTTTGTTGTAAGTCAAGAGCTCTGAAATGACTGATCAAGAAGCTGTGGAAGCTGTGATGGACCAATTGTAAAACTTTCAGGTGTTTTGGACCAAACATGATGGATGAATGTCAGGATCTGTAACTGAAGACAGGAGGTCTATACTGTCTTTCCTGCAGGTGCAGCAGAACACAGTTTTCTCTGTGTGGAGGAAAGTAATATGGAGGAAAGAGTCCCTGTAGATTTTACTCCAGTAATCGTTGCTGACTATAATATTCATCTTTGTTTCAAGGTTGTGAGCCAGCACTATCCAAAGATATTTCTGTAGTCATATGGCCAGCATGAAATCATGGAACACTGCTTCTTCCTCATCAAAGTGGTACCTATATATCTACTCGTATTTTCATGATTTCAAATTGCTAAATGGGCAGAAGCTAGGCGAAGATGGATACTCACTGTGTCATATGGCACTTGGGTCTCAAAATTGGGCTGCTGGTTTTTCATTTTAACAGCTGAGCCATCACAACATTTGAACACAAAAGCCATTAACTAGACTTTGCTTGCTGAGAAATTTCAAAGCCAAATTCAATGTTAATGCCAAGCCTTGAGAATAGTCTAAAGTGTTAAAGCTCACAAGATGATATCCAAGCCAAGAAGTAACTTCTATCACCCCAAAAAAGCCAGGATATACTTCCAATTTAATCAAGCTTTTGAGTTCAGATAGCAGTGATTAATTTGAGTGAGAAAATTTAATCTAATCACAAATTTAATTTGGTTGTCTTGTACTTTCAAGAGCCTGACACATCTTCCATACATTTATTTCAGTGATAAAATAGAGCTGTAACATTTCCGATTCTATTGAAGAAATATTGTTTTTTTGCTTCATAGACTTGTCACACTTAGTTATCAAATAACTGAAAAGGCAGACTATTCAGTACTTTCACACTACTTTCATTTTCAGAAATTGGCAGGTAAAGTCTATTTCAACATGGCAATGAATATTATCTATTGATGGTTTCAACTATTTCTGTTAAGAAGATTGACAGTCTTCCTCACTTACCACATATGAGCAAGTTGTAGCCTTCAAAATGTTGCTATGCTACAGGAACCCAACCAATGATGCAGATACTGGGAATTATAATTCTGCAAGATATAAGTATGATGATTTGACCATCCATAACTAGAAGCTTAACACCTGTTCTACTTATCTGTTCTAGTCTCAAATATGGCACTTTATTGTCTGATTTATTGCCATAATAAAGTTATCAAGTTAACTATATAGATATAAATCTAGTCCTAGCTCAGAACAGAAAGGCAAACTCATTGATAAAGTAGCATCTAAAGCAGTAAACATATAGATAAATCAAGAAACAACATGAAGTCCAATGCTATATATTTTCTATTGTAAGGAATCTGATGAATAGGAATAGGACAGTGTTGTTATAGCACCTTTCATTGGTTCATGCTAGTCCCCAGATACCAAGAACTGGGGAGACTAAGCCTTGTTTTCATTAGCAGCTAACTTCTAACTAGCTCTGCCTAGTCTAGCTATTGGGGTTATATGTTTCCATTTTCTAGCCTTCACTATTTCCGAATATGCCTGCATAAGGATTTCAAACTGAGTCCCAGGAAAAATGGAGAGAAATGCCTTGGAGGACAGATTGTGAGGAGAAGAAGATGACTGCATGCAAGATCTGGATGGAAAAATATGGGGAAAAGATATATGGAAGAGAAAGAAATGGAGCAGATAAAGATTTACATTAAGTGCCCTTTAAATTTGCCAGACTAATCCTTTTTCCATAACATAGTTTTATTTTAAAAAGTCCCTAAAGGAAAGTTGCTGTAAAGACTAAGAAAAATTCTAGCCCAAATAGGATCACATGACATTACATTACAAGATGAATTATTGTCAGAACTAATTACTACTTGATTTAAATTACATCCCTGGATAGTGAGCTTATTGCTGGTTCAGCATAGTTGCTAGATCCTGAAAATACTGCATCTGGTTCTTGGGATGTTTTTTCTTCAACTCTTCATCTGAGGAAATCTCTTGAGATAGGCTCATCATATTTTTTTAACCAGCCTGGAACAGTTCATATCCTTATTTAATAAAATTCCTTCCCATATATTGATTCTGTTTTCCCTCACTATTTTTCAAACAATAGTTCAGTATGTTTGTACAAAACTATTATTTCGCACTCTTCAAGATTACAGGATTGGATCATTTAGAGTACCATTTAGAAATGTTGAAACAACGGAACTTAACATTAATCATAATTAAAATGAGGCTCATTGAACTCAACAGGGTTATTCTAAATCTGGCGAGGCTTACTTCCAATCCATCATCAACTTCAAATGTTATTAATTGAACTGATACTTTCTTCTGACTATTTCAGGTAGTCTTCCATGTGTCCATAAACTATCTATCAATCTAAAAATACGTGTTTTCCACTGCTGGTTTACAAGTTTTAATTTTCAGATAAGTGTCTGACCTAAGTGTCTGATAATAAACATCAAACACACACACACACACACACGCACACACGCACACACAAATAAGAGTCGTGATGATGCAGTGGTTACAATGCAGTGTTGCAGGCTAATTCTGCTGACTTCTAGAAATTCAATTCCAATTGGCTTAAGGTTTACTCAGCCTTAAATGTTTGGTAAAATGAGGCCCCAGACTGTTGAGGTCAATTTGCTAACTCTGTAAATCTCTTAGCGCTGTAAAATACTGTGAAGCCGTACATAAGTCTAAGTGCTATTGCTAATAAAAGGTGTTCTCTTGATAATGAGAAAATATTCTCATTATTTCTTATCTTAATTGTGTTTTGTGTGATCCATACAAACCTATCAGAAACCATTGGGAACTGTATCTAAGATATATTGTGCAATAGTTAAAGTTTCAGATTTTGGAAAGCCAAATTGGATGACAAAATATATAACAAAATATACTAATAGAGTTATGTGACAAGCTTAAAAATGACACATATACACTTATTATTTATTCCTTTAGGCTAATATGCCATGCAAACATTTCCAATTATATTGTACAGGTACCATGAAATACTCAAGTACTAAATAATAATTACTGCTTTAAGGCTAGGTCACATCACCCGATGGATGCAAAACGTATGTAAAAAGGACACAGCGGACGGCCAAAAATCTGGGGGTGGCTCCATCCATTCTTATCTGCTCTCAAAAGGGGAAAAAATTTGCATAAAGAGAACGGAAAAGAACAGACGGGGGTAGGACGTAACGCGGATGTAAAAGGGATGCTCAAGCAGATGGAAATGGATGGCACGTCCGCAGGGCTTCCGGGGGAGCATAGCAAAGCGGACACGCAGCGGAAAGAGCGGATGCGTAGCGGATGAAGCAGATGCATAGTGGATGCGTAGCAGATGCAGAGCGGATGCAGAGCGGATGCAGAGCGGATGTGTAGTGGATGCGTAGCGGATGACGTGGATGTGTAGCGGATGACGCGGATGCGTAGCGGTTGCAGAGTGGATGGAGAGCGGATGCAGAGTGGATGCGTAGCATTCACTGCACATGCGGGGAGGATGCATTGTTTCAGCCCCACGGATATAAAAGGAGGCAGCTCGCATGAGGCCAGCATTCACAGGAAAGACCTGCTACAAAGCACATCTTCGAGAGAACACCATGGGGAAGAAGAGGAAGCCTGTGCCATCTTCTGCCAGCCCTGGCAAGAGGGATAGATCCACCATCCCACCCCCTGGCACTGAATCTGCTGCTGCTGCTGCTTCTGCTGCTGGTGCTGCTCCTGCTGCTGGTGGTGCTTCTCCTGCTGCTGGTGCTGGTGCTGCTTCTCCTGCTGCTTCTCCTGCTGCTGCTGTGGTGGACCAGCCCCAAAGCCCTGAAAGCCCTGAGGATGAAGGCCCTGATGCTGAAGGCCATGCCAGAGGGAGGAAGAGGCAAGGCAAGGAGAAGGGAGAGAGGTAGCAGTACTCCATCGCAGAGGAGCATGAGGAGGAGGTGCTGCAGTGGCTGAGGGAGAATGAGTACATATGGAGGAAGGGCCACAGGCTCTATCGAGACACCAAGTGGAAGCAGGCGGCTTGGAGGGAGAAGGCGGAGAGCCTGGGCTACACTGCTGATGTCCTTCTCAGGTGGTGGAAGCATATGCACACTTGGTACAGGAAGCTACACCTGAAGAAGTCTGGCCAGGCCACAGTCAAGCTAACCGACCGGGGAAGCTACGTCATGGCAAAGTGCAGCTTCCTGGAGGATGAGGTCCGCGACCAAGGAGCAGCCCCTCTGTCTACCCTCACTCTCAGGCAGCCCACAGACAGCCACTCCTCTTCTGGCCAGGAGACAGTGACTGTTTCTGGGCAGGTGTCCACAGAGCGCCCCGCGACAGAGACCCCCCGACAGCTGCACACCCTATGCCGGGGGACGTGGAGGATTCTCTCACACACATGGAGCAAGAAGAAGCAGCAACCACCAGAGACCAACCCACACCCACCCCCAGCTCCACCTCCACAGAAAGCAGGCAGAGAGGCAGACCAGAGGGACAGAGCCACACTATCTTCTTGGAGATCAGGGACACAATCAAAGCCAGCACAGATCTCCTCTCCCAGCTGGTCCACTTTGACATACCATCCTTGAACGGCAAGCCCTTCATCACCTATGTGAGCCAGACCCTCATGGACATGCCCGAGGCCCAGTACCAGGTCATGAAAGAGAGGATCACGGCGCTGCTGCACCACCCTCCATGCCCAGCTGAACCTGCTCCCACCCAGTCCAGGTCTGCTCCTCCACCCCAGGCGATGTCACAGCCCTTCCAAGGCTTTCAACAGCCCCTCACCTACCAAGGCTATGGATACCAGGACTTCCAGCAGCACAGGTAGCCCTTCCCAGTCCAGGCACAGGTTACTCGCACACCACAGGTGCCACCGATGCCACAGATACCACCGATGCCACCGATGCCATAGATGCCACAGATGCCACCAACACCACAGATGTTTCCTCGCATGCCACAGATGCCTCACCTCGCCCAGCTACAGACCAGACATCCCCACTACACTCCTTCCTCCACCCCACAGCCAAGCCCGGCCTCAGAACATCTTTCATCGGTCCTGTGCCTGACATCCCAGGTCCTTGATGAAGGGCCTCTCAACCTCACTGGACTGAGCCAGCTTTCTGAGAGCTTCCTGAACACACCATCTCCTGTTGTCCTCTCGGGGCCAGGCACCCCAATGGCACCTCAGACCAGCACTCCAGCCACAGCCACCTCCACAGTCCCTGTCCCCTTTACACCTGAGACCATGGACATGCCTCAGAGTGACTGAGAACATTGCCAGAGACTGAGTTGTTACCTGTTGACTTTAACTTTGCTTGGGACACTTTTCTTGGGTCATTTTGCTTTTTAAATAAAGTCCTACACTTTACTTAACTGCTATTAATAAAGGTTATCTTTGCTTCACACACTTGGGTTATTTCTTTTACTTAATAAAGTGTTGGAAACTTTTAGAAAATGGTTAGGACTTTGCATGCTTGTGGGATGGGCAGGGATACCTGTGGGATGTGTAATAGCTGTGGGATAGATAAACCTCCAGTGCAAGCATAGTGGGACTGTATGGTCCACCCTCCCAGGTGCCACCCCTATCGCCCTTCATTATCAATTACAATGTAAGCATTGATCAACACATTTCAACATAAACACAACTCTTTATTAATGCCCTGTTCATTGTAGGGCCACTCAACATACATGGCACAATCTCATCAGTATTATGCCACAGGCTCAAGGAAGCATCCATCAACAATCCATCATCCTGTCTTGCCACTCCACTGCTCCAGCTGGGGAGTTGCACCAGTGTTTCAGGAGGTTGCACTGCTTCTTCCCTTCATGTGAAGCTCTGTTGGGGCCTGGTACATCCACAGTGTCTATCAGGTTTTGCCCTTGCCTCCATTCACCAGGCTCCATGTCCCCATTCCCTTCTTGACAGTCCGCAAGCCTGTTCTGCAACACTGGGTAGCGGGTGCGCATGAGATTGTGCAGGATGCAGCAAGCTTCCACGATCCTCCTCACGGTCTCTGGGTGATGCTGCATGGTGGTGAGAAGTACCTGGAACCTGTTGGCCAGGATGCCAAAGGCGTTCTCCACCACCCGCCTTGCCCTGGACAGCCTGTAGTTGAAGATCCTCTCTTCACGGGTGAGGAGTCTGGAACTATAGGGCTTCATGAGGTAGGTTCTGAGAGAGAAGGCGTCATCCCCCACGATGAAGTAGGGCACATATTGTGTGTTGTTGGGTAGGGGGTCTGGATCTGGGAAACCCATGATGAGGTTGCATTCCAGCCCACCCTTGAGGTCACTGGCGTTGTATATCTGGGCATCTGAAGCTGACCTGTTGCCTGAAGCATCGATGTACATGAACTTGTCATCAGCATCGACCATGGCAAAGAGGATGATACTGAAGAAGCCCTTGTAGTTGAAATAAGTGGACCATGGCTTTACTGGAGCTTTGCAGGCCACGTGCTTCCCATCTATGGCTCCAACGATGTGGGGGAAGTTCCACCTCTGATACCACTGTTCTGCAACTTTACTCCAGCCTTCTTCAGTGGTAAGGCACTGGAGAAACTCCTCCTCGTATTCTTCGATGATGGCCTGCACCACTTCTCTGACCACAATGCTGATGGTGTTGTGTGGCACCCTCCAGCCGTACTGCATGTTTCTGTATGTGGTTCTGGAGGCCAGGTGGCGCAGAGTCAGTGCCACCTTCAGCCCAGGGTCCAGGCTGGGATGGAAGTTGGTGTTTGCCTTGGTCAACCTTGGTCTCAGACGCTCCACAATTTCGTCAAACATGGCTGGCGGCATCCTCATGAAGTTCTGGAATGCACGAGTGTCTTCATTCCTCAGCTCCACCATCAGCTTGTCATACAGTCCATACTCAGCTCTTATCGCGATCCATCGTCGGACCCATACACTTCTTGGCCGCCTCCTTTTCTTCCCGTAGAAAAGGTGAAAGAGCCTGAAGAGGGCTTGGTTCTGGTGTTGAATGATGGCGGCTACCAAAAGGAGTGTGCGATGATCCATGGTGGAGAAGAATGGATGCTGTGGAAGAGCAAGAGCAAGGCTGAAGAGGTGTGCACCCCACGTCTGCTGGACTGAAAGTGAGATCCAGGTGATTTCCTCCCCCTTTTTGTAGGAAATATCGGTTTTCCGCTAGGTGTCCTTCTGCATCCTCCAGACATCCTCCAGACATCCTGAATATCCGAGATACATCCCCTATATGAACCTTTTTTCTGTTTTAATGCTCTATATCCAAGCTGCATCCGCTTTCATCCTTTCTACATCTGTGCTACTAATGCTGTGTGTCCGTTCCGCGTCTGTTTCACTTCCTCCCTGTGTCCGTTTTCCGCTGGAGCAGATTTGAGTTGCGCAGATGAACAGCGGATGCCTAGCAGATATAGCAGATCGTAATGGATGATGATGGACATATAACGGATGTTCCCTGTATGCATAGTGGATGTATAATGGACGCATTGGATACTTCATTCGCTCAAAAAGTTTTGTGCAGCTCAAAACTTTTTGAGTGGATGAAATCACAGTAGACGGATGCTGGACGGATAGAGAGTATGAATCACGGAAGCAGTGAGTACACAACAGATACATCATGTTTTCCAACGGATGGCAAGCATTTCTCTCCGTTTTACATCCTCTTTGCATCCGTTGGTGCAGTGTGACATGGGCTTTACAGAGTGGTAAACACACATCATCAGGTTTTGCTTTTGAAATGTATTTGGGCCATTCCAAAATTTCTAAAAGCAATTGTGTGTTTCATGTCTAATCAAACTGGTAGTCTTATTTTAAGACATAAGAAACCCTAAAACCAGCTCATCAAGAAAGCAGGAGAGGAAGAAAGTTGCTAGAAACTGCAGAATGGCTATCAAAAATGAATGCAGTAGTGCTGTGTAATTCCTCATTTCACAAGCTAGTGTATTGAGTCATCTGCATGGTGACTAGAAGCAAAAGGGAACACTTTGAGATAAGAAAAAGAATTGGAGCCTTAGCAGCCCTTTCAAGAGAAACAGGAAAGCCATATCTATGATGATGTCAAAACAATGAAACATGTTATGCCACATCCAAGTTCTGCCCTTATAGAGTTGTCCCCTATGGATACCGGCAAGACAAGACAAGTGATACAAGAAATACAAGGCATTGATCATATAAATCATGGCAGCAGAGTAAATAATATTTCAAAATAATATTGGCTGTAAACATTACCATACCAGTTCCTCAGCTTGCTAGACAGATCTTCTGAATATCTCACTTCTTTCAGGCTAAACTGTAGTTCATTCTCTTTTTCTTTCTTTAGTGGTCTCACACTGACTTTCATAAAATGTATCCATCTATAACTTTGCCCATAGAAATCGAGAGTTACTTTAATATGTTTGTCAGTGTGTTGTTTCCCTTTTGTTTTTTTCTGAAAGACAACAATGGGCACTTGTATGTTTCTTTGAGCTCTGAGAGGGAAACATGAAATAGAATTCTGCCAAATAAATAAGAAAATAATCATGTCCAATGAATGTAATGATAAATGGTATCCACTCTCAGGTCATATTTTTCCACACTCTTTTCTCTCCATTCATGTCTTCAAAGAGGTTATGATAGATTCCCACTTTCATTTTTGCATAGCTATAATTTTATGTGTCATTCAAACTGTGATTCAACTTACCCAAGATCTGTGAAATCCAAACAGCATTATAAACGATCATTTGAAGTTGATAATTTCTCACCTAACTATAGTTAGAATGAACAGTTGTTTAGTTAGCAACATGGTTGTTAAGGGAATCTGGCATCCCCATTGACTTTGCTTGTCAAATGACTCTGGAAGACAGCAAACATCATAAATATGAGTCAGTAGCCTAGTCTCTGAATTTTGTTTGCTAACTTGTGTTTATTATTTGGAATAAAGTTTGTTAATGTATATTTTACTTCCAATACCTTAGCTCTCCATTTTATGGAGGGCTGCCTTGTTAATCCTTTTTTTCATTAAACTTTACTATATTTAGTGGGGAGGTGATTTAAAAGACTAAAGGCATATGATCAGGTGATGCAAACTGACTAGAATAAAAATGGAAAACTAGAGTGAGAATAAAAATAGAATGGTATATCCCAGAAGAAAGTGTTCCAACCAGGACTCGCTTTTGCCTTTTCTTGTCCCAAAGGAACCTCATTATCAATAAAACCAGTTCTGAAAGTTTTCAGTCAGTAGTTTATGAAAGAATTTGTGTTTTTTTTTTCATATGCATACCTTTCATGCTGCAGGTTGGTAATACCTGAACAGTGTATTTGATTGAGCTTCAGAAGATCTTCACAAGAGAGAATATATTGCATAAACTAGAAAATGTT
Organism: Laticauda colubrina; assembly: GCA_015471245.1. NCBI lineage: Eukaryota > Metazoa > Chordata > Lepidosauria > Squamata > Elapidae > Laticauda > Laticauda colubrina. Next base: position 69,342,802 of record BLBF01000002.1, on the reverse strand, counting down.
TCAGTTAGAATATTTTTTTAGTTTCCCCCCAAAAAAATGTTTTTGACCCAAATTGGCCCATATAATCTTTCATGGGTTTTCAATGCTTATTTTAATTAAAAATATCCTGCCTAAAATAGGCCAAAACTTGTTTTGTTAAAAATAATATTGGCAAAGAAAACAAAGTTGTAGAAGTTGTGGAAATGTTACAGTCACCTTTAAACTTATGGCAGAGATCCAAAGCCATTATACTTCTTTTTGACCTAGAGACATAGCTTTGGTTCATTAAGAAGATATAAAAGCCCATTACTTAGAGGAAAGTGAGGCAACTACTCTGAGATGTTACACTAAAATAGGAGTCAGACCATGAAATTGTTCTGTAGAAAAATAAAACAGCCAGGCTAAATTTGAACTAGAAGCCAACAGGTATTTGCCTTTCTAACAGATAGGTACTATTTTCTCATAAAGATTAGAATTAAATTTGAGCTTATCATCAGAACTGGAGCCTGTTAATTTTAATACCATTTGTGTTTAAGAGTTAATGACCAATGCATTTTCCTGAATCCTTCAGATTTTCTGATATTACCAACTGCAGCAAGTAGAAGTGGAAATTCTGAGAATTGTAATAATAATACATTTGAAGTTCACCGAATGCATTATTGTGCAAAATATTGTAGCATAATCTAATAATATTGTTTTAGCACAGACAAAAGATATTACAAGACCTGTCACAAGTTATCCATAGTTACAATTTCAAGGAGATTTATTGGTTAGGACTATAATATTTTCGAACAAGAAGATTAACTCTTCCGTATTGTTACCTTGAAAATAACCTGTTCAGTGTTAAAGCCCATGTCACACTGGCCAACGGATGCAAAAAGGACACAGCGGACGAGCAAAATGTTCCATCCGTTGTTATACGCTCTTAAAAGGGGCAAAAATTTGCATAACCGGAGCGGATAACACGGACGCGGGGAGGACGCAGGGCGGATGCAAAGCGGATGTGGAACGGAAGCCCACCGGATGGAAGCGGATGAGAGTGGATGGTGCAACTGCAGGGCTTCTGGGGGGCCTCAGCGAAGTGGACATGGAACGGATACAGCAGATGCAAAACGGACGCCGAACGGATGAAGCGGATGCACAGCAGATGAACAGCAGATAAAGTGGATGCACAGCGGAAGCCTAACGGATGCACAGCGGAAGCAGAATGGATGCCGAGCGTTAATTGCGCATGTGGGGGGGAAGCATTACATAAGCCCCCCGGATATAAAGGGAAGCAGCTCACACGTGGCCAGCATTCCGAGGAAAGACCTGCTGCTTCGAGTTCCTTGCCTGCCCTGCCTGCATGCCTGCCTGCCAGCCTTGCTGCCAGCCTGCCTTCCAGCCAGCCTTGGTGCCTGCCTGCCTGCCTGCCTGCCTGCCTTCCTGCCAGGCTTCCTGCCAGCCTACCTGCCAGGCTTCCTGCCAGCCTTCCTGCCAGCCTTGGTGCCTGCCAGCCCCCCTGCCAGCCAGCAACCCCACAACCATGGGGAGGAAGCGAAAGCCTCAGCAACCTGCCGCCATCCCTGGCAAGAAGGACGGGGCCAACCTCCCGCCCCCTGCCCCTGACTCTGCTTCTGCTGGGGCTTCTGCTGAAGCTGCTCCTGGCAGTGGTGCTTCTGCTGGTGCTGCTGCTTCTGCTGGTGCTTACTCTGTTGAAGCTGCTCCTGGTCCTGCTGGTCCTGCTCGACCTGCTCGTGCTCCTGGTCTTGCTCGTCTTGCTCGTCATGCTCATGATCCTGGTCTTGCTAGTCCTGCTCGTCCTGCTCGTGATCCTGGTCCTGCTCGTGCTCCTGGACTTGCTGGCCCTGCTGGTGCTTACTCTACTGCTGCTGATCCTGGTCCTGCTGGTCCTGCTGCTGCTGCTGATCCTGCTGCTGCTGCTGCTGCTTCTGATGATTATGATCCTGCTGCTGCTGCTGCTGCTGCTGATGATGATGATGATGATGATTATGATCCTGCTGGTGAGGATGATGATGATGATGATGATGATGATGATGAGTCTGCTGGTGCTACTGCTGGTGGTGGTGGTGTGGAGGAGCAGCCCCTATTACCTGGGAGCCCCTCTGATAAGGGCCCATCTGGTCCAGCCAAAAGGAGGAAGAGGCATATGCGACAACGGGAGAGGAGGCAATGCTATATTGAGGAGGCACACAAGGATGAGGTGCTGGAGTGGCTGAGAGAGAACGACTATCTGTGGCAGAAGGAACACCAGCTGTACAGGGATATCAAGCAGAAGCAGGCTGCTTGGAGAGAGAGGGCGGAGAGTATGGGTTACACTTCAGAGGTGTTCCTCGGCTGGTGGAAACTTATGCACACCTGGTACGGGAAGCTGCACCTGAAGAAATCTGGCCAGTGCACTGTGAAGCTGACAGACAGAGAGACCTACGTCACGGCCAGGTGCAGCTTCCTGGAGGGTGAGGTCCACCACCGAGGAGCACAAGCAGCCCCTCTCATGACACTCTCACTCCGGCAGCCTGCTGAGAGCCAGTCCTCTTCCCACCGAGAGTCAGTCCCTGTCTCCAGGCAGGTTTCTGTGGAGCGTGCCATGGCGGAGAACCCACGGACAGGTGTGGTAAGCGTGGTGGAGTGCGTAGAAGACTCCCTGGTGCGGAGGGAGAAAGGAGACATCGAGTCCACCACAGT
>BLBF01000002.1:69326459-69339738 GCA_015471245.1 Laticauda colubrina | reverse complement strand
GCAGCACAGGCAGCAGCCCTTCCCAGTCCAGGCACAGAGTCATCGGGAGACACCGTTGCCACCTGTTCCACTGATGCCACTGATGCCAACCATGAATATGATGCCACCGACGACAGCGATGTCACCCACGCCAATGATATCACCAACGACAGTGATGCCACCCATGCCAATGATGCCACCCACACCAGTCCTCATCCAGCTGCAGAGCATACAGCCCCACTACACGACTCCTTCCTCCACCCCACAGCCAAGCCCGGCCTCAGTACATCTGTCATCAGTACTGGGACTGACACCCCATGGCATGGAGGAAGGACCTCTCAGAATCACGGGGCTGAGCCAGCTGTCCGAGAGCTTTCTCAACACACCGTCCCCTGTTGTCCTCTTGGGGCCAGGCACTCCAGCAGCAGCCACCTCCACAGCACCTGGACCCTTCACCCCTGAGACTAGGCACACCTCCGAGTGACCAAGAAGAGTGCCAGAGACTGGGTAGCTGGCTACCTGTGGACTTTATTTGAAAACTTGACTTGGGTCATTTTTTTTTTTTACAGCTTGTTGTTCAATAAAGTTTATCTTTGATTCACACACTTGCTTCATTTGTTTTTTTTAAAAAAGTCTTGGTGGAAACTTTTAGAATTGGCTTAAGCCTTTGCATGCTTGTGGGATGGGTTAAGATAGCAGTGGGGTGGGCAGGGATACCTGTGGAATGAGCAGGGATACCTTTGGAATGGCTAATAGCTGTGGGATAGATAAACCTCCAGTGCAAGCATAGTGGGACTGTATGGTCTACCCTCCCAGGTGACACACCTATGGCCCTTTTTTATCAATAACAATGTAAGCATTGATTCACACATTTGAACACAAACACAACTCTTTTTTAAACGCCCTGTTCATTGTAGGCCCACCCAACATACATGGCCCAATCTCATGAGTGTGATGAAACAGGCTGAAGGAAGCATCCATTAAGCTTCTGCCATCCTGTCTTGCTTCTCCACTGCTCCAGCTGGAGAGTTGCACCAGTGTTTCAGGAGGTTGCGCTGCTTCTTCCCTTCCCCTGAGGCTCTGTTGGGGTCTTGCACATCCTCAGTGTCGATCAGGTTTCGCCCTTACCTCCATTCCCCAGGATCCATGTCCCCATTGCCTTGTTGACGGTCCACAAGCCTGTTCTGCAACACTGGGTAGCGGGTGCGCATGAGATTGTGCAGGATGCAGCAAGCTTCCACGATCCTCCTCACGGTCTCTGGGCGATGCTACATGGTGGTGAGAAGTACCTGGAACCTGTTGGCCAGGATGCCAAAGGCGTTCTCCACCACCCGCCTTGCCCTGGACAGTCTGGAGTTGAAGATCCTCTCTTCACGGGTCAGGAGTCTGGAAGTGTATGGCTTCATGAGGTAGGTTCTGAGGGAGAAGGCGTCATCCCCCACGATGAAGTAGGGCACATCTTGCGTGTCGTTGGGCAGGGGGTCTGGATCTGGGAAGCCCATGATGAGGTTGCCTTCCAGCCCCTCCTTGAGGTGACTGGCATTGTATACCTGGGCATCTGAAGCTGACCTGTAGCCTGAAGCATCGATGTACATGAATTTGTAGTCAGCATTGACCATGGCGAAGAGGACGATGCTGAAAAAGCCCTTGTAGTTGAAATAAGTGCACCTTGACTTGACTGGAGCTTTGCAGGCCACGTGCTTGCCATCGATGGCTCCAACGGTGTGTGAGAAGTTCCACCTCTGATACCACTGCTCTGCAACTTTCTTCCATCCTTCTTCAGTGGAGGGGCACTGGAGGAGCTTCTCCTTGTATTCTTCGATGATGGCCTGCACCACTTCTCTGACCACAATGCTGATGGTGTTGTATGGCACCCTCCAGCCGTACTGCATGCTCCTGTAGGTGGTCCCTGAGGCCAGGTGGCGCAGAGTGAGTGCCACCTTGAGCCCAGGTTCCAGGCTGGGCCGGAAGTTGGTGTTTGCCTTGGTCAACCTGGGTGTCAGGCGCTGCACAACTTCGTCAAACATGGCTGGAGGCATCCTCATGAAGTTCTGGAACGCCTGAGTGTCTTCGTTCCTCAGCTCCACCATCAGCTTGTTGTACAGTCCGTACTCTGCTCTCCTCCCGATCCATTTTCGGACCCAGACTCTTCTTGGCCGCCTCTTTTTCTTCCCGTAGTAGAGTTCACAGAGCCTGTAGATGGCTTCATACTGTTGCAGAAGGATGGTGGCTGCCAAAAGGAGTGTGTTACGATCCACGGTGGACATGACTGGATGCTGTGGAAGAGGAAGAGTCAGATGAAGGCTGCAGAGGTATGCACAGGTGGGCTGCTGGTCTGAAAGTGAGATGCAGACGAGTTGCTCCCCCTTTTTATAGGCAGTATAGGTGTCCCTTTGCATCCTCTAGGCATCCTCTGGGCATGCTGTAGACATCCTTAATATCCGAGATAGGTCCCCTCTGCGAACGTTTTTTCCGCTTGAAACGCTTTGTTTCCATGCCGCATCCCTTTTGCATTCATTCTGCATCTGTTCCGCGTCCGTTCCGCTTCCTCCCTGCGTCTGGGTGGATGCGAGTTGCGCGGATGCGCAGTGGACGCCAAGCGGATATAGTGGATGCATAACGGATGCGCAACGGATGTGTAGTGGATGCGTAGCGGATGCAGAACGGACGAACTGGTTACATTTTCCATGCAAAATTTTTGGGCAGCCCAAAACGTTCGGAGCGGATGAAACGTCAATAAACAGATGCTGGACGGATAGAGAGGAAGCAAAACGGAGGCAGTGAGTACATCGCATTTTCGATCGGATGGCAAGGTTTTTAGTCCGTTTTACATCCTCTTTGCATCCGTTGGTTCAGTGTGACATGGGCTTAACATATAGATATTGTATAAAATTGGAATAGCATCAGAACACATTCAACAAAGTTTGAACAGCGTGTTTCAAACTAAATATATTTCAAATTTTACACATCTCCAGTTCCTGACTACTGTACCTTGTAAGATTGTTATGAGGATAAAGTATACGTGAGAATAATATAAATTGCACTCCTCTTAGAAAGAACATTACCGAAGAGGCCTAGAATGTTCCTTCAAATTAAACTCATAAGGCATGTTAAAAAGTAAAGTTAAAACCTTTCACAAAAACTCTGTTGCAGATAGTATATCAGAAAGCAGGAGTGACTTTGCTAATTAGGGGAATGCCCCACCAATGTAAAAAGCATTTGAGCAAGTACTCTTCACTTAAAGACCACAATTAGGACTAGCAACTCTGTCACTAAGCAAGGCAGTTGTTAAACAAAACAACGCATGACCACAACAGGCTTATGACCTCACTTCCACCTGGTCTTTAAGTGAATCACCCACAGTCATTACACAAAACATCACCTAATCATGATTTGCAATTTTACTTTGGGCTGCTGCTTATCGAAAGCTGCTGTAAAACAGACAAAGTTAATGACTTTGAACGTCTGCAGTGGTGGCAGATGTGAGGAATAGACATAAAGTTCCTTTTTTTCAACACTGCCATAAGTTTGAGTGGTCACTAAACAGGGCAGTTGTTAAGCATGGTCTACCTATAATATTGTACCAGCATATTACATTAAGATTTAATTTGTAATCAAACGTCAGAGAAGTTACTGCTGACTTTTTGCATACTCTGGAAAGTTTGACTGAAGAAAAAGATCCAGTTGTAATCTCCTTTTTCTGTTTTCATATATCCCATATCAAAAACCATACCAAAAATATCAAATACGGGGCATTGATTGTTCCCATTTCTTGGATTTGACAAATCTTCTATCTAAAAGTTCCAAGCTTCATTCCATTGTGATTATATGAATTTATCTCAATACCATAAGGCCTTGCATAAGGGATATATGCAATGATCCTATGCTGATTCCATGAAGAAATAGTTAAGAATGGTTTTGGATTAATTAATTTTCTAACAGACTGACACATACTTGAAATTAGCTTTCTCTAAAGCATCTTCCCCAGTAATGGTTCCCTGGTCAGGCATTTTGCTGTAAAATAGCTAAGTACTGCTTTTTAATCTTTCAGTGAATTGGGCTCAATGGAGCTACTAGTCAGAAAGTAACCTTTTTCATAACAAAGTGGAATCAGGAAAAAAAAAGTCAATAATTCAGGGTTCACTTTTTAACAAACTTCTCTTACCTACAACACTTGCAAAATTGCACCTATCCAGCATAGCAATATCTAATTTTACACAGTTACTAAAGATAAATGATTTTTCCTGATCAAATTATATCAGGATGAATAATTTTATACTGTATAATTGGTGAACTGGATAATTCAATAAGCCCATTTTCTATGCTTGACTTTTTTTTACAAGTCAAAATTCCATAATGAGGAAGGTAGCTTTGTCAAAACAGCTGCCAAATGGCAATAGCATCGTCAAAAAAAAGAATTAATCAGTAAATTAATTAAATGTTTGGTGTATGTAAAACCTGCTTTATGTTGAGAAAATGTGAATGGCCTGACGATAGCTTTTGTAATAACATATTCATCAATGGTCTCTATTGAATAGACAATGTTTTAGGATATCAAATCAGGTGTCCTGTGTATTTCCCCCCACTACTTCTGCAATTCCTCTTGGCAAAATAATAAATGAGAAATATGATTTTCCCCCCATTTGTTATAAAATGTGGACAATTAAATTCAAATTCCATTTTATTTTGTATTAAAATGTTAGAAAAAGGTTAAATCTATAACAAAACACAAACAACATATTAATTTGTACTGTGATAGAGGGGAATATCTGTAAATTGGGTATAGGATGAGAGTGGATGTTCCCAATGACCCTCACCTGATGTGACCTTTACCTATTGTGACCTCCCCATCACAAGACCTACTGATCACATGGAATTCTTATAAGTAGAACAGGAGTGTCAAACTCCCAATGACACATTGTCATTGTCATCATATCACAACTTTTTTCTCCTTCGCTAAACCAGGGATGGGCATGGCCAGTGTGTGACACATCTAGTCTACAGGTTGCGAGTTTGACACCCCTGAAATAGAAGACTGATGCCGCCTAAATTCTGCTAAAGATGTTAGCTAGTCTGGTAATGAAATGTTCAGAAACCAACCCACAAGCTTAAGGCTAGGTCACACTGGCCAATGGATGCAAACGTATGTAAAAAGGACACAGAGGATGAGCAAATTTTCCATCCGTTGTTATCCGCTCTCAAAAGTGCCCCAAATTTGCATAAACAGAGCGGACAACAATGGAAAGGAATGGACTTGGGGAGGATGTAGCGGGGATGTAAAGCGGAAGTTCGTAGGAAGCCTAGTGGATGGAAGCGGATGACACATCTGCAGGACTTCCGGGGGAGAACAGCAAAGCGAACGCGTAGTGGAAGGAGTGGATGCATAGCGGATGCCAAGCATTCACTGTGCATGCGGGGAGGATGAATTGCGGAAGCTCCGCAGATATAAAAGAGGCAGCTCGCAAGCAGGTCACCATTCAGAGGAAAGACCTGCTGCCAGAAACATCTTCAGAGAACACCATGGGGAAGAAGAGGAAGCCTGTGCCTACTCCTGCCAGCCCTGTCAAGAAGGACAGAACCACCATCCCACCCCCTGGTGCTGATTCTGAAGCTGCTGGTGCTGCTGGTGCTGGTACTCCTGGTGCTGCTGGTGCTGCTGGTGCTTCTCCTACTGCTGCTGGTGCATCTCCTGCTGCTGCTGCTGCTGGTGGTGTTGCTGGTGCTCCTGGTGCTGCTGGTGCTTCTCCTGGTGCTGCTGGTGCTTCTCCTGCTGGTGCTTCTCCTGTTGGTACTTCTCCTGCTGCTGGTGCTGGTGCTGCTGCTGGTGCTGCTGCTGGTGTTGCTGGTTCTGGTGCTGCTGCTGCTGCTTCTCCTGCTGCTGTTGCTGTGGTGGACCAACCCCAAGGCCATCAAAGCCCTGCTGCTGAAGGCCCTGAAGCCCCTGCCAGAGGGAGGAAGAAGCAAAGCAAGGAGAAGGGGGAGATGAAACAGTACTCCATTTCCAAAGACCATGAGGAGGAGGTGCTGGAATGGCTGAGGGAGAACGAGTACCTGTGGAGGAAGGGCCACAGGCTCTATCGCAACACCAAGCGGAAGCAGGCAGCGTGAAGACAGAAGGAGGAGAGCCTGGGCTATTCTTCAGATGTCCTCCAGGGGTGGTGGAAGCATATGCACACCTGGTATGGCAAGCTGCACCTGAAGAGATCCGGACATGCCGCTGTCAAGCTCACTGACCAGGAGACCTATGTCATGGCCAGGTGCAGCTTCCTGGAGGATGAGATCCACCACCGAGGAGCAGCCCCTCTGTCAACCCTCTCCCTCAGATAGCCCACAGAGAGCCACTCCTCTTCCAGCCAGGAGACAGCTACCATTTCCAGGCAGGTGTCTTTGGAGGGCCCCACGACAGAGACCCCCCCCCCACAGCTGCACTCCCCATGCCAGATGATGTGGAGGATCCCCTGTCTGAAATGGAGCAAGAAGAGGCCATCCTCCAACCGCAAGCCCTTCATCACGTACGTGGGCCAGACCCTCATGGACATGCCTGAGGCCCAGTACCAGGCGATGAAGGAGAGGATCACAGCTCTTCTGCACCACCCTCCAGGCCCAGCTGAACCTGCTGCTACCCACTACAGGTCTGCTCCTCCACCCCAGGCGATGTCTCAGACCTTCCACGGATTTCAGCAGCCCCTCGCCTACCAAGCCTACCACTACCAGGACTTCCCACAGCAGAGGCAGCCCTTCCCAGTCCACACCCAGGTTCCTCGGACGGCACAGATGCCACAGACACCTCAGCTGACCCAGCTGCAGATCAGACAGCCCCACTACACTCCTCCTTCTTCCACCACACAGCCAAGCACTTCCTCAGAACATCTGTCATCAGTGTTGGGTCTCACATTCCAGGTCCTTGAGGAAGTGCCTCTCAACCTCACGGGCCTGAGTCAGCTCTCTGAGAGCTTCCTGCACACACCATCTCATGTGCACTCTCGGGGCTAGGCACCCCAATGGTGCCTCAGACCAGCACTCCAGCAACAGCCACCTCCACAGTCCCTGGCTCCTTTACATCTGAGACCATGGGCACACCTCAGAGTGACGGAAAAGAGTGCCAGAGACTGAGTTGTTATCTGTTGACTTTAACTTTGTTTGGGACACTTTACTTGGGTCATTTTGCTTTTTAATAAAGTCATACAGTTTGTTATTAATAAAGGTTATCTTTGCTTCACACACTTGGTTCATTTTTTTTTACTGAATAAAGTGTTGTGGAAAACTTTGAAAAAAGGGTTAAGCCTTTGCATGCTTGTGGGATGGGTAAGGATAGCTGTGGGATGGATAGCTGTGGGATGGGAAAGGATAGCTGTAGGATAGATAAACCTCCAGTGCAAGCATAGTGGGACTGTATGGTCCACCCTCCCAGCGTGCATACATATGGCCCTTTATTATCAATAACAATTTAATCATTGATCCACACATTTCAACATAAACAAAGCTCTTTATTAATGCCCTATTCATTGTAGGGCCACTCAACATACATGGCACAATCTGATCAGTGTGATGAGACAGGCTCAAGGAAGCATCCATTAAGCTTCTGCCATCCTGTCTTGCCTCTCCACTGCTCCAGCTGGAGAGTTGCACCAGTGTTTCAGGAGGTTGCACTGCTTCTTCCCTTCACGTGAAGCTCTGTTGGGGCCTTGCATATCCACAGTGTCTATCAGGTTTAGTCCTTGCCTCCATTCACCAGGCTCCATGTCCCCATTGCCTTGTTGATGGTCCACAAGCCTGTTCTGCAACACTGGGTAGCGGGTGCGCATGAGATTGTGCAGGATGCAGCAAGCTTCCACGATGCTCCTCATTGTCTGTGGGCGATGCTGCATGGTGGTGAGAAGTACTTGAAACCTGTTGGCCAGGATGCCAAAGGATGCTCAAGGGTGGGCTCCACCACCTGTCTTGCCCTGGACAACCTGTAGTTGAAGATCCTCTCTTCACGGGTTAGGTATCTGGAACTGTAGGGCTTCATGAGGTAGGTTCTGAGGGAGAAGGCATCATCACCAACGATGAAGTAGGGCACATCTTGTGTGTCATTGGGTAGGGGGTCTGGATCTGGGAAACCCATGATGAGGTTGCATTCCAGCCCACCCTTGAGGTCACTGGCATTGTATATCTGGGCATCTGAAGCTGACCCATGGCCTGAAGCATCGATGTACATGAACTTGTAGTCAACATCAACCATGGCAAAGAGGTTGATGCTGAAGAAGCCCTTGTAGTTGAAATAAGTGAGTTGGGTGGAGCTTTGCAGGCCACATGCTTCCCATCTATGGCTCCAACGGTGTGGGGAAAGTTCCACCTCTGATACCACTGCTCTGCAACTTACCTCCAACCTTCTTTAGTGGTGGGTCACTGGCGAAGCTTCTCCAGGTATTCTTCAATGATGGCCTGCACCACTTCTCTGACCACAATGCTGATGGTGTTGTGTGGCACCCTCCAGGCGTACTGCATGCTCCTGTACATGGTCCCTGAGGCCAGGTGGTGCAGAGTGAGTGCCACCTTGAGGCCAGGGTCCAGGCTGGGATGGAAGTAGGTACTCGGCTTGGTCAACCTGGGTCTCAGACGCTCCACAACTTCGTCAAACATGGCTGGTGGCATCCTCATGAAGTACTGGAATGCACGAGTGTCTTCATTCCTCAGCTCCACCATCAGCTTGTCATAGAGTCCAAGCTCCGCTCTTCTCCCAATCCATCTTTGGACCCAGACAGTTCTTGGACGTCTCCTTCTTCTCTTTGCATAGAAAAGGTGAAACAGCCTGAAGAGGGCTTGGTTCTGGTGTTGAATGATGGCGGCTACCAAAAGGAGTGTGCGATGATCCATGGTGGAGATCAATGGATGATGTGGAAGAGCAAGAGCAAGGCTGAAGAGGTCTGCACATTGTGGCTGCTGGACTCATACTGAGATCCAGGTGATTTCCTCCCCCTTTTTATAGGAAATATCGGTTTTCCGCTCAGTGTCCTTCCACATACTCTAGGCATCCTCCAGACATCCTAAATATCCGAGATACATCCCATATATGAATGTTTTGTCCGTTTTAATGCTTTATATCCGAGCTGCATTCGCTTTTATCCTTTCTATGTCCATGCTACTAACGCTGTGTAGATGTTCTGCGTACGTTTCGCTTCCTCCCTCTTTCCACTGGAGCAGATGTGAGTTGTACGGATGCCCAGAGGATGCCGAGAGGATACATCGGATGTGTAACGGATGACAACAGATGTAGAACCTTTGTTGCCCGTATGTGTCGCAGATGTAGATCGTACACGGCGGAAAGTTTATCCGCTCAAAAAGTTTTGTGCAGCTCAAAACTTTTTGAGCGGATAAAATAGCAGTAGATGGATGTTTTATGGATAGAGCGTATGAAAGACGTATGCAGTGAGTACACAACAGATGCATCGCGTTTTCCAATGGATGGCAAGCTTTTTTGTCCATTTTACATCCTCTTTGCATCTGTTGGTTCAGTGTGACAGGGGCTTTAGAGGAGGAACGTCCATTTTCATTTTGTTCTTTTATTTAATTATGATGCACCTTGACTTGAAAGTGAAGAAATGTATTTTCAGAAATTATTTTGTGCGGACAATGAAAAGCAAACATTCATGAAGACTGCAATAATGATAAAGAAAAGGAAGATTTCTCCTGAAATAATTTCCTAATTCTGCCACTTTAATTTAAAATGGTTTACGTTGTGAATTTTTCCCCTAATAGTAAAATATAATATTTACTTGTTTTTTATTTATATATTTAAAGTGGTGTAACTATTAGTCCTTCTGCTTTGGGGGACATAGTGAAGCAAGCTGTAATTAATTAGTACATGGATAGACCACATTTAGAGGCTCAGGCATCACAATTCAGCCTCCCAATTTCTGACAATAGGAGACTGCAGGTACTTCTCAAATTATGACCACAACAGAGATCAGAATTTTAGTTGCTAAGCAGAACAATTGAACTTAAATGGGTCACATTCAATTTTACAAGCTTTTTGCCATGTTTGTTAAATGAACCATGCCGTTAAGTAAATCATGTGGTTGTTAAGTGAATCCAATCCCCCCCCCTCCCCATTGATTTTGTTTGTCAGAAGCTAGCTGGGAAAGTTGCAAATGGCAGTCACATGACTTCCACATGCTGCAACCATTGTAAATACATTCTGGTTACCAAATGCTCAAGTTTTTTGTTTTTTTTTTTTAAGTTTTTATTAATTTTCTACAAACAAACAAACATACAAAACATTAAAAACATCTACTCTCATATATATTTCCGGTGTATCGGTTGGTTCATCAGTTTTGTGCATTCATTTTATAGTGTCAATTACAATTATATTGCATAACCACTCATATTGTCAATCCATATCCATATTCTAATATTACTAAAAAAAAAAAAAAAAAAAATATCTTTTTCTGACTATACTTTTAATCATTCATGCTTTGCGAGATAACAATACTTCAAACAGTTTATTCTATAATTTGTCGTATAATCATAACAAATCAATCCTAAAAACTCTTCATATATATAATATTAATGCTCTATTATTGTATTTTATCATCTAACCATTGATAAAAAAAACCCCAAATTGCATAAAATTGTTTATCTTCTTGTTCTCTAATTTCAAATGTCAATCTACTCATCTCAGCACATTCCAATATTTTCTTAATAATTTCTTCCTGCAATGGTATTTTCTCATTCTTCCAGTTTTTAGCAAATACAATCCTAGCCGCCGTTAATACATTTACAATCAAATGTTTCAAATCTTTATTATATATATCAGGTAAAATTCCCAATAAAAAGATCTCTGGCTTCAAGTCTATGTGTTTCTTTGTCATTTTTTCCAACCACATGTGAATTTTAGTCCAATATTTTCTAGCATTCTCACAAGTCCACCACATATGATAGTATGAGCCAGGTATCTGATGACATTTCCAACATTTTTCAGATTTATTCTTGAACATTCTTGCTATTCTTGTCGGGGGAAGGTGCCACCTGTAAAACATCTTATACAAGTTTTCTTTATATGCTATTGACATTGTCATTTTATAATTTTGAGTCCACAATTTTTGCCATTGTTCTAAATCAATTCCATATCCAAAATTCTTCCCCCATGCAATCATAGTTTCTTTAACTTGTTCTTCCTCTAGCTTAATTCCCAATAAATAACCATATAACTTTTTAATCACTTTCTCATCAGTACCCATCAATATCTTATCTAAATCAGTCTGTTTATCATAGAATCCTTCCGTTTTAAAATCTTCAAGATATCTTGAGTGTATTTGCGCATATGAAAACCAAATCATCCTTATACCTTGTTCCTCTAAATTTTGGATCGTTTTAAGTCCACCCTTTTCATCCAACAGTTCCCCATATCTAACTGTTTGTTCCTTTTTATAGATCATAGGATAGGAAAATGCTTCAATAGTCGATAACCAAATTGGAATTTTCAAATAACATTGTTTTTTTTATCTTCTCCCAATTTAACCACAAAGACTCCCATATATAATGTCTTCTGAAATACCCCTGTGTTTTAGTTCCCTTGTACCATAAAAAAGCATGCCAGCCCAACAGTAAATCATGTCCTTCTAATGTCAACAATCTATGTTTTCTTAATGTTATCCATTCTTTGACCCACATCAAACTTGCAGCTTGATAATACAGTTCCCAATTAGGCAGGCCAAAACCTCCTCTAATTCTAGCATCTTGCAAAAGCTTTAACTTTATTCTCGCTCTTTTACCTTGCCATATAAACTTCAACATGATTTTATTTAAATCTTCAAAATATTCTTTTCCAAGTCTTATTGGTATTGTTTGAAAGAAAAATAAAATTCTGGGTAAAATATTCATCTTAGTTGTTGAAATTCTCCCTATTAATGACAATTGCAAGTTTTCCCATTTCTTCAAGTCTGTAATTATCTGTTGTTTGAGTTTAATATAATTATTCTCTTTTAATGTGCTACATCTTGCTGTCAAATATATCCCCAGATACTTAACCTTATTTGTAACTTGGATTTTCAAAAGATCTGTCAGTTCTTCTCTTTGTCTCAGTAACAAGTTTTTTGTCAGAATCTTTGTTTTATCTTTATTTATTTTCAAGCCAGCCATCTCACCATATGTCTCTATCTTTTCCAATAACTTTAGAGCGGTTTCTAATGGGTCTTCCAGAATAAAAGCTAAATCGTCAGCAAAAGCTTGTAGTTTGAATTCTTCCTTTTTAATTTTCATTCCTTTTATACTTTTGTCATCCCTAATATTTCTATTCAACACTTCCAAAGTCAATACGAATAACAAAGGAGATAAGGGACACCCTTGTCTTGTGCCTTTTCTTATATTAATAAGATCTGTAAATTCTCCCTCCATCATTACCTTTGCTGTCTGTTTATTATATATGGCTTCTATTGCTTGAATAAATTTTCTGGCAAAACCCATCTATTCCAATAGTAATAACATAAATCTCCAGTTCACGTTGTCAAATGCCTTTTGAGCATCTAGGAATATCAAAGCCATTTGCTTCTCAGGATGAGCCTCATAATATTCCAAAGTATCCAAGATTACTCTCATATTGTCTCTAATTTGTCTCTTTGGCAGAAATCCATTTTGATCTGGGTGAATAAAATTATTTAAATATTTTTTCAGTCTTTCTGCTAAAATTGAAGCAAAGACTTTATAATCTGCATTCAATAAGGAAATAGGTCTATAATTCTTAATTTGCAACGGGTCAGCCTCTTCTTTTAGAATAAGTGTAATATAAGCCTCTGACCATGTTTTGGGTGTCATCTTCTTTAACATAACTTCATTCATAACTTCTAACAATGGGATGTTCAATGATTCTTGAATTTTTTTATAGAATTCTGCCGGAAGCCCATCTGGACCTGGTGCTTTCCCATTATTTTGTCTCTTAAATGCTTCATTTAATTCCATCATTGTTATATCACTTTCTAACATTTCTTCAGTCTCTTTAGGTATCTTCGGTAAGTTAACATTCTGTAAATACTGTTTAATTTTTTCCTCATCAATATTCTCTTGTTTATATAGTTGCCCATAGAAATCTCGAATAATTTCCTTTTTCTCCTTATTACCACAACAAACTTGGCCTTGATCATCTATTAGTTTCAATATTTTTCTTGATTCCTTCTCCTTTCTCAGTTTATATGCTAGCCATCTACCTGGTTTATTTGCGTCTTCAAAATAATTCTGTTTAGAATTTCTAATTTTCTGTGCCAGTTCTTCTTTCTCTATTAATTCCATTTTATGCTTAATTACATCCAGTTTCAATTTAATA